>SMDT01002312.1:0-459581 GCA_005392925.1 Aquilaria sinensis
CCCTAAAAATAACTTGCATATTTGCAAACAAAGGGAAGCTACAATAGATTACCAGTTGGAAGCAATGACTGTGCCTGCGGATGTAAAAACATACACATGAACAGTACTCAGGACCAAGGCAATAAAGAAGCAAGTAAACCACCTTTGAAGTAGATGCTACAGTCGAAGGAGTATGTGTTTGTCATCCAAACTATGCATAAAAAGGACCATTAAAGAAGTAAATGAATTAGAAACTCACCCTGGTATGACATGTTTCATCACGACACCACCCAAGTTTTCTGGGTAAACACAAACACGATGCCATTGAATGGTACAGCGTTTTGCATATTCCATCGGCTCCTCACTCTCTAGTGGCTTTCTGTTATTGCGAATCCCTCCAGTCCCCACTGAAAACATGGTCAGAGTGTTCCCATTCCTTATCTTTTTCTGCAAAGGCATCTGTCCAACTTGTCCTACCAATATCGCCTGAAAGCCAGAAACCAACAGTACTTTAACAACAACTCCACAGTTAACTCCTGAATCTGCTCCAACTACAAACAATCCAGATTCTGAACCCTTGCCACTACTACAATAAACCAAAATCTAAACCCAAAACAATAATCCGCTGCCAACATATCAATACATTTTTTTAAATTTAAAGCTCCAAACCCATAATCATATCTATCCTTAGGATGAAAAGGATATCTCCTACTGGAAATTACTGACTTCAAAGATAAAAGTGCGAGGGCAACTGCACCTTATAAATGCCCACATCAAGGCCGTCCTGAAGCTGGCTGTCCTGAAGCCGCCGTGGCTTGGGCGAGTCCTGCGACGCTGAAGGTGGAGGCGACGGCTCTTCCGGTTGAGGCGAGTCTTGGAGGAAGTCAGCGTCGGAGATAAAAGGAGAATCATCCAGGTCTGAGTTTTCAGGCGAGGAAACGCGGGAGCAGAAAGGCATTGAAAGCTGAGAGGTTTTGGGAATGGAGAGAAGAGAACGACAAAGCCTTCTGGATAGAGTCGCCGCTGAATTTGCCATGGTTTTGGGCTGCGGAGTGTCCAGGGAGGGCGAAAATGAAAGAATTCAAGTTCGGACCGAACAGGGTTTTAGGATCAGTTAAACCCTAGGCACCATTTGGTAATTGCGCGAAGAGCAGAAATGTCAAATTCGCCCACTCAAGTTTGGTTGTGGGAGCAAATATGCCACTAATGTTTTCCTTCATCCCAATCTCCCTCTAATGTTGGATGACACTAATGTGTCAAAATTGGAGGAAAACTGCCATTCTGGTCATACACCAAAGGAACATTCCGTCAGATAAAATTTATATTCCCTATTCCAAGACAGGCTTAATTTCTTAATAGGCATGTGTGTTATTATTATGAACGGGAAAATTATAAAAACCCCCCTGTGGTTTGGTCTAACATACAATTTACCTCCTCTATTTTCAAAAACCTATACTTTACCCTATGTTTTCTTTACAATGTCCAGTAACAACTTCTGAAACCCTAATTTAAATTGTCTAATACTCATATTCCGGTAATTTTAAGATTTTTTATTTTTTTTCACAGTTAACTTACATTTAAAAGATACTAATATGCATTTACAGGGAGAAAAATATATTTACAGAAAGAAAAAATTAAGAATTTAAAATATATATTAATTATAAAAAAATATTAAAAATATTAAAATTAATGAAAGATAGTATTGTATAGTTTAAATACAGTTTCAGAAGTTGTTATTGGACAGTGTAAAAAATATAGAGGGCAAAGTATAGGTCTTTAAACATAAAAATGCAAACTGTAGGTTAGAACATACCTCAAGACATAATAGTAAATTTCCCTATTATGAATATAATCATTTAATGTTGGTTCCCAAACCCAAACACCCCTCGAACTTGTAAACACATGCTTTACCGGCCCTTAATTGAGGAAAGTGAAAACTTGAGAAAACTTTGGCAAACAGTTCAACCTATTGTATGAGTTGGCCTTAATGGTGTTAATTCCATTTGTTTATGCGTTTATTTGGCAAAATGCATTCGTTGGCCAACTACGTAATTTTCTCTGTCCTACACAGGCTACATTTCTATAATTTCTATCCAAATTGATCATGAGCTTGATTCTAATGATCATAACAACAATGGTCATTTGTGATAATTGCGCTTTGTAGAGCTATGGTTTTCCATCAATATCCCCGAGGTATGGATCACCTATTTTTTTTCCCCTTTGGAACACAAGGAAAAGCCTAGTAAGTTTGAGAAAAGAAAAAGCCAATGTGTGAGTAACCGCGACATTCTCTCAATGAACTACTATCAGATTGACAGGTTCTGTGGAGATAAAAACTTGTTGAATGTTTTGAACAATTTGAGCATCTTTTGTAACACCCAAAGCTGCCTATAGCCTAGAGCTATCATAAACCAAATATCTTAACTTCATCTTATAGTAAACCAACAGTTGAGTTAGTTTATAGCACAACCACAAAAATCCTTCCAAAGCTTGCCAAGCAACCAATTCTGTAGTTAGACAAATTTCAACTGAAAATGACATAAATTGCTAAACAGAGTTTTAGTTGTCTATTTGGCTTCAATTTTTGTAGTTAAGCTAGTTTGAACCTTAGGAACATTAAAAAAAAAAATTGCCCCCAGGTCATACTAAGTCTAAATGAAATAGTCAAACTTCAAGTCAAACATTCAAAAGCAGTTTGCAAACAAGTTTTTAGGATAAAACATTTATGATTTTAGGTTACAAACATAATCAAGCAACCAAAATATGTTGAAAGATACTTCATTAGCCTCTAGATTACTTAACATACAAGCATTTAAGGCTATTGTGCACATAAAAGGCATCATACATAGAACCACAAGTTAGCATATATATGTACATAGTTTGCTTCTAAGGTTTGATATAGATTAACTTTATAACTCCACAGAATTACAAACTAGGCTAAACTAGCTATTCTACGCTCGTTTAGCTAATTCCCACAAGACCAACACCCAATACCTAAAACAAAACCAAGGCTTAGCCCCAGCTTCACTTAATTGAGTAGATTAGATTTTTAGCTAATTTGCCAATAAATACTTGCAATGACCCACTTTAGATCCCTACAAAGTTATGCAAAGTCAGTTAGTCAAAACCATCCCTGTAACCATAATATAAGGGGCATGAGTTCTAAAACTCAGTAAGGTCAGATATAACATTAATGTCAATAGTCAACATATAGCCATAGTTTATCCTGCAACCAAAGGTAAACAAAGAAAATATAGGCTATATACATGCATATAACAACAATACAATCATAATATTAAAAGGGTCAACATGCACAACAAAGCACAAAAGCACGCAGATACACTCACACAACCACTTAGCCTTAAAGGCCTGACAAGTAACCTAATTCACTTAGGTTCATTTTATCTTATGCTTATAGCTTAAGAGCCAATCCAATTTAACTTAAGGCAACTTAATCCCAAATGGCTTATTTTTATTTTTACATCTTTTTTCTCTAGACCCAATTTTATTTGAAAGCCAATATTATATAAATGTAATAATCCATTTAAAAGTAAACTTTCATGATGTTATTTAAATTTTTATGAATTTTTTTAATGCATAAAACTAGAAAAAAAATCATAAAAATTTAGTAAGATTATAAGAATTGTATTTTCAATGGATCATTATACCTACATAATATTGGCTTTTAAATAAAATTAGTTTATATTAAAAAATGAAAAAATAAAATAAATCATTTTAGGTTAAGTTGACTTAAATTAAAATAAATTGGCTATAAGTCATTAGTTATACATAAAGCTCCAAAGCCTAGGAAGGGCTAGCCAAGATACTAACCAAGCTCCTATTACTTGCCATACATAACATAAGCTAGCTAGAACATAAATGCTAAAGAAGCTTCAACTATAAGGCCCCGAACCCAACTCAAAGGATCTCTTGGCACATAAGCCATCACCTAAGGCCTACTTAGCCTTTTACCAAGAACATGCATTTAAGCAATGAAATCTTAGTAAAGAAGCATATGATCTATCCTTTACCTTTCTTAACCACGAACACAAACCTCAAAAACCTAGGTGAGCCTCCATTGGTAGCTTAAGGATGAAGCAACAGTGGCTCCTTATCAATCCTAAACCAAAATCACCTTTCCCAGACCAAATTTTCCAAATATAGCTCAAATCCATCAAGATTTCTTCCTTTCTCCTTGTTTCGGCCAAGAACAAGGTTAAAACTAGGCTTAATTTCCTTAATACATGCAAAATTAGTCGACTTGACAAGTTTTACCAAAAGTGGCTATTAATAGGATCAGGCCTAGTCTTCTTTGCATATAGCATTGTGGTCCTCAAGTTCCAACTATGTTCAGTCTTCTAGGTAAAAGTAAAGCCAAACTTCCCACATTTGAACGATTAAGTCCCCTAATTATGAACCCCATACAATTCAACCCTTAAGACCTATCAAATTACAACACTACCATTACAAGATTTTGTGACACAATAAACATAGTTTTGCTTTATTTGCAATCAAGTCACTATATTTCCCATTTGTTGTCCTAACTTTCTTGATAGAAACTTCCATCACAAGTTATAATTTATAACCAACTTTCGGCCTTAGGCCTATGCAAGGTTAGGTATAACATCTTCAAGACGAGCATTTCCCTAGTTAATAATACTATGAAATTAGTGGGAATGGTAACATAAAAAAAATAAATCTTCAGATGTAAAGGATGCAACCTTTAGGATAGCTTGGCATTCCACAGCAACGGGGGAGTGAATAGGCTAGAGAGAAAAAAAAAACTCTATTGTGACACAATATAACTGATACTAGACAACAAAACCCAAGTTGTAGCAGCTGGCGCTAAGGGAGAAACTCATGCTTCACCAACCTTGAAAGATCTAGAGGTAAAGTGGAAGCGATATTAAGGCATTCTATCCCAAGTAGCACAAATCACCTAGGTTATGGAGGAGAGTTACCACATTTTTTATTGAATTTATGAGCTTCCAAAATAGAGTTAAGTGTTTTGTCATGAGTGGAAAATTGATTTGGGAGAAGTAACTTAGAGAGATGAGCTGAACATGTGCAAATTTGTGGACTTCCAGAAATCCTTATTCTGGAGTAGCACATGAAGCAAAGCCTGAAATCCACAAGCATAAGGCTTCTTGTTAGACAGTTAATATTTTTCTATATCCAAACGGATGAAAGAGATGTGAAGAATGAATGAGAAATGGATTCCTATTCTTCTTGGCACTAGGGTCACATTGGAGTCTTTCTATAAAGATGTTTAGCCAAGTTAAGATTAGTGGCAAGAGCATTCTTAAGGCATTTCCAATTATAAACACTCACAATTTTGGAGGGACACTGGCATCTTATAAATGATTAATTCCTGGTATTGGTTAAAGATCTTTTGAATAATTTAACATTCTCAAAAATTTGGTAAGTGAGCTTTAATATAGCCTTGCCTACAACTATACTTCCCAAACCATGAACCCATCTAAGTTTAATTCATTATTATATATTATTCTTATATAAAGTGATTATTTATCAGTGTTATCAATTTTTTGAAATTCTACACTTTAAGAAGTTCAACAAGTAAATTTACAATATTTTTTATGAAAACAAATTTTTATTATTTTTTTCCTTTTTTACAAAATGGAAACAAGGTTTTTAATATCGTAAGCACTAGGTATACTTCACCTTGAAAATCATAGGCATATCTCATTGTACATCGTGTCATATACCATCACCAATTCCACAAAATAATACTCCCTCCATCTCACAAAGGCTGGCCTTCTTTCCATTTTTAGATGTCTTAAAAAATATGGTCTCTTTCTGTTTAAAAGCAAACTTTATTTTCTACTTTCCTAAACTACTCTCAACAATTGCTTATGTCATCCACCCTTTCTTTCAAATTTTTTACTACAGTACACTAAGAGTTTCTTCATTAATTTTGAGAATGAGATCAAGACCTACAAGACCCATAAGACCATTTCTTTCAACTTTGTGACAACAGTACAATCTTTTTCTCCAGCTCTTTAGTTTTTCATTGCCTAGGAAGCTGCGACCTTTGAAATTAGCTGTTGAGATCAAGGAAGCCGCTAACCTTCAAAATTAGCTTTCCAAGATCGAGGAAGTCACCTACGATGTCAAAGATGTCTTCGGAACTTTCATTTTCTAATTCTTATTAGGCCTTCTAGTGTTTATCCAAAAATGGATTAGAGAAAGTTATGATCGGAACCAGGTAATGAGAGTATTAGAATTGCTCTTAATTGTTCTGTATTTTTTTGTTTAGTTTTAGTTTGATATGTTCTTGTGATCATGCTTGCTATCACTCATGCCACCTTTTATGACTTGTGTGATGTTAGTCTATTGGTAAAATTTTTTGAAGGGAGGAAAGAAAGCTTGTTAGGCAATAAAAGCACTGGGAAATTCAAGAGTTTGGTTTTGTTTATTCATTGATTCAGACTTCCTAATTTTTATGTTGGCAAGTTGAATTTGTAAATGTGCTTATGGGTTTTATTGGATACCGAATTGTGATGTAGAGAACTTTTTAGTAATTGTTATGGTAAATGTCTTTTTGATTGGATAAAACCATTACAACTGTATTGTCTTACAACCATGTGTGCTTTGGCCAGTTTTGATGCAAACTAAGTTGCATTTTTAAACGTAACCAGAATCTTATGAATAGACTCATCATCTAAATGCAGCAAATTGAAAACATCTAAACTGTTACTACTATTTAAGCCATTTTAGGGAATTGATTGCATGTTTAGGGTACTTGAAAGTTCTATCACCAGCTTTTGTAGCCGACTAAAATTTTTATTCTCAATAAAATCAATTGAAAAGCATATCTAAGTAAACTTACAAATTGAAATTATCACAAAATTATCACTAATATGATAAACATAGGATTAATATGCAAGTTATACATACTGATATCCCATTGCACTACCTTTGATCTACAAAAGTACGAAAAAAAAACTATCTTCCTTCTATGGAGTGGCAATACTTTTTTATCCCATTATTCAACATTTCTCCATCCAACAAAATGTAGAAAGTAGCCTTTTATGATGATTTATTCACACTTCACTATGTCAAAACAACAAAAGAGCTAAATTGAAACCTAAAAAATAGCTCATTGATTGCATCATTACTGCAAAAAGACCTCTACTGCTTCCATCACATTTAATTGCCAAAGAACTTGCTTAGGTAGATTACCTTCCCTTTGCAGCCTGTTTTTATTCTGATAAGGGATCTTATACTTATTACAACCGTAAACTTTCAACACTTTCTTCATGCACATTTGCAAAGTAATGAACACATAATCTAATTTTTCAATTGGATATTCATTAAATGATTTCTTCACAGCAAAAACCAATTCATCAATATCTCTTGGGGCTTCTTAATGTTGAAGTGATTGTATAGCTCTAAAAAATTCCAAGTCTAGCACATTTAAGTCTGGATTGTTTGGAGGTTGTTAAATTAGTTGGATGTTTAGACCATTTGCAATTGCAACTTCATATAATCCATGATCATTGACATCTACATGTGGTTTGACATTATCTTGTTGGAGAAATATTATCCTCATCAAAAAAAGAGTTTGGCAAATTTTGTCGAATCGTAGGTAGGACTTTTTGAATCAAACATGATTGGATCATTTCTTTGGTGACTGATAAAATTGGTTTGGTCTCTAGAGCTCCAATAGCTCTGTTTTGTTATTTCTCTGTGCTAGTTCTTTATAAATGAAAGGAAATATTCCAATTTTACCTGAGAACTCTTGTCCTATTGCAGGGTAAAATCGAGGATGAGCAACCGCAACCAAGAACATTACCTTAGTTATGAATCTTTTGCTCCTACATGTTCTCAATGGCTCTTCCTCATCGGGCAAAAGATAGTATTTCTCGGATTCCTTAGTTAAAACCACTTCTCATCGATGTGAATAAAATCATACATATCAAGAAACATAGGACCTTACAAAGAAGAAGCTCTGTTTATTATGGACAAACAAAATTGAACTCTTGCCTTCTTATTTTATTCTATAATATGAGGTTTTATTGCATTTGAGTGTCTCCTGATGAATCCTTCTTTAATTCTTCAACATAAAGTCGCACTTGAAATGTCAAGAGCATTTGTCATTGATCTAATATTTGTGTGTCTGCATAGGGGAATCTCCACAACATGGCTGTGATCAAGTTTTTTCCACTTCCTGCTAACTTTCCTGACCTTCTTTATTGATATGTCAATTGGAGTGCCATTTTAATATAGAGCCTCACAATTCTCCATAATCTTTTAACGGTACATACTGAAACTAAAAAATTTGAAGCTACTGCAGTTAGAGAACCACGCTTTATCTTCCCATTCTGACTTATAGCTATTAAAAACTCATAAATATATTATCTTTCTTAATTGCTTAGTTCTTTATGGACTCTTGATGGGTTTGGCGTATTTATTGGTAGAGAAGTTTCCATGGGTCAAATGAGAAACATGAATACTTATGCATGTGATTCGGAGTTACAAACAGAGAAAATAGAGGACCAAGGCTTTTTGGAGGAATTTTGTTCAAAGTGGACTATATATATATATATATATAAGTGTAAAGAATTCTTTACTTAGTCCACAATCATTATTTTAAGTGCACATGTCCTTAATTTTTATTGTTTGAGGTGCCCACCCAATTAAATTCTAGGGCTTCACGTTTGTCTGATGGTATGTTGGCACTTTTTTATGCTAGTAACCATAAAAGTTTGCCGTCTTTTGTAAAGTAGAAGAGGGTAGATTTGGAACTATGATACAAATGCTCACTTGCCTTAAAGTTTGTGCATTTTGAAAGAGGCCAACTATTTAGAAATTGAGGGAGTATATGTTAAAATATTATTTTAAGATGAAAATCATCAAATATAATTTTTTTACACATTTTTTATGTGTATCTGTTGACACCTGATTTTATCTACATATTAGTTTTAGTTCCAAGTCTTGGTTTGGAAAAGTTAGTCAAAGTTAGTTTATAAGTACTTTTAGTTTCTAGGGTCAATTAGGGGCAATTTGGACATTTATTAATATAATTGGAATCATTTTGGTCATTTTAGAGTTTGGATAATTAGTAGGCCTAGGTGCATTTAGATTATATTATCATTTCATGTTATAGATTTTTAGGAATTTAGAATGGATATTTGGGGTTAAAATAGGCATTGACATAGTTTAAACACCCATTTGGAGTCTTATGGGTATTTTGGGGTCATTTTTGGGAAAAGTAAAAAATTTGGGAGCACCAATCAGTCAACTTCTAAAAGTTTAGGATCAGTTTGGTGAAATCTATTGACTTGCCAAAGTTTCTGGTCAATTGACAATTTTTGAAAATTATAGACTTAATTGAAGATTCCATATTAATTTGGGCTAGATTAGTGAAATAGAAATGTATTAAAGACTGTGGCAACGTGGGGGTTGCCACCAATCGGTTTCACCTAGGTCGATTGGACACCTAAAAATGGTCTACGAAAGTTCAAGGGTTCGAGAGTACGGTTATGTTAAAATAACTCTATTTTAACGCTCAAAATTGGTACCTTAGTTAATTTTAATTTTGTTTTACTTGCTTTGAAATAATTTCAGTTAATTTTCAAACCAGAAATTTTAACTGAATCATCCAGATGTGAGTTTTTAAATAAATATAGACTTCAAAATCTTGGTGATTAATTTGTACAATTTTTTTTATAACAAATTTGATATTTCCAAACCATAGATTCTATCAAATCAGCCAGATATGGAATTTAATGAAAATTTAGTTTTTATTTTATTATTAAATATTTTAATTAATTATTAATCTATATCATAAATTTTTTCGAATTATCCGAATATGGAATTTTTTTATCTTGGTACTTAATTTTTATTCATTTTTTTTTATTATAAATTTGATATTTTCCAAACCATGGATCCTATCGAATCACCCGGATATGGAATTTAATAAAAAATTTTAATTTATTTGTTAATTATTTAATTAATAATTAATTTTTGTCATAAATTTTTACCGCATTATCCAAATATGGATTTTTAATGGTCTTAATATTATTTTCCTTTTTTATTATTTTTTTTAAAATTTTTTTTTCTAATTTTATTTTTTTAGAAAAGTAATTATCTAATCCATAGATCTAAAAAAATATACTTATAAAAAACCATTGATTTTTGTTGAATCGTCTGGTTATGATTTTTTTATATAAAAATTTGTTTTTTATTATAAAAGGAATAAAAGGTTAAATTTTTTTATTTAAAGGAAATTAAAAAAAAAATATGTGTTCCAAAAAATAAAGGATGAGGCTTTGTTGTAATAGGAATGATAAAAAAAAATAATAAAATAAGAAAGTAAGATGGGACTCTTGGCCAGCCATAAAAAAAATGCTAAATAAATAAGATAAGGTTAATCATCCACATAAAGAAAAATAAATTGCCGAAAAGTAAATAAATAAAAAAATAAAGTAGGGTGCTTAACCATCTACGTAAAAATAAAATGCAGAAAGAGTAAATAAATAAAGAAATAAATAAAGTGCAGAAATTAAATAAATAAATAAATAAATAAAGTGCAGAAAAATAAAAAAAAATAAAGAAAATGGGGCGCTTGAACGTCCATAAAGTACAGAAAAATAAAGAAATAAATAAATAAAATGTAGAAAAATAAATAAATAAATAAAGTAGGGCGTTTAGCCATCCAAGCCCTGCAGGAAAGTAAACTTAAATAAAAATAAAATAAATAAAATGCAGAAAAATAAATCAATAAAGAAAGTGGGGCACTTGGCCGTCCACATAAAAATAAAGTACATAAAGTAAATAAAGTGTAGAAAAGTTAAATAAATAAAGAAAGTGGGGCGTTTGGCCATCCACTTAAAAAAATAAAGTGTATAAAGTAAACAAATAAAGAAAAGTAAAATAAATAAAGGAAGTGGGGCGCTTGGCCATCCACTTAAAAAAAAATACATAAAGTAAATAAATGGAGAAAAGTAAATAAATAAATAAAGTGATGCGTTTAGCTAACCACATAAAAAAAAGTGCATAAGGTAAATAAACGCAGAAAATTAAATAAATAAATAAATAAAGTGGGGAGTTTAGCCATCCACGTAAAATAAAAAAGTGCATAAAGTAAATAAACGTAGAAAATTAAATAAATAAATAAAGTGGGCTGTTTAGCCATCCACTTAAAAAAAATAAAAAATGCATAAGGTAAATAAACTCAGAAAATTAATTAAATAAATAAAGTTGGGCATTTAGCCATCCACGTAAAAAATAAAAAAAGTGCATAAAGTAAATAAACGCAGAAAATTAAAAAAATAAAGAAAGTGGGGCGTTTAGCCATCCACTTAAAAAAAAAATAAAAAGTGCATAAAGTAAATAAACGCAGAAAATTAAATAAATAAAGAAAGTGGGGCGTTTAGCCATCCACTTAAAAAATAAAAAAGTACATAAAGTAAATAAATACAGAAAATTAAATAAATAAATAAAGTGGGGCGTTTAGCCATCCACTTAAAAAAAAATAAAAAAGTGCATAAAGTAAATAAAGGAAAATAAAAGGACAATAAATAAAAGAAATGAATAAAAAATAAGGTGGAGCTTTTTGGCCATCCACCTAAAAGTAAGAGGTATAACCTTCCATGAAAAAAAAATAAAAAAAAAAGAAAATAACAATAAAGAAGAAACAAGGAAAAAAGAACAAATAAATAAACACATAAAAATTTATTGTTAGTTTCTGCAAAAAAACAAAAAAAAATCAGTGACTTGAATGAAAGAATATGAGAAGATGAAGGTCTAAAAGAGGGTTATACCAAGAAAAATGAAATTTTTTTGAAATCTGACTGATGATCGCGTCTTTGGCGGGCGACGGCAGGGGCGGCAGCGGCGACGGCGGCGTCCTAGAGCAGGGGCGTCGTCCGTGAGCAGGGGGAGAGAGGCGAGATGGGGGGGGAGGAGAGAAAGGGTGAAGGAGGTGAGAGAGTGGGAGGAGGGTGGCTGCTGGAGGGCGACGCGACGGATGGCGGGGAGAGGGCAACGGGAAAAGGGAGAGAGAGAGGAGAGAGGCGTGAGAGGAGGGTAGTTGCTAGAGGGCGACGCGACGGATGGCGGGGAGAGGGCGACGGAAAAAGGGAGGAAGAGAGGAGAGAGGCGTGAAGGGTGTGGCGCGAGTTCCGGCGTGAAAGTGACGGAGGGAGAGAAAGAAACCGCGGTGGCTGGAACGACGGACGGCGGTGTGACGGCGACAAAGGGGGGGGGCGACGGTGGACGGTGGTCAGCGTACCGGTAAACAGACGGCAGATGACGGTTGGGAAACGGCAATCGGACAAAAAAGGGGGAAACTGTAACAGACAGAGAGAAGGAAAGTTCAGGTTTTCTGGAAAGAAAGGAAAGGAGGCCAGGGACCTAGCTACAGTTCTTCCTTTTTTAATTTGGGAGCTCTAATCTTTATTTTTTCCCTTCCTTTCTTTGCAGGTTTGGACCCCTATTTATATTGGGAGGAGCATTGGACTCCTTCAATTAAGAATAATTCGAAATTTAATTAAAAACAGATTAAAAACATAATTTGAGCAAAATGACAGTTTTACTCCTTCAGGTTTCTTTGACTACTGGTCTGGTCTCAGATTTTCCGCAAAATTACTGATTGGCGCAAATTTGTCTGTTCTGTCAATTTGGCCCAAAACTGTCTGTTTGTCCAAAAATGACGCAAAAAATTACCAAATTTTCCTGAAATTCCCAGATTTCGTCAGATTCTTCCCAAACTTCTCATTTTTTTCATATTTACCCCAATCTTCTTATTTTTGTCAATTTTTTTTTTAAATTTTCTTTTATATTTTATACACACATATATATATATATATATATATTATTTTTCAACTAACCCTACGAAACAAAAATGCCCCCATAAACTATTTAATTTAATTTTTGGGTTTTTTTTTTTTTTTTTTTAATTTAATTTTAATAATAATTTTTTTTAATTTAAAAAATTTAAAAATTTTAAGGGTCGGACGAAATTGGGTGTCAACAGCTGCCCCCCTTTGCATGCTTCATGGGACATGATGCATGCAAAGCCGTTACCAAATTTCGTCCGACCTTAGCTAGGCATTGAGAACCTTCTCGCCGCCTAAACCCTGAGGAGAAAAACCTTTTTCTCCTCCTTTTTGAGGTTAAGGAACTTTCCTTATTACCTCTACGACAGGAACTCTCCTATCGTTTAAGAAAAATGGACAAAGATCGTCTAAGAAGAAAAATTGATGGAGTTTGAGGTTAAGGAGCTTTCCTTAGTACCTCTATGACAGGAACTCTCCTATCGTTGAAGAAAAATTGATTGAAGAAAAATTGATTGAGTTTGAGGTTAAGGAGCTTTCCTTAGAACCTCTACGACAGGAACTCTCCTATCATTGAAGAAAAATTGATTGAGTTTGAGGTTAAGGAGATTTCCTTAGAACCTCTACGACAGGAACTCTCCTATCGTTAAAGAAAAATTGATTGAGTTTGAAAAATTGATTGAGTTTGAGGTTAAGGAGATTTCTTTAGAACCTCTACGACAGGAACTCTCCTATCATTGAAGAAAAATTGATTGAGTTTGAAAAATTGATTGAAGTTTGAGGTTAAGGAAATTTCCTTAGAACCTCTACGACAGGAACTCTCCTATCGTTGAAGAAAAATTGACTGAGTTTGAAAAATTGATTGAGTTTGAGGTTAAGGAGATTTCCTTAGAACCTCTACGACAGGAACTCTCCTATCGTTGAAGAAAAATTGATTGATTGTTTGAAAAATTGATTGAGTTTGAGGTTAAGGAGATTTCCTTAGAACCTCTACGACAGGAACTCTCCTATCGTTGAAGAAAAATTGATTGAGTTTGAAAATTTGATTGAGTTTGAGGTTAAGGAGCTTTCCTTAGAACCTCTACGATAGGAACTCTCCTATCGTTGAAGAAAAATTGATTGATTGAGTTTGAGGTTAAGGAGATTTCCTTAGAACCTCTACGATAGGAACTCTCCTATCGTTGAAGAAAAATTGATTGATTGATTGGTTGAGTTTGAGGTTAAGGAGCTTTCCTTAGAACCTCTACGATAGGAACTCTCCTATCGTTGAAGCAAAAGAAAAATTGATTGAGTTTGAGAAAAACTCTTTTCTCCTTGAGTATGTCAAGAAAAATTTGTATGAAGGCAATTGAAGTTGGAATGAATTTAATTTGGAAGTGTGAATTTTCATAATAGGCGAGTGCAAAAATTTAGACTTCCATGAAATGAGTGAATCTTGATGATGAGAAATTTCATAAAATGGCAATAAAACTGACATATTATGTAAGAGAACAGATGTTTGGAATCGATATCCAGGTTTCATATGATATTTTCATTAGAAAATATAGATTCCCTTGTGAGATATGTCATCCAAATAAGGTTAAAGCTTAGCTACCCCAAAATGTCATGACTAGTAGACCTAATAGGATGCGTCTCAAGAGCAAAAAAAAAAAATTACTCCTTACTCAGTCATTCCAAACTAAAGGCTTTGTCCTATGGTTTTAATATCAGCATGAACAAAACTATCCTAAAAAGGTGAAGAAAGAAAGAAGAAATTCCCTGAAAAGAAAAACTGAAACACGAAAAAAAATGCTGATAATAAAACTAAAGGACAAGAAGAACAGATCGGATCGCTTCTTCTTCCACAATGCTTCAACAGGCCGGGTAAAAGACAATTATGGGATGGAACTGGTCGGGAAAGACTGTCGTGTCCAGTCTATCTGAATCATCGCTGGATCTGGTTCAGGAACAAAAGCTTGCATTTTATCTAGCAATTCTTCAGCAGTTGTTGCGGATATTAGGATTCGTCGTGCCACTCTTGATATAAAATTCTTCTGCATAGCGTAATCCACAAAAGATATCAGACCTGTAAAGAAATTGTTAACATTCAACAGCCCAATAGGTTTCTTGTGCAAATTAAGTTGGGCCATGGAAGCAATTTGGAAGATTTCTCCCAATGTGCCAAAACCACCTGGTAGAGCGATAAAAGCATCAGCATTAAAAAGCATTTGTAACAAACGCTCTTGCAAATTTTTAACCACTAATTCTTCTCCAATCGTGCCCCCAGAAACAAATTTCAAAGGTCCAGGGATAATGCCCAAAACTTGACTTCCTCCTAAAGATGCTGCTGATGCTACGCCTCCCATTAATCCGACACTACCTCCTCTATAAACTAAATGTATTTTTCGCTCAGCTAATACTCTACCCAAATGGTTGGCTGCCTTTAAATACTCTTCATCTTTTCCAGGAAAAGCCCCAGAAAATACACAAATACTTCGGGATTTACGAGTTGAGGTTTTCTCCATTCCTATCCTTAACCTTGTGAGAAATGAAGAAAAGATGATGTATTTATAGAGGTGAAAAGATAATGCAATAATTACATTTACAAGAGTAGGTACATTATTGTCGGAAGAGAAGGAAAATTTTCAAAAGTGACAGCTAGCATAAACAGTAGTCATGACTGTGGCTCACGTCAGGAGTAGGTACATTATTGTCAGAAGAGAAGGAAAATTTCCAAAATGACAGCTAGCATGTACAGTAGTCGTGACTTTGGTTCACGTCTTCCACTGGTTTTACGTCCAGTAACGGCTTCAATGCCTTCTATGAATCGGGGATTTGCTTCCCCTCCAGTTTTCTTACAAACTGGCAAACAGGGTCGTTTAAAGTCAGATTCCCAAGACTGTAACGATCTCGTTCTTTTTGGAAAGTCATCCATAAACCGATAATTTCCCATTGCACTATTCCACAAGAATGCTTTTCAAGAATCAATAGGATATCATCCAAAGATTCCTTACGCAGGCCATTCTTAATAAATTTTCTTCTATCTTCACGATTTCTGGTGATCATCCCTGAAGAACGACATTTAGTATCGCAATTCCATCGTCCGCATTTATGACAGACGCCTAGCCTCTTTGCTCTTCACTTTTTGGCATAAGCGCTTTTACCTAAGCCGGGCATACGGGGCATGAATGCACTTGAAACTTCACCAGCCGAACGGACCTTAGCTTCAATTAACCACCGCACATTATCAGGAATGCCTTTGTGTATAAATACTCTGATTCTTTCACATCTAGCTTGGTAAATCTTTTTAAGAACATTTATTGGGAGGGAAGGAAAGTACTTTCGCAGGGCGGAAAGAGTAGAATCCATTGATGAGAGAAGAATTTGAGAGAAGAGAGGAAGAAATCAGTTATTGTAGGAAACTAAAATAACCGACTATGAGAGTCACGGAGTACCGTATCCGCTACTTAACCGGAAAGAAGAACACGCATTTATAGCGATGAAAGGATAACGTGTTAATTACGCTTACAGGAGCAAGTACATTATTGTCAAAAGAAAAGGTAAATTTTCCAAATATGACAAATTGTATGTACAGTAATTGTGACTGTGGCTCACATCTTCCACTGGTTTTACGTCCAGTAACGGCTTCAACGCCTTCTATGAGTCGGGGATTTGCTTCCCATCCAGTTTTCTTACAAACTGGCAAACAGGGTCTTTTAAAGTCAGATTCCCAAGACTATAACGCTCTCGTTCTTTATGAAAAATACTCCATAAACCAAGAAGTTCGCGTTGCACTGATCCACAAGAATGCGTCTCAAGAGTCAATCGGATATCATCCAAAGAATCCTTACTCAGGCCATTCTTGATGAATTGTATTTTATCTTCTCGATTATCGGAGATCATTCCTAAAGAACGACATTTAGTATTACAAGTCCATCGACCACATTTATGACAGACTTGTAACCTTTTCGCTCTTCGCTTTTTGGCATAAGAGCTTTTGCCTAAGCCAGGCATGTGAGACACAAATGCATCTGGGACTTCACCTGCCAGACGGACCTTAGCTTCAATTAACCACCGCACATCTTCAGGGATTCCTTTGTGCATCAAAACTCTTAATCGTTCACACCGAACTTGGTAAATCTTTTTAAGAACATTCATTGGGAGGGAAGGAAAGTATTTTCGCAGGGCAGAAAGAGTAGAATCCATTTTTTAGAAGGAAATAAAAGAAAGGAGGGAGGAAGAAATCAGTTATTATAGGAAACTGAAATAACCGACTATGAGAGTCACGGAGTACCGTATCCGCTACTTAACCGGAAAGAAGAACACGCATTTATTTGACAAAAGGATAACGTGTTAATTACGCTTACAGGAGCAAGTACATTATTGTCAAAGAAAAGGTAAATTTTCCAAATATGACAGATTATATGTACAGTAATTGTGATTGTGGCTCACATCTTCCACTAGTTTTACGTTCAGTAACGGCTTTCAACGCCTTCTATGAGTCAGGGATTTGCTTCCCATCCAGTTTTCTTACAAACTGGCAAATAGGGTCTTTTAAAGTCAGATTCCCGGGACTATAACGCTCTCGTTCTTCGTGAAAAATATTCCATAAACCAAGAAGTTCGCGTTGCACTGATCCACAAGAATGCGTCTCAAGACTCAATCGGATATCATCCAATGAATCCTTACTTAGGCCATTCTTGATGAATCGTATTTTATCTTCCTGATTATCGGAGATCATTCCTAAAGAACGACATTTAGTATTACAAGTCCATCGACCACATTTATGACAGACTTGTAACCTTTTCGCTCTTCGCTTTTTGGCATAAGAGCTTTTGCCTATGCCAGGCATGTGAGACACAAATGCATCTGGGAGTTCACCTGCCAGACGAACCTTAGCTTCAATTAACCACCGCACATCTTCAGGGATTCCTTTGTGCATCAAAACTCTTAATCGTTCATAGCAAACTCGATAAATCTTTTTAAGAGTGTTCATTGGGAGAGAAGGAAAGTATTTTCGCAATGCGGAAAGAGTAGGATCCATTTTCTAGAAGAAAATAAAAGAAAAAAGGGAGGAAGAAATCAGTTATTATGGGTAACTGAGACAACCGACTTGGGAGTCACAGAGTACCGTATCCGCCACTTAACCGGAAAAATGGATCTTATTTTTTTACAATATTTTGATGTCATCTTATCTTTGATACTCCATTATCATCCCGTCCTTTGATGCAGCCTTGATTATCGAATCCATTGCCAGCTTTCGATAAATTGTCAATGACAATAAATTTTAGATGTCTATTTCATCCTTGACCATGGCTATCTCTTATGGAGCTGACGTCGATTTCGTCCTTATGGGTTCGATTATCGAATCCATTGCCAGCTTTTGACAAATTGTCAACGACAATATTTTTTGATGTCTACCTTATCCTTGACCATAGCTATCTCTTATCTTTGATATTCCATTGAGCTGACGTCAATCCTGTCCTTATGGGTATAGCCTCGATTATCGAATCCATTGCCAGCTTTTGACAAATTGTCAACGACAATATTTTTTATGTCTACCTTATCCTTGACCATAATGTTGAATTCTTGACGCAGTTTGCTCCAGCGTATTAGCTATGCATCTAGTGATAGACCGAAACGGGGTGATGAAGTTGAAGTCTCAGCCCATACTCATCAATGTTGTAATCATGGATATATTTTCTGTTTAATCCCTGTTATGCAAAAGCCATGCATGCATAATGCGAAATGCATGAATGCAGGGCATGTATAACTGATGGCTCTCTTTTGTTTTTATTCTTTATTTATCTCAATGTCTTTGTATTTATGTTTTGCTATGTTGCCTGTTTGATTGCATGGATCCAGTTCTTCTTGTCTTTGCTTTGCTGGGTCCTTCTTGTGATTGCCTTCTCGGACTATTATTGAATCTCTTTATGCTTCTCAGCTGTTGTCCATTGCCTCAAAAACTCAATTTTTGAAAGCGCTTCAAAGAATTTTCTTGACTTGTTCTTGAATTTTGGTGTCAACTTCCTTAATGTTGGCCCGCTTCATACTTTATATCTCTTTGGATACTCATCCCTTGTCATGGATTTCATACCATCGAAGGCTTAACTTTCAATGTCTCTTTGCCCCTTTTCTTGTGGCCGTGCCGACACTTACTTATCCCCATGTTATAGTCTGAATGATTGCTCTTCCTTAAACTCAGGTTCTGATCCATAAGACTTGCCCCCTTGTCTATTGAGCTTCTTTGTTGGCAGTACTCTTCTTATGCTTCGTAGAGACTACTTTGCCCCCTGAATATGGTGTTTATGTGGATAAAAGGTATCATCTCGCCTTTGATTTAAAAGAAGGTCGTACATTTCTAGACCTTTGTGATGGCCCTCGATCGTGAATTTCTCTTACAAGAACCACATCTTCTTAAAGAAAGTCTCAAGGTATCTCCTCACTTTTAAGTCTACACACATTAATGAATAATGGTTTGGCCTTAAAGAAAAACTTTCATCAATTTACAAAGCTTGACCAAGTAACTTACGGTCTTTGTTTTTAATTAAAATATCCTGTCATTCTTCCCGTTTCCAACTCGAAGACATAAACTGTACAAGGCAATAAGGTAGAAACATGATTCACAATGATAGCCTTTTAGCTAAATGAGGATGATATCAAGAGGTAAATGTTAGGTATGAGGAAAGTTAAGTTTGAGTGGTGTGAAAAAAAAAAGGTCTTTTAATACTACTCGTGAGTAGATCTGATTACGGTGAAAAATTCAATAGTGATGACATCAAACTTGCCACCTTTTCCAGAAAGTTAGACCTCATCTGTTGCCCCCCAACTATCGTAATCTTTATATACGCTTGGTTTGAGGGTTGCTTTTGTCTTCTAAACCGCCTTTGCAGGTTTTCAGTCTAGAATCCATAGCTCACTTTTTTTCTTTTCTTTGTTTTGCTTTAACTTGAGCCATTTTTCTTTTCTTTTCTTTTCTTTTCTTCTTTTACTTTAACTCGAGCCCATTTTGTTTTTTGTTTTTTTTTTGTGGGCTATGATTATGACATGCTTGATAGCCCTCTTGAAGTGAAATGACTCAAGTGGCCTTACTTGCTCGTGCTTACTCTCAGTCTTTTTTTGGTTTTGAATTTTCCCTTGTTGCCTTTTGATGGAACGGATGAACTTCTTTCCTTTTTGGAGTTTGTGTTGCGGAGAACCAAGAACCTTTTCTTGTGTTGAGCATTCATGAGAATTGGGAGGCCATCGAAGCCATTTAATATGAGAGCTACCTTCTTTGGAAGCTAACCCAAGACTTATTGCAAGGATGTTGATAACCACTGCAAATTCCCTTTTGAGAGTTGAGGTGCAACATTTGAAATCCTTCTTACTAGATTTGGCAGCACTTTCAAGATCACTACAATCAAATCTCCCTTAACTTTCATTTTCACCCACGAGTAGCATCGTTTACAAAGTAAAGTGTGATGGCAATAATGGATAGTGTAATGGCAAAGAGTGAGAGATAGATGTAAAAATGGAATTTTTGGTAAAAAGTGGTAGAATGCACACATTACATCTTTTTGTTGGACAACAAAAAGAATACCAGGTGTCCATTTAACAAAGACTACACCCTAGATTCTGGACTAAATCTAGGAGATTTTTACTATTAAATTACTTTGGCAAGCTCTCAAAGATACAAGTTTACTCAAAGGATTCCCTGTTATTCAAAAGTGTGTGCAAACTGTTAGGTTGGATCTGACTTGGAGCCCTTCCAAAATCAATGTAATTCCAGCTCAAAATCTTCACTTTCAATTACCAATCACATCGGGATCTAGCAATTTGGAATCGATCAACTGTCGAACCTTGAGTTTTAGTGCCACACAATTTTCAGTTGAATGCCCAATTGAGCCTATATGGTAATCACATTTGGCATTTGGGTCATACCAACTTGGAAGATGAGGCCGCTTGATCTTTGCTGCCGTTGGTATGGGTGATAACAGGTTTTGACTTTATTAGCTTAGGGAGTAGCTCAGTGTAGCTTGTGGAAATTGAATCAACTTGAGTAGCTTTCTTCCCATGAGTGGTATGTGGTACTGATGAGGGAGCCTTGAAGATTACAGTCTCAATAGGATATCCTTTCATCTGTAATGTGAGTGGTGTTGGACCATAGGACTTGGAGATGATGTTTTGGACAGCTCCGCTTCTTTCATTGAAAGATCCTCCAATTGAAGAATCGACCAGCTTTCCTGTTTTGATTCCAAATTCGATCATTTCTCCAGATAATACCATATTTGAAAAGCTACTCGAAGTGTTCCCAACTAGTTTTTCATAAAATGGTCTATTTAGTGTTTGGATAAACAGGGTGATCAGTTCTCTTTCTATCATAGGTGGTTGAACTTGTGCGGCTAAGTCTCTCCACCTTTGTGCGTACTCCTTGAAGGTTTCTTGCTTTTTCTTTTCCATATTCTGGAGAGTTTGGCGATCCGGGGCCAAGTCCATAACATGTTTGTAGTTGTTGATGAAAGCCTGAGCGAGGTTATTCCATGTTTTAATGTTCTTTAGGCCTTGACTTAGATACCATTGTAGTGTTGACTTTGTAAGACTTTCTTGAAAAAGTGCTATCCACACCTTCTCGTCTTTTGTGAGTGGTTGTATTTTTCTTAGAAATAGTGTAATATGAGTGATGGGGCAACTTGTTCCATCATATTTCACAAAGTCTGACACCTTAAAGTCTGAGAGAATCACAACGTCTGGCACCAAGCAAAGATCGTCCACCGAAAAAGATCCAAATACAGTGCCTCCTTCAATGGCCAGAAGCCTCTTTTCTATGGTCTCGAGTTTTTAAGAATCCTCTTCTTCTTTAAGCAGCGGCTTCTTTTCTTCAAAAATTGGATTGTGCCTTAGATGAATGTTATCAGATGGCCCTAAGTCATGAAAGAGCCTTTCTTGAACTGAGACCCGTTGTTGAGTGAATCCGAGAGGATAGGCTGGATCTTGCGGGTCTTTGATGGGGGTTTGCACTGCTTTTCCCTTGATCAGCTCCATTAGATGCTTCATCTGTTCAGCCATGCCCTCTATCTTTGACTTGATGTCAGTCAGACGAGCTTCGACTTGTTCCACCATGAGTCTTGTTTGCAGTCGAGTTGGATATCGGTGTTGAGTACCAATCTTTTATCTTTTTTAAAAAAAAAATGAGATTCTTTTGATCAGATTTTATATGCACGTGATTGATGTAATGGATGTATGCAATACAAAATGAGATTCTGTTTTTATCAGACTTTATATGCACGTGATTGATGTAATGCATGCATGCAATACAATCGTGGAACTTCAAGACTTCTTGTTATCATCAGGAAGACAAAAAAGTTATCATAGTTTGATGCGTAGTTTTGATGTATGAAGAAAAATTGCACAAAATAGAAGTACAACAAAAGAAAAATAAGGTTAGTAACAAGTTAAATATCAATTAATAATTCATGAGCTATTATGAGAAAAAAAGTCAGAGCCATAAATATAAAACACGAAGAAAGCAAAGGGTAAGGCAACAAAATGTCATAACAATGACATGCTTATGGCGTTAGTAAATGATAAGAATTATATGGTCAGTTCTATGGTTAAGTGGGAGTTTATATGCATAGGGTGGCTTGCCAAAAAGGCTGAGGGTAGTTCCCGAATCCCATCACTAAATTATAGTGACAACCCAATTCCTTACCCACGAGTGTTTATATAAGGAAAGGATTAATTCGGGTCGTAGCTTTTCGGGGGCCCATGCAGAGACTATCCGTCTCAGGAGGCAATACACTACTTTGCTACTTAAAACCGGTGAAGGCTTGGAGACTATAGTTTCACAAGGACAACAACACCAATTCCGCTTTGAAAGAACGTGTTTGAATTAAGGAAGCTCGGGTATAGAGCTTCATGTCGTAAATACATATTGCATGTTTACAATAAGTAAATATAGCACATGAATCCACATAAAAATAAGCAAAGCAAAACAAAATAAATCAACTTTTAGGCTTGACTCACTAACTAGCATGTCCCCAGCGGAGTCGCCAAGCTGTGGCAACGTGGGGTGTTTTTTGGGAGTCGCCACCAATCGGTTTCACCTAGGTCGATTGGACACCTAAAAATGATCTACGAGAGTTCGAGGGTTTGGGAGTACGGTTACGTTAAAATAACTCTATTTTAACGCCCAAAATTGGTACCTTAGTTGATTTTAATTTTGTTTTGCTTGCTTTTAAAATAATTTCAGTTAATTTTCAAACCAGAAATTTTAACTGAATCATCTAGATATGAATTTTTAAATTAATATGAACTTTTAAATCTTGGTAATTAATTTGTATAATAATTTTTTTATAATAAATTTGATATTTCCAAACCATCGATTCTATCGAATCACCCGAATATGGAATTTAATGAAATTTAGTTTTTATTTATTATTGAATGTTTTAATTAATTATTAATCTATATCATAAATTCTGTCGAATTATTCGAATATGGATTTTTTAGATATTGGTACTTGATTTTTATTCATTTTTATTATCAATTTAATATTTTCCAAACCATGGATTTTATTGAATCACCCGGATGTGGAATTTAAAGAAATTTAATTTTTAATTTATTATTAATTATTTAATTAATTATTAATTTTGTCATAAATTTTTACCGAATTATCCGAATATGGATTTTTAATGATCTTAATATTATTTTCCTTTTTATTATTTTTAAATTTTATTTTCCTTTTCATTTTTTTGAAAGATTTTTTTTAAGTAATTATCTAATCCATATATCTAAAAAAAATACTTATTCAAAACCATTGATTTTTATTGAATCGTTTGGTTATGATTTTTTATAAAACTTATTTTAATAAAAGGAATAAAAGGTTAAATTTTGTTATTTAAAGGAAATAATAGAAAAAAGATAAGTGTCTTAATATTTCAAATAATGTTAAAAATGATGAAAAAAATAAAGGATGGGGGGCTTGGTTGTAATAGAAAATAAAAATAATAATAAAATAAAGAAGTAAGATAGGACTCTTGGTCAGCCATAAAAAAATGGTAAATAAATAAAATGAGTTTAATCATCCACATAAAGAAGAATAAATTGCAAAAAGTAAATAAATAAAAAGAATGTAAATAAATAAAGTAGGGCGCTTAACTATCTACGTAAAAATAAAGTGCAGAAAAGTAAATGAATAAAGAAATAAATAAATAAAGTGTAGAAAAAGAAAATAAATAAAGAAAGTTGGGTACTTGGCCGTCCACGTAAAAATAAAGCGCAGAAAAGTAAATAAATAAATAAAGTGGGGCGCTTGGCCGTCCACGTAAAAATAAAATGCAGAAAAGTAAATAAATAAATAAAAAGAAAAATAAATAAAGAAAATGGGGCGTTTAGCCATCCACGCAAAAATAAAGTGCAGAAAGTAAATAAATAGAAAATAAATAAATAAAGAAAATGGGGTGTTTAAAATAAAGTAAATAAAAGGGCATAAAAAAAAAATAAAATAAATAAAGTGGGGGGCGCTTGGCCGTCCATAAAAAAATAAAATGCATAAAGTAATAAAATACATAAAGTAAAAAAGTGGAGAAAAGTAAAATAAATAAAGAAAGTGGGGCGTTTGGCCATCCACTTAAAAAAATAAAGTGTATAAAGTAAACAAATAAAGAAAAGTAAAATAAATAAAGGAAGTGGGGCGCTTGGCCATCCACATACAAAAAAATTACATAAAGTAAATAAATTGAGAAAACTAAATAAATAAAGAAAGTGGGGCGTTTAGCCATTCACGTAAAAAAAAGTGCATAAGGTAAATAAATACAGAAAATTAAATAAATAAATAAATAAAGTGGGGCGTTTAGCCATCTACATAAAATAAAAAAGTGCATAAAGTAAATAAATGCAGAAAATTAAATACATAAATAAAGTGGGGCGTTTAGCAATCTACTTAAAAAAAATAAAAAATGCATAAGGTAAATAAACGCTGAAAATTAAATAAATAAAGAAAGTGGGGCATTTAGCCACCCACGTAAAAAATAAAAAAAGTGCATAAAGTAAATAAACGGAGAAAATTAAATAAATAAATAAAGTTGGGCATTTAGCCATCTACTTAAAAAAAGTGCATAAAGTAAATAAATGCAGAAAATTAAATAAATAAATAAAGTGGAGCGTTTAGCCATCCACTTAAAAAATAAAAAGTGCATAAAGTAAATAAAAGCAAAAAATTAAATAAATAAATAAAGTGGGGCGTTTAGCCACCCACTTAAAAAAATAAAAAAGTGCATAAAGTAAATAAAGGAAAATGAAAGGACAATAAATAAAAGAAATGAATAAAAAATAAGGTGGGGCTTTTTTGCCATCCACCTAAAAGTAGGAGGTATAACCTTCCATGAAAAAAAAAAGAAAGAAAAACTAACAATAAAGAAGAAATAAGGAAAAAAGAACAAATAAATAAACACATAAAAATTTATTGTTAGTTTCTGTAAAGAACAAAACTACAATGCATATATACAAGATATAGTAACCAAATATAGCAACCATTCATGACCAATAAACACATGAAATGCAGTAGCAACATATACCACAGATTAGTCCATGAAACACATAATAAACATAACCAAATCATTATGGCAGCCCTCCTCAAGCTAATGTTTGGTCTTAAGAGGATTTTAACACTAGTTAGTACTAACTTTGAGCTCTAGAAACCCTCATTTCACTGCCTTCTTTGTGCACTTCACACTAGGTCACAAAACCTTCAATAAGTGCACTCCTCTCACTAAGCTTGGTTCATCAAGCTCATGGCTCTCTTCCAAGCCTAGCTCGAGTTCCATGGTTGCTTGAAAATATAGAAAACAACCCATGAGAGTAAGAAAACCATTACCAAAGTGGGTAGGCTGAAAATCAAGCTTGATCTTTGAAGTATCCAAGCAATAGCTCTAGTTTTGCTTCCAATTTCTTCCTTTTGCCTTCAATTTCAATCTTAGAGGTATGGTGGCTATGGAGGAAGTGTGGATGCATTCTTGGGCTGGATAAGGCTGAAAATGGGATAGAGATAAGTGAATTAGCCACTTAAATGGGCTTAAATGAGCTTAAGGGCACAAAACACACTTAACAAGCTTAACCTTGCTTTATGTCATTTTCTTTCTCACTAATTATGGTTTCTTTGTCTTAAACTCATTGATACACATGTGGCCAACATTTTTTACCCTTTTACAAGCCATATCCCCTCCCTAGGTGGGAAAACTCCAAATTGCTCTATTTGAGTTAAGTCAAAGACATACACATCTTAAGGCCTACATTAGAACACTTAGGTCCTTTATGTCTTTTTGTGTTTTCTTTGTCCTTAGTTGTCTTTCATAATTAATTTGGTCCTCCAATGGCACTTTCATACCATTCATATCCTTCTCATGACCCTCCAAATCTCTTTTATGAAAGTTTTGCAATTGAGTACCCAAATTTCCAAAATCTTACAAAAAATTCCATAGGTTGCTTAACAAACAAGCAATTCTTAAGGCTTTTCTTGGGGACCAAGTTACCAACTTGGAACACTTTTAAGTAGGTGTTGATCATGTCTTTTACCTCCCACACTTCAATAACTATGGTGAGAATTACACAATATAATGGTTTTCAGCCATTATGACACACTTGTAATTCTCCCATTTTTATGAGGTGGTAACAAGGTGGACGTGTCGGCTTGATAAGGGATGAGGTAGAGGATGGGCAAATCCTTTAAATCAGAGGGGAGCATAAGAAGAAGAAAGACAAATGGCAATACATAGAGCGTGACTCTAGGAAGTTCCTACAGTAGTTTCGGTTGCCAGAAAGCACAATGATGGTTGAGGTGAAGGTGTGTATAGAGAACAGAATGCTGATGATGACGGTGTCCAAGGCAGAATAAAAGTAACAAGAGGTTAAGGTCATTGACATTTCTTGTTAATATCTTCTATTTTTTTTCAGTGTTAGAAGAAGGAATCGATTAGGAAAATGAGGGACAAAGATAGTGTGACGTTTGGATTTATAGGAAAGGGAGGGATGACAAGAAATAGTAGGGTTTTTTAGTTATTAGGTTAGGTTTAGGTTTGTATTAGGCATTTCTATTATGTAATACTAATGGGTTAAATAAGTGAAATGGATAATTGAAAGAAGGGGATTGAGTTCGTGTGTAAATTGGGCTTATGAGTAGGTATAATGAACATGCGCTTACAATTCAGGTTGGGTCAAATGAAATCGGGTTTGACCCTATCTAAACTAAAATTTTTACCTTTATTTGAGTTTAAGTCGACTTGCCCAAATTACACCTATTTCTCTCATTAAACTGACTTTAGGTTCGGGTCAAAATTTGGGCCTTGGATTAAACTTCCAACCTATTTTTTGCTACCTACCGCTAAGGTAAACATTCAGTTAGTTCAGTTTGAAACCAATCCAAATATAATAATCTGATTGATTTTTTGTTTTTACAAAATGTATCAAAACTGACTAAATTATATGTCAAAACTGATACAAATTGTTTGAATTACATTTTAGTTTATTCAATTTTTTTTATTGGGTTCATCTTTCTAAAACCTAAACATATTGAAAATGAAAAAATATGTCATAAATATTTAGAATTTTACATTTTATACTCAAAATTAAAGAATGATGAATATAGTTCAAAATTAGAAGCAAGTAACTTTATATATGTAAGGGCAATATGGATAATGGTAAAATATTTATTATTATTCAATCCATTCAATTTATTCATTTTAAGTGAAGCGAGCCCACGTAGGAAATGTCCCAAGATTGACTTCAAGCTCTATAAACACACAATGAAAGAAAAGATAAATGGCTTGTCAAACAAAGATCACACTATTTCTTGTGCACCAAGTGAAGTTCACACAAAACTAAAGAGAGAATGCTTCTCATGCAATGTCCATTAATCACAAAAAATTTTGAATCATACAACAAGAAGTTTAAGCCTTTTAATCACATTTCAGGCCTTAGAGTTCCAAAAATACCTAGATATAATGGAAAAGGACTTTCAAACACACTAAAAGTCCTAAACTAGTACAAACACATTTAAAGCACACATAAAACACTCATTCTACCCCCCAAACTAGTCCTAAACTAGCACAAACACACCAAAATTCATAAACTAGGACAAACACACTTAAAACATGCATAAAGTATGATTTGCCTAAATAAAACATGCGTGAAATGTGTCCCTTCACAAAAAAAAAAAAGTGAAAACAACAAGCAAAGGTCTAGTAGGCTAAGGGGTGACACAAATGGGCACTTAGGAGCCCTTTCAGGTGCACCATTAGGGTTCTCGGGTGTCCAAGGGGCATGGGGTATGTTCGGGCTATCCCTTAAACTCCTTAGGTCCATGATGTGTCCTAGGATCCATGGTGCACCAAGGTGTATACTCCTCAGGTGTACATATGGATCAGGGTGTATCTAGAGCTCTAATCTTAAAAAATGTGCACCATTATATGTCCTTGCTCCCACTGTACTCAAATGGTGCTCCAAGTGCTCCAATGTTGTTTCCAACTTTGTCTTCCTTGAAATTTTGCTCAATCAAGCCTTCAAGTGTCATTCTGTGCTTCTTTATTCTCTTCCTTGTCACAGGTTCACAAGAGATCCTAAAAGAGTCCTTAGCTGCCCTTGAGAAGTTGTCATCATTAAGTATAGAAACTCATAACTAATCTAATAACTAATAGAGATTTTTTTTTTGTCCGATCAATCAAATTTAAAAAATAATCCAATCATTTTATCCAAATACTTCTTTTATTTTTTTCCAAATAATAGTCACCCCTACCTACCCCAAAACCCTAAACTTTACCTACTGCCTCTGTCACCTTCCAGATGCCTCCATTGCCTCCAGCCATTGATCTTGCCATTGCCACTACTTTCTGCCAATTTTTGTTGCTCCCCTTTGCCTCCCTCACCAACCACTAGCATCGCTCCACCACTGGCGATGGTAAAACAAAAAGAAAAGGGAGCGAAATCCACTACTAAAGGAGAAGAGAGGCTAGGTTTTTTAGGGTAACTTGAGTTTAGGCTTTTCGAGCCGAGCTTGATCAAGCTTGAGCAAAATAAATAAGTTCAAAATTTTTTAGGGCTGGGCTCGAGCCTATCACTACCCTACCCTATACATAAACAGTCCTAACAAGCCTAGAACTATTTTGTAATTTCTCTAAATGACCCTTACTCAACCCAGTTCTTATCCATAGACCCCCAATCCTAAACCATAATCATCTTTCTCAGACCCTCCACACTACATAACCATCTCATCTTCCTCAACTGGACTATCTCAAGCCTATCACCGTCTCTTTCACACCCTCCTTACTCTCCTCATAACCCCTTTCCAAATCGCAATCTTCCCTCACTCTATACCCATCTTTAAGTTCATCATCTGTCGACGATAAGGTAGGGATGCTTGCACCGGCTGTAAAAAGATTAGAAAGTATAATTCGTATTTATAGATTTGTTCCTAGTTTTTTTCATGTTTCCTTGACTGTTGTTTTCTTTGTAAGTTTAGTGTTGTTGCGGTTTGGATCATGTGGACAATGAAGATTCCCAGTCAATTTCGATTTATGGGTGCTTTGCTTTCTCCCATTGTTTTGACCCTAGTTGTCATGTTCAAATGGTTTGTCTTTGTTGGTTTGGGCTGGCTGGGTGACCATATATGTGTCAATACTTAGAGAATACAATGGATTTGAATGGAGCAAATCTTGTCACTTGTCTTGAGGAAGATGATGGTTCATTTGTGAGGTTTATGAAATCAAGGTAAAGTAGCAAAGGATTAGAAAGTTTAGGATAGGATCTATAATTTTCCCTTTTCTCATTGTCTATGAACAAAATTACAAATTCAGTCCCCATCTTTCATCTAAGTTATAATTCTAAGACTAAGGATTTATATTTGTCATTCGAGCCTAGAAAGCCTTCAAGCCAAGCTTGAGCCTAAAAAATTAGGCTCAAGTAATTTAAGCTCAAGCTTAGGTAAATGCCAAACAACAGAGGGGCTGAGGTCGAGCCTAGTGGGCTTGGGCTTAAGCCAGCCCATTTTCACCCCTACCAATTGCCACCATGTTCCCTCTTCGATTCGCCAATGTCTGCCGCTGCTATTCGCCACTAGCTTGTCCGAAGGTCACCCATGCTGACACTATTAAAACCTAGCCCTCTTATTGCCCAACCACCTTTGCCATTGATTGAAGGAAAACCTAATCTTGACCTGGTTTTAGACCCACCAACTGACCTAATTTTGATATGTTTGTTCTCTTGACTTTTAGGTGAAATTCACATTTAGTCCTCTTATCTCTGCTTTTGTTTCTTTTAGTCCCTGAACCTTCTCTATTTTGCAGAATAGGTATGGATAAAAATTCTAATTTTTACTTGATTTTTGGTCCTCTTATCTCTGCTTTTGTTTCTTTTAGTCCCTGAACCTTCTCTATTTTGCATAATAGGTATGGATAAAAATTCTAATTTTTACTTGATTTTTGTTTATTTGTTTATTTTAGCCATGCATTAATTTAGCTATCAACAACCTATAGAATTATAGATTTAGGGTACTAATTCAATTGTTTAAATAATTTAGTTTACTAATCTCAAATATCATCGTTAGAAAAGTTTGATTCTACACGGGTTTAGTAAAACCCTAGGATGCATTTAGGACAATAATTTGTGATAAATCTAAATATTCATATTCAGGTGATTTGATAGGATCCATGATTTGGTAAATTAATTAAAATTTTGAAAGCAAGAAAAATAAATCAAAGCCAAGTAAGGCGCGAATTTGTGGGGGCTGAAATAAAGCTATTTTGGCATAACCATACTCCCTAACCCTTCAAACTCTCGAAGACCATTATAAGGCGTTCAATCAACCTAGGTATAATCTGATTGGTAGCAAACTTTAAAATAAATTGCTATGAAAAAAAAGAATTATAACAATCTCTAAATCTCAATCATATTAACATCATTTACTGATTAAATTTTATTTTTAGATAAAAAAAATGATATAATTTCTTCACATCATTTACTCTCTCTATCCCAAATTCTTCACATCATTTACTTTTCTAAGACATATAATTTCTAAATGTATATTTTTTTAATTTTTTTCTAAAAAATAATAATATGAATAAATTCAAGTCAAACTAGTTAAAAAGGTCAAATAGAGCAAAAAAAAAAAGTGGGACAGATGGGGCATAATATTAATATTTACATAAAAAAAAACATGTGTATTAATGATATTTTATCATTTATATATGTATGTATGCTGTAAATTGATGTAAAATGAAAAAAATTCCTAACCCATGGTATATGGTATGCTTCTAATATACCGCGAGATATAGCATAGTAAATTAATATATATATATATTTGAAGCACCTTTCTTGAAACTATTCAGGTGGTCGGCCATAGTCTAGTACTAGGGATGGCAATTGGGTGGGGTCGGGTCATGTTTGGGTCAAGTCATTCAGGTTCAGGTCTAGTCGGGTTAGCATAAATTCGGGTCCAGGTCGGGTTCAGGTCAGGTCATTTGGGTTCGGGTTGATTTCGGGTTCGGGTTTGGTTGGGCCGAGTTTATTTGGGTTAAAGTTCACTTCAGGTCGGGTCAATTTTAGTTTCGGGTAACTTCAGGCCAACTTTCGGGTCAAATTCGGGTTAACCTTTATATTCACGTGGGTTATTAGTGTGAAGTCAAAACGATTGAATTTATTCAATTTTTTTTAAAATTTAAATCAAATAATTTGATTTTTTTGTGATTTAATTTAAATTAAATTCTCATTTTTTAGTATATTTAATTAAAATATTCATAAAAATCTTCTTCATTATAGTTTAGTACATATTTAAGTAATTTAACATTATTAGTAATATTTGATTATTTTTCTAAACCCATACCCTTTAACTATCATTGTACAAATTATTCAAATCTTCACTCAGCTATCACTCAGACATATACAATGACAAATTTGTTATACTTATGTTTCAATGGATTTTCTTTGAAATTACAATGAAATGCAAATCAAATTCATTATCAGTGACTAAATTGTAAAATTTAAAAAATTTTAGGTGAAAGTGCAAAGATTTCAAAAATTTTAGGATCGATGTTGTAATTATTATGGGTAACTAAAATAAATTTTTTTAAAATTTAGGTACTTTATTGCACTATACTTAAAAGTATAAGAATGAATGTTGTAATTTTAATAATTACCTATTAAGATCGTTAAACTTTCTAAATATAAAAATTACTTCTGTTGAAAAAATCCAAATATGGGATTTACTAAATATGGATATTTCTTCCCCAAATAAGATACTTATAATATATAGAAGTCCTAAAAAAAATAGAAGTTACTAAATATGGAAATCCTTTCTCAAAATATGAAAATTATTAAACATGAATATCTTAAAAAAAGAAATGAAACTACTAAATATGAAAGTTTCATCTCCAAATATGAGACTTATTAAATATGGAAGTACCAAAAAATGGAAGTTACTAATAATAGAAGTCACCATTCCTAAATATAAGACATACTGAATATGAAAGTCTCAAAAAACGGAAGTTACTAAACATGGAAACCTCCATATTTAGGACTGAGTTAATATGGAAAATAATGAAAGAGGAAAGTTAAGGTTTAGGGTGAGGGTTAAAATCAGGTATTGTCGGGTTTAGTTATCGGGTCATCTCGGGTTTGGGTCATTTCGGGTTCGGGTTAATTCAGGCTCGGGTCATTTCGGGTCGGGTATTTTGGGTTTGGGTTATTTGGGTTCGGTTTTCCTCGGGTTTCCCTTTAATCGGGTTCGGGTTCAGGTCGTTGATTTTTTTAGTCAAATCGGGTCAAGTTGGGTTTGGGTTTGGGTGGGTTGGGCCAGGTCATCAGATCGGGTTCGATTTTGCCATTCCCATCTAGTACCTTTCTTGTAGTTGAATGAAAAGAACTTCCCGTAGAGATAATTCTCAAATACTGTTTCTGATACCTTTCTTGTACTTGTTTGCCATATCATACTCGATGAAGATGTATTTCTAATCTTTCACCAGACAAAGTTTAATGAAGTTGCAAATGACAAAGATTAACTCTCTTCCAATCTTCCTCATTAAAATATTATGGTTTGGCTCCCGGAAGTAAAATCCATATTCATCTAAACAAGCATAACCATGACTTCACATTTTCACATGTCGATGTTGTTTTCCCCATCAAAGTATTCCACCTAAAATCTTCTGTGGAAAACAGGGTCCAACGTGAGGAGGTGCTAGCAATCTCGGTAGCTTCTACCCTACCATAGGAAGCCTCATGAAGGCCATGTTTGAAAACGGCTTTTGTTATTAGCGTTAGAGTTTTAGATAAATTATTTAACGGTTAAAATAAAAATGCTGAAGCTAAAAGCCAAACGCTACCCTTAGATAATTTTTTCAAAACTTTAATACTAATCACTAACACTAATGCCAAATATGACCGAAATCCAAAAACTGGTCTGCAATATCCGAAAAAAACTCAGTTGAGGCTAACGTGTCAGATGATATGGTGCTGACTTAGTGTTTGATTGTGTACTGGCATGACGATGAGGTGGCGCTAATTGTGTACTGCAATATCACTAACGGTAGTGAAGAGCTTTGACTCTGCACTGATGTGGTGCTAACTGCGCATTGATGTGGCACTGATTGTGCACTTTTGTGTACTGACATGGCGCTGACTGTGTACGTCTTCAACCTCATGTATGGAAGGTATGAGCTGATTTCTTTGATGTGTTAAAAATTTCAGTTTAAGCAACTTTTGAACACGAACCGATTCCACATAAGCTATTTTTGACAAACTGAAGAGGTCTGATACCAGTTTGTTGTGCTATGGAGCAGAAAGGTTACATTTAACGAAAGAGGAAGTAGAGGAGATGAAAGGTGAAAAAGGTATCTTTTAATGAAAGAGGTAGCTGAGGACATCAAATGAAACGTGAGAGATGAAGAGACAAAGTCAAAGCCCTTGAATCAATAACCCTATAACATCAACTTTTCAAATTGTAATTTAAATCGTATGATATTTATCTTCCAATAAATTTTAACTATCTAATTATATATAATTTGACAGATAATGAATAATTTAAGTTATTAATTTTTTCACTATCTAAATGTAAAATAGGTGTTTTTTTCTTTCTTACTGCAAATGATAAAGTACAAGTTTCTGAAATATGATAATAAGGAAAATTATATACCGAGCAATAATCAGAATCCTCTCACAAATTGTCCTGCATTTAACCATGAGATCTAGCTTGCCAAGCAACTCCAATTGTTCATAATCAAGAAGAAGAAGGCAGGAAATATAACTCGCACACTAACTGTATTACTTCAATGGCGGCAGCCGCACAGCCCCGGTTTAACACATGGATACTGTATGAAATAACATTCGATGGAATACAACACAAAGTCATAATCATAATTAAACTACACTATGGACTAAAACAGCTTATTTTACCAATGGAATTCACAAATTCTTAATATTCAATATCGTAATCAAAGCAGCATTCACTGGGGAAGTGGTTTAGTTTTTTACACGGGAGGTGGGATCATGGGTGGAAATCTAAAGGGCGACAACGATTACAGATGCAACAACGCAATTCAGGATGTTCAAATTTAAACATTAGTGCTAATGTTTAGCTTATATCCAAACTCTTTTGAGAAACTTGATACAGATTTGTTGCCTATTTGCTTATCGCATTAGCAATTCGTTGTCTGGAATATCACCAGATGAATGCAATCATTAAATTACAAACTTGCATGTGAAAACCAACGGGAGAAAAGAAGCTCGTATACACGCAAAATTACTGCAGAATCTGCAGGCCTTTTACCTGCAAGGACTCCGCTGGCTATGCTAGAGATTGTTGGAGATGCTGACTCTGCTAATGCCTTACAAATTGCCGGTTATCATCTTTGCTTCCCTGCCTGCCGTAAGGGTTGCTCTCGCTGAAGCCATTCTTCTGGCTTCGTGCTTTCTTTCTAAACTTAGAAGCATTGCTGTCAATGTTCAGATTAACTTTTGGTGGCCCAGAAAAGCAAAATGACGCAGCAACAGCCTGCTCATATATAACATCCGTCAGCTTCTCCTCTCAGGGCCTTACAAGCTTATGGTTCCCCAAAACTATAATTAATATATTGTAGATAAAACAGCTATAGAGGAGGAAAAGAGAAAGAGTTCACCTGAAGATCAAGACGATGCACGTTGAAGATATCTTTCATGGAATGAGAATTATATGCTAGAATGTAGGAACGGTAGGCATCCTTTGCTGACTTATTCAGATAATAGTTATTCCCAACCAGTTTCTCCTACAAACAGGTCCATTTGTATATCAGGATCACCAACACTTCAATTGTGTGTGTTTTGTGCAACATATGCTATTCTTCCTTTTTATTACTACAGAAAGTGTACCCATACAGGGTACAAGGTCAAATTTCAACCTATCAATTGCTTAAAGAAAAGCTCAAATCTAAAATCAGGTGAATTATTTAAGAAGCATTTACTTTAGGACTAGTAAAATTTGTTCAATAAATGATATTTCAAGTTTCAAATTAGCATTATTCAAATCAGTGTAAAAAATAATCATTTATTTTCAGAACACTTTATAAGAAACAAATTACAATAGTTTCGTTGAACAAAATTCATATTTATAAGCAAGTACCAAAAACAATAATCTATCAGTAAATATGTGTGTGTGTGTGTTAAATGCCAATAGTTAAAATGAACACTCAGATGATATTAACCAAGAAATACAGTATAAAACATCACAAACTCCACGGGAAAGCTAGTAGCTGAAAGAAAGAAGCAAAGTTACCAGATGAGACTGAACATTTGCCAGCTTCTTCTCATCATATTCGTATTCCTTCACGGGAACTTTTGCAGCCTACAAAGCAACAGTATGAAATCAGTAGAATAGTAGAAAGCAAAACTTCAATAGATTTCCTCAATATGTTAGATTTCATTTCACTATCCTTGGTATATCCTTTCAGCAATACCTTTAGATAACGAAGAAATTGGAGTTCTTCTGGGATCAAGAAAAGCAGAGCATTTCCTTTTGCACCTTCTCCACGGGCTGTTCGACCAACCCGGTGAATATATTCCTAAAATCAAATCAGGAACCAAATCACTAGGCGTGGAAAGATGATAAGACACAGATATCAACAGAATCAAAAGAAAATAATATTCACCTTAGGTTCGTCAGGAGGATCATACTGCACAATCCAGTCCTGTAAACAGCAAATGGAGAAAAATTCATCAAGGTTTATCATGCCATCGCATATACAGGGAAAAAAGAACATGAAGAAGACAAGAGGAACTTGATCAAGATGATATTGTGCCATCTTTTACACAGGCTGAAAAGAAGATTTGTGAGGCCATGACTTCACAAGTCATCTTTCTGTTTCCACTATTGTAATGCAGCAAACAGCAGCATAAGAAGTTTATTACAGCCAATAATTCCTGATTTTTTTCTACCGTCTAACACTTGTTTCCTCCAGTGCTAAGTTAGGCCCAACAAGTCCTTGAAGGTTAAACAGGAGGAAGCATTTTAGGGATTTGAAATTAGAAAACATAGTATTTTCAGACATAGAACCTAGAATCAGTAACAACCGACAGAGAGAAACTGGACAAGAGCCAGAACAAGCTTTTTTCTTTTGGCTTTAACGGCAAGATCCTTGAACTGCATTAAACCAGATAATACTTGTTCTAGTTTATACACAAGTTTGTATGCTAAAACTAACAGCAGCTCCTAAAATCATTGAACAAATTCCATACACTAAAAGCCTATATCCATTGTACTCCCCTGATCTGTTGACTTATACACTTTGCCACCCTGTAACTTGACTCGAAACAACTCGCCCCTTGAACATGAAGAAAGAGACATTTTGCCCCTTGAATTATGACAAAAACTAACACTTTTGCGAATTATGAAAAAAATGAACACTTTGCCCCTTGAATTATGAATAAAATGAACACTTTGCCCCTATAATCCTAGATCAAATTATTGGGTCCAAGAGGCAAAGTATCCCATTTTTCATAGGCCGAGGGGTGGGTTGACCCAAGTCATGTTGCAGGGGGCAAAATGTCAAAGTCAACAAATTTAAGGGACCAAACTGGATTTAAGCCTATGCTGAAAAAAATATTCAGTGGTACCCTTTACCCACAAAACAATGTCTTGAAAACCTGTAAAAGAAAAAGCCGACTACAAAAGAAATGGTTGCATTGAAAGTTAAAACTAAATCGCTAGTGAAGGTAAATCCCAAGCTTCCATGCTGATGGTGACATTTTGACAATTAAAGATATAAAATCATTGTCCTGGATTTTAAAGAATCAGTGATTTCTTCAAAAAAATTTTCTCTATGAAAGAACTCATATTAAAGTGGTTTGAGGATCCACGCACAAAGATTGTGTTGAAGAAAAACAATAAACTGTAACAAAATCCAATGTGTTTCATGGAATAATCATACCACAGCCGGAATATCTAGACCACGAGCAGCAACATCAGTGCACAGCAATATGCCTTTTTCTGCTTTACAGAAATCAAAGAAGGTAGTGGTCCGCTTCTGTTGCTTCTGCTTTCCATGAATATCAAGGCAATCTACCTGAATATATCTCAGAAGCTCTCCGTGGAATTTGACAGAGTTACATGACGAAAAGAACACCATCACTTTCTTTGAGAGATTCCTCTTCAAAAATGAATAAAGAAGAATAAATCTTTTCGAACTATGCACTACACAGTAGCCTTGCTGCAGTCCCTCATTAGTGACCTACAATGATGAATCCCCTAGGGTTAGCATGATTAACATTTTTTTAAATAACATGCACAATGAACAATTTTGAGTCTAACAAAAACCACACATTTATTACCTTCCTTCGTCCATCATCAACATCAATATAAATAGGTTTTGTTTGAAATGATAGGCGTGCAAGATCCTCAACCTACAGAATTGTTAAAATAGATGGTAAATAATTATGAACAAGACAAACCCTAAACATCAATGAGCAAATGGTGGCAAATGACATTACTTTCTTTAGATGTATTTTTCCAACTAAGAACAAATAATGAGCAAGTAAATAGGTTTTATCAAATGTGAGAGTAGACCTTTTGTGTTTGAGTAGCTGAAAACAAAGCAGTCTGCCTCTCCTGCACAAGTAGAAGGAAACAATTAACCTAGAATATCTCATCAATTAAGAAGCGCACTGGAACTCAATCAAAGGAGTTCATGGATTCAAGAAATTACATATCCTAATATCCACAAAAGCCCCCCAAAGAAACACAGAAACTTGCAGAACAGAACATACAAGAAACCATATGCATAACTGACATTCAATATTATCACTTGTGGCAGCAAAAGCATCCATCAAACTGGTATATGTATTTAATGGAACTGACTTAAGATATGACTTCCTAAGCTATTTTGACCAGCAACTATCAGAACCAGAAGCCCAATTTTATAAGGATATGCAACCAGTTGGTGAGCTTTATCAAAGGATCTGAGTTGATAAATCATTCACTTATAATAAATCAAGTATTCCTTTCTAAGGAATAAAGGAAGCATCTAATCCTAAATATAGCCAATATGCTTATATAAGAGAAACTTCCAGTATATCCTTGAAAATTAACATATAAAAACCACACATGCACAACAAGCAATTAAAGATGCCACCTAAAATTACCTTCCGCAGAATCTTGATAATTTGCCTCATTTCTTCCTCAAAATTGGCTTCCAAGATCCTATCAGCTTCATCAATCACAAGGCACTGCAATTCAATAAAACATGATGACATGTAAGTCAATTGTATAACTGAATTAATGACAAGCCAGAAAAAAAAATCATTCTCAATTTATTAGCACAAAGCAGCTAAAAACCAGAAAATACAGGATCTCATCAGTTTGGACTTACCTGGAGATCTTTAACAAGCAATACAAACATTTATGAGTAAAGCTAACAAAAAGGGCCCTTATGAATGCTACTGGCCTGAAGTAGGATTAAGTAATTACCGTGAGCTTCTCAGACCAAATATGCATGAAAAATACATGATTCATGAACACCTATCTACAGAGGGTTCAAGATTAAAATTTCTTGCTTACGTCAATGCTCAGTTACATACAGAGAGATCCATTTTCTCTACCTACCATACGGAATGAACTACAGTATCAACCTAAAATTTTAGCATAGGTGAGCACTTTTCTCAAACTCAAGCAGCTTCCACAATTATTTATGATTACCTTTAAATTTTTATGTATGAACCCTTTAGTATTTTGAAGATGGTCTAGTAGCCGACCAGGAGTTGCTACTAATAAATTAACTCCTTTTGCAATACGCTCTGCTTCACCACGTCTGGCTGCACCCCCAATAACCAGACCAAGGGTCTGGGAGTGATACTTCAGGAGATCCTTTCCCACAGCATGAGTCTGTACAGATTGATGTCAAACATGATTGGCAATGAGACAAACAGTTGCAACATCAACAGAAGTACTATATCTGCACTTCAAAGATTTTCACCTGAATGGCAAGCTCCCTTGTGGGACAAATGACTATAACACCACATCCATTGCGAGGGGTGAATTGAGCATGGTATAACAGCTCCACCGCTGGTACCAGGAAAGCAAGGGTTTTTCCAGCACCTGTTCTCGCAGCACCTAGTACATCTTTCCCGGTCATAAGCGGTGGAATTGATCGCGCTTGAATCTGGGATATTGTTGAACAGGGAGACACATCAAAACACAAATATAAACCTGACAAGTCCATAATCTACAGAGCCTCTTAATGCAAACTCAAACAAACATTTCCAGAGCCGCCTGAAATGGCTCCCAACACATGGATTTTGAAATCATCTAAACCCAACATAATTATATTCTATATTCGGACAAAGCCTGAACGCAGAATCCCACACAATCCAAAAGAGCTAGAACACACCTGAGTCATATACTGAAACCCCATCTCCTTTATAGGCTTAAAAGTAGGTTCAGATAAACCCAGAGATTCAAATGACTCGGAGCTCATTATTCCACCTCCAACCTTAACTACCTTTTCCTCCCTTTCTTCTTCTACATCCTCCTCTTCCTCGCCCCCCATCTTCGTCTTCTTTTTCTTCTTCTTATCCTTCTTTTTCCCCTCGTCTTCGGTCTCCTCGGGCTCTTGCTCTCCACTGGCTTCTTCTGCCGCTTCTTCCTCTGCTTCTTCTCGATCAGTTATATCATCACTCTTCTGCCGTTGTTGTTCGGATTTCCTTGGCCTGCTCCGCTTGCGATTCTTCTTCCTCTTGCTCTCGTCTGCCGCGGAGTGAAGATTCTTTGCCTCTGTTTCTGCCATGGCGGTCTTGCTTCGGCTCGCCTGGGCTGCGACCAATATAGCCTCCGGTTAGGGTTTAGCTGCCGTTTGGGGTTTAACGAGGAGATGTTCAGATTAAAGTAGTCTTTTAGGCTCTCTACTTTAACTCGTATGCTAGCTTGGCCCTTGAGCTTTGTCGTAAATGTACATCTTTCCCCTTACATTTTAAGAAATCCCATCGAAGTCCTTGAACCTTGACTTTTGACATAACAAAGGCTTTTCTTCTTATATCATGTTGACTGGCCCACACACAAATGCAGCGCTAGAGGGTGGAAACAAACCAGGCCAAGCTTGAACCCCTCAGATTTGAAGCTTAGCTTGTTATATTTTGGCTTAGCACGAGCTCAAGCTTTGACTTTAACAAACTTAGCAAAGAGGGCTCGAAACTCCACTCGAAAAGCCTCAAACTTAATTCGATAATTCAATAGGTTTAGTGTTCAGCTTAAATGGTTAAGCTCAATTTAAGCCCAACTGAGATTCAAGTTCAATATCAAGCTTAATTAATAAAACTGTTAGAATTTTCATAAGAAGCAAAAAAAAACATAAAACTTACATAATCAAGTCTAATCGAACTCATAGTTAAGGAAGTTAATCAAAGTTCAACAATCAACAAAAGTTAAAAACAAGCAATTTCATGAATCATTTAAATCAATAAATTATGATAAGTCAAAATTTTCAAGTTCATATTGAGATAGAAAAGCTTAACGCTTCTCATTTTCTTATTGCCTAGCTAGAGTCTTATCTCCTTTCTGTTGGTGAATACATGCAATGGTTGAGTCAATGAGAATATAATTGATGAGAATAAGGTTTAAATATATAATGGATGCAATCGGGCCACGTACTTTAGACTAAAAGCTAAAATCAAATGAAGTTATTCAATAAGAATGCATTGGTTATGTAAGAATTAACTAAAAGTCCACATAAACATCAAATATTGCAGCCAAGTCAAATGGTGTCGTGCTATAATCCACAAGGAGAGTAACTTGATATGAGTCAATAAAGTCTTCAAATGAGCAAACCCATATGTATCAGACATTACCAATATAGACTAGTGGAACTACAAGATAACTAATATTGCCATTTTCTTTTCTCTTCTGATACTCTCACATAGTAGCCAAGTTATTGAAATTAAAATAATTAATTGGAACAAAAGGGTAGCACTAAGTGTGACAAGCTTAAAACATCAAGCAAAACTACAAAAATGCCACTAGAGTAATTGATTTATGCATGTTAACATTTACCAATCATTTTTTTTTCAACAAAGAAACATCTAAACAAAAAGATGGAAGAGTAAACTAGCTTGACCTTTTTTTGAATTAAGTGTGTTTGATGTTCTTAAAAACCAAAATGAAACAAAGTGCGCACACTGATGAGTTGACTTTGTACATGTATATATTTAAACTCTGACCTCAAACTTTAAGTGCAATTCATCATTATTTTGCTAGTTTCTTACTTTTATTTGTCATTTTATAGGTGTTAGGAGCTACTAGTGGCATGGGAAGTGAATGAAAGCAATTGGAGAAACACATGAGAAAACTTGATGATAAAGAAAGCTTGGAATAGGGGTAACATGCAAGCCAATTTTCCACATTTTCTTGGCAAATTTGGACTTTGGTGATTGAATGATAGTTGTCGGCCATCTTACTAACTTCACATGATTTCTTGAATCACCTCAATTGAAATTTTGAGGAAAAGGTTATGGACAAAATACTAAATGATGTCAAAACTGAAGTAAATGACTGAAACGTGATCACATCACAAATTAGATGGGATCACATCAATTCCAGAAAGGTTGCCGGTCTAAAGATAGGATCGCTTTGGATGATTGATGCAATTGCATTACCCTTTCCAGGCTTTTCTTATTCATGCATAAGGAGTGGTCAAAAGGCTAACATACCCCATCTCTAATTATCAACCATCACAGAGCAAAAGAGAACTTTTTATGGGAACAAAAATGAAAATAAAGAGGAAATACTTGATATACATATAAAGCTCTACTACATGCTTATCATTTTTTTTTTTTTGCCTATTTAAGAACTATCATTACCACCATCAAAGGGCATTCATCATTATGTGCAAGAGATGAAAAGGCTGGAAGTTCTTGAAGGAGTTCTTGGAAGCTTAGAGATCAAAGCACAAAAAAATCTTCTTGAGTTCTTTCTCACCCTTTCCTCCTTGATTTTAATTATGCAATTGATAACTTCTTGTATGATGTTTATACATTTTTGTTGTATGGAGTAAATTCTTTATATCCTTCTCGAGTGTAGTTATTTTGAGATATTGGTTTAATGTTATCTTGAGATATTTCATGATTATTGATTCTTTGAGTATTGCTTACTATTGCACAATATCCTGTGTCTGCATTTATTGGTGCTCATTCACACACTCATCATAAATCTCAATATCAATCTTAACAAAGAATAGATGAGGTGAAAAAGAGAGTTTAACATGATTGATTAGAGGGGGTTGAGATACTCTCTTAACCATTACATGAATCAATATAGTAATCACTTAATTTACTCTTAATTAATGAATGTGATGAGCATCTTCATTGTTAATTATAGTGAGCAATTGCTTGTTTTGAGAGAGAAGGCACTTGAACTTAGAATTCCTTCACCATAATTAGGAATTAACAACTTTGGCATATTCAAGTAACTTGGCTCTCAAGTTAGGTTAGTGAACCTATAGAGGTAGTCTTTAATAGTCAAATCACATCACTTTTGCATGTAAATTTTTTAGTGTTTATAGTAGCATTATAGGGCTCACATATTCCATTCAATTGATTTATTTAGCATTTTTATATTATTAGTCTAATTTTTAATTTTTAATTTTAATTATTTGGTAATCATTTTATACTAAATTTAAATTATGATATAATTTGTCTTACAATTAATGAGACATTTGTTTAATTGGTTTTTCCTCTTTGTAAATCAGGTTCCTATACTAATTAAATCACTTGCACAGCTAAGGACCGATAAGCTCAATATGCCATGAAATACAGGCTAAAGGCCAATTTGCAAGGAAAATTATAGGGTAAAGTGCACAAATAGTCCATAAACTATGACCTATATTGCATTTTTTATCCTTAAACTATGAATTGTTGCACCGTTCATCATTGGACTATCATTTTGTTGTACCATTAGTCCTTCGTTAGTTACCACCATTAAACACTAATGGAAAATGGCTAAATTGTAACAAAATGAAACATTATGGTTGAACTAAACAATATAGAACCATCCTAGCCCAAATTAGATTAGTCCTCGCCTCCACCATCCTCAACCTACTTGGCGGCGTTATTCTAATCTCTGCCCTTACCTGCACACCACCGACCACCCTTTCCTTTGCTCTATTGCCACCTCCCATGCCAATGATTATTCTACCATGCCCATCTAGCTCCAAGCCATCGTCCATTACACCTCCACCCATGTTATTTGCCAGCAAAACCTATTCAAGAACTTCATTACCTTCAATGTCCTCTGCCACCACTCCCCTGCAATTTCCTGGTCTTTAGCCTCAGTCACAACTCCCTTATGTGGGCCTCTTTCAACCTTCTCAGACAAACATTGTTCCTTGAAGAAGATCCCTGTTGGGTTGAATCGATGCTCTGATACCCCCACCCTTTAAGCCCATGCCATCCATTGTCAAACCCAACTATCTCAAGTTGACGCCCTCCTCTCCCATTATAGGAGCGAGCCTAAGGGGCACTTACCGCACTTCAGCATTCTCTGGTTAAATCCAAGAGAAGGCTCTGATACTTTAGCATTCCATTGGCTTCCAACCTAAGGCCTAGTAGTGATAGACAATTTTGCTAAGCCTAAGATAATAAAAAAATTATATAAGAATTTTTATTTTGTGTAAGAATTTATTTATGTTTTCAATTTTTTTTTTACTTCAATAAGAATTTTTTATTTCATTTTACTGATTATTATTATTTTAATAAAAATTTTGTTATTTTATTTTTACTTTAATCATAATTCTTTTATTTCATTTTATTTTTATTATTTCTTGATAAAAATAAAATATATAAAAGTGTAATAGTATTGTTAATATTTTACATTATTTTTTCTATTTCAATTTTATTTTTTTTATTTTTTATCATCTATTTTTCTTAAAACTTAAGTTTTACTATTTTTTTTATGAATGGCATTTTTAGACCTTCCATGGTTCTATTTTGTTCAATTCATCCATAATGTTTCATTTTGTTGCAATTTAGCCATTTTCATTAGTGTTTAATGGTGGGACCTAACGGAGGACTAATGTTACAATAAAATGATAGTTACGAGACAAACAGTGCAATAACTCATAATTTACTAATTTAGGGATGAAAACATAATATAGGTCATAGTTTAGGGGCCAATTATAAGTTTGGGACCAATTATGTAGTTTACCTAGGTAGTGACCATTTCAATGAAATACTCTCTTCATCCTAAAAAGGAATACGTTTTATTTAAATTAGGGTGGAAAAAGTATTTCATTGAAATGAGTTGAAACATTTCATCTTTTTTAAACAATTAATTTACCCTCTTACAGTCATTTAAACTCTCACTATATAAAACCTAATAATTTTTTTTTTAATTTTCACTCAATCTCTCACTGCACAAAACCTCAAAAAATAATCGTTTCTTTTTTAATCATTATTTAAACTCTCACAACATAAAATCCAAAAAAAAAAATAATTTTAGTTACATAATTAAAATTGAAAAAAATAATATAAATTACAGATACTTTAATCTCTGTGCTCAGATAGACATTTTATCTATTTTAAGACGGAGAGAGTACTATATATCTTCAACTAAAATCCATTTTAATCCCTAAAACTTTGTCAACACGCTCAGAAGACACCCTTAATTTTGACATGGAACAACTCAATCCCTTGACTATGAATTGTTGGGCGCTTTGCCCCTTTGACCGACTAACCAGTAAAATTACATGTTTAGCCACCACATTTCTTAGTTTGACTTTTTTTATACCCTATACTTTATCATCCAACCTAAGCCCAATCCATATCTTTTCACAATCCTAACCCTAAATACCACCGTCGCCCAACAGTTGATCCTGCCGCCACCGTTGCTCCCGAATGACCGCCCGCCCACCATTATGTCCCCTCCTTGATCAGCACACCTCGACGTCGCAGCCCGCTTCTGCCCTACCTAGAGTCAGTGATGCCTCACATCGCTTCTACGCAGCCGCACCAGTGGGTCACGCTATCAACTTTGTATACAAGTTCCATCCGAAAGCAGCTGTCCGTGTAGTCCTCACCGTCATCAGGTTTGGTCGGTTGCTGGCTCGCCCTAAAGACATCTGGAAGCAAATGCACCGCTGAGCAAAAGGAGAAGAGGAGGTTGTCGGTGGCGAGGATATGGAGAGCGGAAGAATAGAGAATTTAATCAGAGGAGTGGAGGCTGCAGACGAGGCAACGACGATTTTGGTAAGGCGAAGGAGAGTGGAAGAAGGAGCAAGAAATTTTCACTTTTTTCTTGGACATGGACCCATCAAAACTGATTTTGTCTCTAACAACCATATTAGAGTATCCAAAATTCCATGTTCTTGGCTAACAAAAAGAGGGAAGAAAACCAAACAAGTGTGTACAGAACACCAAATCATCAATCTGGGTAGTGAGTTCCACAATGTACCCATCCTCGTCTATGGCGAAATTTGAAGCGACAGCGAAATCGATCATTGTAGTAGCAGACTACAAAATAGACGAAGGCGTGGAAGAAGGCAAAGCCAATTCACATGCTTCAATCGTCACAAAAAATAAAGCATAGGACGAAGTTCAGTGATTCCTCTGGATGGGTTGCGATGATTCGGAAGATTAATGAGTCGCTATAGATTTTGCACAATTTGGAAGATTTTTTTTTAATGAAAATTTTATTTGTAATTAAGATTAATTTTATAATTGAAGGATTTCTTTTTACTAAAGATTTCATAAAATTAGTTATTTTTCAAACAAAAAATTATTGAAATACTAATTATTTGTTAAAATAGAATATTGATTTTTATTTTTTCGGTGAAATTTTTTCAATTTTTTGATTAATTTTTAATTTATAATTTTGAAACTTTTAAACAAATTTGCATTTAATTCTCATTAAGTGTTTCAAGTTACTTAATTTTATAATTTAGTGACTAAGAGTTTAAATGTTTACAATCATGTCACTGAACTGTTAAGAATCTAATGGAGTTAATGTCATGTTGACCGAGTCAACGAGTTAGAAGGGTTTAAGTGCGCAATATTCTACGGTTGAAAGACTGAGCTGCATCAAACCAAAATTTAGGGACTAAGAAGCCTGAGCCACTATAATCTGAGGCAGTAAAATGCATTTGGCCATATATCTTCCCAACCCCCTCCCCCCTCCTCCTGTTTGGTGCTCTGTTCAGTTGCCTATTGGGCAATAAAATTGGCGGGAATTTGCCTAAATTTCTCTAATCGCGACGGAGGAGGATGAGCTCGTCGGGAGTAGGAGCTGAGGCGTCGGATCTAGTTTGCGAACTCGACAATGTCCAAGGTATGGTCGATGCCCTCTCCGCCGTGCGCTGGAAGCGCCACCAGGTCTTTGCCCTCTTTTCCTCTTCGCTTTACTTCTTCATTTTTTTTCTCCTGGGAAAAATGTAGGGTTTCCTTTCAGATTATCTGATCTTCAAGTCCTCCCTACTAAAAATTACCTTCAGGCCGGCTTCGATGTGTGCAATCCTTCAAATTCTTGGGTTCTTTCGCATTCTAGGGTTTTGGTCACGTTTGGATTGTTATGTTACTGGTATGATCACAGGATGCTGTTATTGAGCTTTCGGAGCACGGGATCGTTCTGATTGTGGAGGAAACCGGTTGTCTTCAGGCCAAAGTTTATCTCCAAAAAGAGGTGCTCAATTCATCAGACTATAGACACTCTTTTCAGTTAGTTGAGTTTTTGACTTGTTCTTGCCATTTTTTTCTCTGTTCATTCTAGTTATGCTTCTAATGTTCAGTTTTTTTTTTTTTTTTTTACCAAGTGATTTTGAGCTTGCTTTTTCCCAAATTTTTATGCAGCTGTTCGTTCGGTATGATTATAATGCAGAAGGGCGGCCAAGGTTTGGACTCAGCTTGGGGCTCTTTCTTAGTTCCCTGAACACATTTTGTGCTCCTGGTCGTTCAACTGTGATTGAGATTCGGTACCCAGGACCTGATATGCAGCTCCTTCTGAAGTATGTTTTTATGTGCCTTGTTAGCTTGAAGACTATTGTCCTCTGGTTTCTTTTCTCCGTGCCAAACTGGGTGCATAACTGCATCTTCTAGTTCATAGAGAAATGGTTAAATCTTGTAGATATAATCATAGTCATTTTATTCCCATTGAAAATCACACGGTTGACCTCAAACACCCTAGTTGGTTTGCTGTACAGTCATTGCCCTGGTTGTTTGTCTATGATTCTATGCACTCATTGCCGCTCCCTACGTTTTGCAGAAGCCAATTTTAACAATGGAATAAAAGTTTCAAGGTTTCTGGTGGACTCATATTTGAATTTGCTTTACTCTTAAAGTGCTTAAAAACAAAGGGTTTTTCTAGCAGTTACCGAGTAATATGGGATTGAAACGGAGAAAAGATTCTGTTATATTTCCTTCTGTCTTGATCTTTGAAGGAATTTGTTATTATTCAAAGGTATCGATTTCACCTACGATTTTGATCTTATATAAATGATGCGAGAGTTAATATTACAAGTTTCAGAGTTAAGGAGCAATTATCCTTCATCAATTAAATCCTTTTCTTTTTGGCACGAAGATTCAGCTAGACCTGCTCTCTGTCTGATCCATATTTTCTTCAATGTTTCTAGGTCCCTTGACTCGCTTGATTCATGCATATATGCAGAAATCCGGACTAGAATTCCTGAAACAATTTCATGGGACTATAACTTCGAACCTGTGGGAAGCATGCCCCTCACTTTTACAGTCAAGGTATTTTTCTAGTTTGTTTTTTGGACTTAGATATGGACGTTAGACATATGCATTTGTCTTTAACAAACACGATTCTTTCTTTTTTATGGTCACCTTATTATGAACAGTGACACCCTTATTCTTGAAGCTATCTTTGTTAAGTATCTAACAACGGCACAACAGAAATACATCATGAAATCAATAAGTTGGTTCATGTTTGTACTGTACGTTTTTGTGTCCAGATTGCTATACAGCCTCTTGTGCTTGGGAAACAAAAAAGTTAACTTTGTACAAGTATTGTCTGCAGAAAATGTCCTGTGTTAACATCTGCCAATATCAATGAACATTTGAAGTACTTTTCTGGTGCCACATTATGTCTCAGCCAACAAGCTCTTTTTCAGTTATTTAAACCAAATCTCTTTATCCAACAAAAAAGAAACTGAGCAACATTCTCATGCCTTTTCAGTCTGCAGCACTAAAGGAAGCAATTGATGACCTTGAATGGCCAGGATCAAGCATCCAAATAATTCTACAGCCAGCCCCTCCTTGTGTTACATTTAGAGGAGAAGGTCATGGAGACTTGCAGGTGTTGTTCGACTCTTATCTGATTTTTGAGCCTTGAAGGTTTTCTTTTTCTTTTCAATTTTATTTGTTAATTTCAAGATTCTGAAATGGTCTAGCTTTCCTGCAGATAGACTTCATGTATTATTCTAACATGGATCTTCTGATCGCATTTAGTTGTGATCACGGTGTCTCTCACAGGTGAGCTTAACATTTCTTGTTTCACAGTGTGTTTTTGCTGTTGCTAAACCAGCCTTTGTAGTTTTCTTACTTCATGAATTGGACAGGTATAAGTACAAATTCTTACAAGCAACAACTTCAAACCTACCCAGCAGTGTAATCAAAGATAACAGAGGAAGTAAGTTAACTGTTGGAAGAGGAGGACTATTGAAAGTACAACACCTGGTTTCTGTCGCAAGACAATCTACGCATTCACATATTGACTCCACTGGGTATCAACAACCCAGCCGAATTGCTTACATAGAGTTCTTTGTGAAGCCAGAGGTCATTGAAGATACTGCAGATGGCTCATAGCACGTCAGGTTTTAAAGATCTGATACTTCCAGCGATCCAGGGTATATGTTGTCATGTTGACAACCTTTAGTGCATGTAGAGAGGTGAAGACTGAATGTGGTACCTTTGCATTACTTACGACTAAGAGAAAAACAGAACAATATGTGCAGACTTGTATGTTGTAGTGTAGTGTGTTCTTCTATTCCAAGTTAATTCACAGATCTATTCTGGTGCCACGTTTTCCTTCCCTTTCTGTCCAAATTTGATGATTATCAATTGTCCTTTCCACGGTATAATGTGATACCAGTTTATGAAGACATTCGCGAATCTAACATGGGAGGTAATGATGCTTCCAACCTAGAGTCTTGACCTCACTAGTAGCAAATCAGGCCTTGATCCATGAGCTAGGAGCATCACCTCCATTGGCCGGGTGAAGGTTCTGAGGGTAAGGTAATAAGGGCAATACAAAAGGTGAGTCTAAGAAAGGCTAGGTGTTACTGGTACTTGGTGTATTTGAGATGTCGGTGGCTATTGGGGGTGTCGGTAGGTTGAGTGATGGTACTTCCGGCACTAGAGGATGTGGTGCCCTTGTCACCTCTTGTGTTTGGGACAAGAACTTTGCTAAGGCATCCTTCATGCAGTCTAGCTTCCTACCTTCATGGAGTTGAGCTCATACCGAGTGGCAAACTGAGCCTCGTTAGTTGTTTGAAGCATGTTCCCCTTGTCAACAGAGCCATCTTCCCCATCCCTACTATGCATCAAGGTGCTACTTTGGAGATGATCACCATTTGGGTCATCAGTAGGTAGGTTTTTTCCTACCTTCTTGTTGGGTGTGATCGATGGATCAAGATGGATACCCATGGCAAGAAACTCAAGTCCCCAGAGAGGGTTCCAAAGACCTTGAGTCTAGACCCTGGTGCTAGTGAATTGGGAATTGGTCCATGAGCACTACCAAATTTGTCATCATGGGAGTGGAAAAACAGTTAATACCTCATTTATAAATATAGACCTTAGGGGAAGAGTCTCATACAACAATAGTTGGTGAATGAGATAGTGGATCTTTGTAGCATGAGAATTGTCAATTGAAAGAATAGTTGTTTTTGTGTGTGACTCACGTTATGCTTATCCATCAAAAGTGTAGGTCTTGTAAGAAAAAAAAAGTGTGTGTTTGTGTGTGTGTGTGTGTGTGTGTGTGTTTGGGGGGGTGAAAGGGGTTGCGGTGGGGTTGCTGGGCTTACATGGGCTAACTTAGTGATTATGCTTCAAGGGCCTTTGGGCCTAATTGGTCCTAATGGGGTCAAGTCTAAGTTAAATTATGGGGTCAAGTTTTTTTAATATAGGTATCACTAGGAGAAGAACGTACTTGGGCTATTCAAGGTCACCTTTTTAATAGAGAAAAAATAAACCCAATTCTAAAACTTTGATAAGTTTTCTATTTAGATCCTAAAATTTTGTAAATTTCTATTTGAGTTCTAAAACTTTCAAAATGTGTAAGTAGCTAATTCTAAATTGTCAACCACCTATTCCAAGGTTAACTTTGGGATTGACTGTTTACGCTTTTTGCAAGTTTTAGGACTCAAATAAAAATTTACTAAGTTTTAGGATTTAAATAAAAATTCATAATGTTTTAGGACTTAAATAGAAAGTTGCAACAAGATCTAGAACTTAAAGTAGTCTTTCACTTGACTTTTGTTCTATTGGTGTTTCAAAACCTTATGAGAAAATGCCAATTTGTATTTAACTGTTTTTTTCTTTCAAATGTTGTTCAAGATTGATCTTCTATTATCTTTTATTTTTCAATTTTCTAAAGAATTTTTTTTTTCTATTTATGCATCAAATTATAAAAAATCACATTTTATAAAGGATTTCTTTATTGTCATCATTTAAATTAACATGAAATCGGCTTGGCCTAGAGTATACTTGGCATACAAAATTGGTTCTTATTTAATAGGTTTTATTAATATTCTTTTCTAGTTTGGGGAAACTATTATCTTATTTACCCTTTTGAAAAATTTTCGAACTCATTAATAAGCTTCTTATTTCCATATGAGTTTAGTTGAGGTTACTTTTTAATGGCTAACAATATTTATTTTGAGATATGTTTTATTCTTTAATCATTTAAACATCCTTTAAGATCTTTGAAAAGTTTTTAAAATTTTTCTCTTTGCAAAAAACATATATTGTTTTGGCTTCTTTTTTTCTAAATTTGAAAAACGTAAAAAATTATAAACAAAAAACTACTCATATGAAAATTAAAAAATTATAAGAACTTCTTAGTTCTAAAAAATCTATTTTCCAAGTCAGATAGAAAAAGATCACTTTCAGTCCTAAATTTTTTTTAATATTTAGATTTAAGTCCTAGAACTTTGCAAGTTTCTATTTGACTCTCAAAATTTGCAAAACATGTAAATAGTTAGTTCCAAAGTTAACCCTATAATAGATTACTAACAACTTAAGACTAATTGTTTACATATTTTGACAGTTTAAGAACTCAAAAAGAAACTTGCAAAAGTTTAAGACTTAAATAAAAAAATGATCAAAGTTTTAGGACTGCATATATTCTTTCCTCCTTTTTTAACCCATTGCAAAATATTTTTTGTCATGCCAGGGCATTAGAAACTGTTGTCTTATGGTAGGTACCGATGGTCTTACGTATAGACGTCGTCCTTTGCTCGGCGCCAATTTGTTAGGCTATAATTACGCTGTTTACTACAATTAAAATTGAATAAAATGCAAATATGGACCCTTAACTTTGCCAACTCTAACAAGTTAGTCCTTTATCTTCAACTCAGTACGAGTTAGTCCCTCAACCTTGAAAAAGTTAGCAAGTTAGTCCAAAATGGATGACAGACCAGACGGTGTTAGAATTTTTGCTAATGTGGCATGGGTCATCTCTGTTTTCCTTTCTTCTCCTTTTCTCAACACCTTTTTCGCCTCCCTTCCCGTCACCACCACTTGCCGTCTCTCGGACCTCACTACTTGGCCCTCGTCGATTCATCGATTTTATAGTGTGGAATAAGCACTGCAATCCCGTCTCACCCCTCACTGCTTGTCCTTCGCCACTCGAATAGCCATTTCACCAGGAGTTGAGGGCGATTCACCGATTCGCTCACCAGAGTGGGAGCCAATGTGATGCCAGAAATGGGAGACAATTGGAGTGCTAAAAGTGGGAGCATCGGGCTCAATTTCGCGAACGAAAGAAAGAATGTGGGTTGTAGATTCGAGAGTTGTTGGAGGAAGAGTGAGACAAAGCCAGATTTGTCGGAGGAGGACTGTAGACAAGGAGGGCAGGCAAGGGCAACAGAAGAGTGGTGGCGGAGGCGGGCAAATGAGGAGGGATGGGGGAGGTGGGCAGACGAAGAATGATGGAAAAGCAAGCAGGCGACAAGGGAGGAGAAAGGGTGAGGAGAGAGGAGAGATAAGAGAAGAAGGATGAGGGCGAGGAGAGATGAGGGATGAGAAAGGAGGGATGAGCGCGAGGAGAGATAAAAGAGGAGGGATGAGGGCGATGAGAGATGAAAGAGGGATGAGGACGGCGTAAGTCACAGGCTGAACATTTGATGTTTTCTGTCACACCTAAGACTGATTCGTTCAATTTAGTGAAGTTGATAGACTAACACGCTTAATCTGTAAAGTTAGAGGACTAACTCGCACTGAGTCAAACAAAAAAAATTAACTCGCTCAAGTTTGCCAAGCTAGAGGACCATATGTGCATTTTAGCCATTAAAATCATCTAATTACTTTATTTAGCAAGTCTATAATTATACTCCCTTATCCCATAACGGATAAAGCATTTTTCTAGACATAAAGATTAAATTAGATATAGTTTATGTTATTTTACATTTTCTCCTCTAAAAATAAAATTAAAAAATTTTAGATATTGTATAGTAAGAGTTAAATCACAATTAAAAAATAAGAAAAGTATTTTTTATTTTATTTTGTGCAATAAAAGTTTAAATGATGGTAATAGGGTAAATTAGATACTAAAGGCTTTCTAAAAAAGAAAATGATTCAAGCAGTATGAATCATTTTTTACTTTTTGTTATTTTACACTGAAGGAGTATAATTTGTATGAGTCAAATATGTTTCCCACCCCTTACGTGTGTACATATATTTGTATTCAGTACTATCCCTCATAGTACAAAATAAGTGTGAACACAATAAATTTTGAGTCCTCAAAATTTAAGATATGTACAAAGCATATAATAGATATCTACAAAATCAATATGCAAAGAAAGTAATGGTTTTGCACAAGATAATAAATATATTATTGATATATTCAATATTATTATAAGTTCAACATCTTATAAAAAAAATATGTGTGACCACATCAAATCCCACTTCCCACCAAAATTGGAGATATGTATAAAACGGAAACAGATATGTGTAAAACTTAATGTATAAACAAATGCTGAATATGTATAAAATATATAAAATATATGTATAAATGAGATCAGATATATATTATAGATATATCAATCATTTGTGCAAGTTTATTGAGCCATCTTCTATTTTTTAAATATATGTTGTTATAAATAAATATACATATTGCACATGCATAGAAATAATAAGCTTGCATGTAGTGAATAAGTTTTTGCAAATAAATAATAGTGTATTTGATATTATTTATACATATGAATTTATTATTTTATACATATGTTATATATGTCAGTACGATTGTGCTTATTTATTTTTACATAATATGCTTTCATTGTTCCTATTGTGTGTGTATATATAATTTCAATACATTGTATGTATCATTTTTCAAATGTATGTTTATGTGTGCCAAAATAAAAACATAAGGGATTTTTCTTACAAAATAGTAAAGACATCAGGGAAAGAAAAACTAAAGAGATAAAAAGGAAAACAGAAACAAGAGGCATTTCTTGTCTTTGAGAATCACAGATACAGATGAGAAACAGAGAGAGAAAGAGAAGTGGGTGAGCTGAATGAGGAAGAACATGCACAGTGGAGGTTGGTAAGCCCAAAGAAGACAGTAGCAGCCCTCTGACATTGGTGATAACAACGATCAAGGTTTGAAGTGGCTAATGGTGGTGGCAAAGACGCCAATTGGGGAGGAGAAAAATGAAAGGGAAATAAATCCTATTGGGGAAAAAATTCTTCAATCATCTACCACGTGCAATGAAATGACAATAAGATCAAGCAAGTACATACAAATTTAATATAGTTTGGCTTTTAACTAGCTTATATCCATGGATAAGAGAAATGAACTCAAACAAAATATAGAGATTATAGTATAGATATGCCTTTAGTGCTCACGTTGGCCAATAGATTCCTTACACACTACTAACAACCCTAATATTTTGCCCTCACATAATCATAAGATATAAAAATCACAAAAGACTTCTTGGCCTAGCCCTCTTCAGCCTCCGGATATCTCATTTCTTTTATAACCCTCATATCTACATTGGTTTTTCTCTTGTGCTTAGACCCTAATACAGTAAGTTTTTTTTATAGGCCACATGCAAACCCAAACTAAATAAGAAATTAAATTCTAAATAAAAAAGAAAACTAAAACTAAATCTTGAACAAACTAGAAGACTTACTTCCCAAGTAATTAACTAAACCAAAACAAACACCACTTCTGTACCTTGGTCATTAAATTTCAGCTATTTCAACATAAGTCTCGGCCATCCACAAGACAATTACCCCATTAATGGGTTAATTGTGCAACAAGTCCTCAAACTTTATGATTTTGAGCCAACAATCCAACTAATCCTAATCCTTCCCAGTCTCTTCTTCCAAATGCCCACCATAGGGAACCACTCCCACACCTGCTAAGGACCCGATTTCATTTGGCGAAGCTTTTCCTCCAACTAAAGTAGTTCCATGTGGACTTTGTACGAGAGTTATGGGATAGCCTGTAGTGATGGTGAGAGAGAAGTTGGATATGGTGAAAATTTTTCATTTTTAATAAGGGTAAAAGGATAATTTTACCAGGTATGGTGTAAAGATGTCAAACATATTTTTGACCTCTACCCAATCTTTTTTTTTTTTTTAATCTGTATTAGTTAGATTTTGCTATAAATGTTCAATTCCTTTTATCATATTTTTTGACCATGATGAAGTGGCGAACTGTGATATATATAATTCATTATAGACCATCAATCAACGAGAATGCCACATGATATAGAAAATCTCAATAATTAATTGATTAATTGTAATAGATTATGGACATCACAGTTCATCACCTCATCATTTTCCAATATTTTTTGCCATTTATTTTAGCTTTGTTAGCAGGATTCAACTCCTCCATAGACTGTAGTTTCATATAGGAGTTGTCCATGCCATGTCAACATTGTGGGACCAACTTTCTTCTTTTCATCATCTATTTTGCTTTTTCTTCTTTCTTTCTAGGTTACTTCATACGATAATCCCTGTTATTCAAAATCTTTTCGGTAAAATATTTTGGCTAAAGTACACCATCAACCCTCCAACTTAGCTATTTGCACGAGTTAGTTCCTCAACTTTAACTCACTATATCTAAGGCCTTAAAATTTGAAAAATGGTACAAGTTAGTCTAAGGCACTTCATGGTGTTGGGGGCAAAATGTATACATGATCCTTTAATCTCTCTTTTGTCCAAAAATAGGTAATTGTAGCATGTCTATGTTAAATTTGTTTAGTTTCATGTGTATTTTTGTTACTTGTGAAATATCAAATAATTGATGATATTTTATAGAAATAGTTAAAAACCTATTGTTATAACTTTCCTAGCTAGAGGCTTGTTTGAGGAAGGTAAAGTATTCAAAACTTAGTTTGGAACCTTATTTCAAGTTTATATATTAAGAATATGTATGTTAGGAAAAGTTCATTAAGTTCCAAGGAGTTTAAGGCACCCAATAGAGTTCGGGGGTAAAATGATAATTTTGTGCCCTCGAAGTGTCGGGTCGAGTCTTGAGAGTTAAAAATGAGTTTGTGAAAACTTAACAGTCCTAAGAGTTAAAAATGAGTTTTTGAAAACTAAACTTTTACTTTAAACCCAAACTTAACTCAAATAAATAAGATTTGACCAAGGTTTGACTGGTTACTAGTTAAGGAATGAGGTTTTTTTATAACTTTTTATAAACTTTGATGACTTGGTTTTAAAAAGAGTATAAATATTGTTAAAGTGGAGGGTGGTTGCCATTTTGCTTCAAACCCGAGCTCAACCCCACCTCTACCAATTCTTCATGAATTGAAGCTCAAAACCAAAGGATTTTGGTAAAAATTGAAGCCACCAAGGGTACTTATGCTATGGGAAGCTTGATTCAAGTGGAATTTCATGTTTTTAAAGCTTAGAATCAAGTTTCCAGCTAGCCCCTATTTTTTATATGAGGTAACAAGTGTTTTCATGGTGAATTCTTGTTAAGTTGATGATTGGGAGCTTGGGTTTTGGTTAGAAGTTAGTAAGTTGTTGTTTTGTGCCTTTATTTGCTTGGAACTTAGCTAAAAATTTGTGGAACTTTGGTTTTATGGAAGATTTGCTTGGTTCTTGCTTGTGAGTTGAAGTTAAGGTAAGAGAGTTATGATTTCAAGCTTGATTAATGCTATTGGAGTGTTGTTATTTGATGAATTCAAGTAGTTTTGGCAATAGCATTAATTAGTGGGCAAAGTTGATCATAGGGGACTATGAGTTTTATGGAGATTGGAATGATGTTTTAATGCATCATAGGTATACTTGTGATAGTTAATTGTGGTCTTTGCAACATCTTTTATAGGTATGTGAAGTTAGAAGGCCATCCAAACATATTTGACATGCTTGGTAAGTCTTCCAAAGTTGTAGCAAAACAATTGAAAAAGTTTGGGCATTGCAGGTATTGGTGAAGCGTTGCCAATATTAGTGACGTGTCGCCATCACCACAAAAACTTTTAGCAAGTTGATAACTATGGTGACGTGTTGCTATAGTTATGTTGGCCAAAAAATTCCAATTTTACTAGATGGTTCGAAAGAAGGCACAAGGGGGTGCTTAGGGTACCTAAGGGTTAAAGTATTCCAAGGGTACTTTGAGACTTTTGAAACTCTTCCGAGACCTAGGAGTTTTCTTGAGTTTTATAGACACTTTTACCATAAATAAGAAAACTAGTCAATAAAGGGCCACAATGAGGTATCATTAGCTTGAGTGAAAGGTTTAGTACCATCGGTGACCTAGCAGTGCCATCGTGTGCAAGGTTTCAATGTGGAAACTTAGTGTACTTAGTGGGTCCTTAAGGCCTAGTTGACATTAATCCCACTATAGTGCCCTTGTACAACATAAAGGAGTTTCGACTGGTGAGTTTTCATTGGTTAGGCTTGTAAGCTACACTTGCTAGTAGGCAAGGCTCTGCCTTATGGTTCAAGGACTAGGTAAGGACAAGTCTCAAGGGATTGAAACCTATGTGCATAAGTTTAGCCTCAAGCTATATCACAGCAGATTACATATGTCATATATGTGTTGTCCTTAGTATCTTTCTTGTAGGTGAAGACCTCTTACTATGGATTCTTGAATTCTCACTCCTTAGTTATGTTGTGCAGATTCTAATGTTGTTGGACCTGATAACTGTTGAGGGTTGTCGTGGTAGTCTATTGTTGTAGGTACCTTCCTTTAAGAATCTTTATGATTCTAGTTTTCTTGGTTACTTGTTGGTTAATTAACAACACTAACTATAGTGTTTTCTTGGCTACATAGCCTAGTAGTATGTGGACAGGATCTTTTGTGATTTGCCATTAGGACTTACCTCCAAGGTGAGACTTAGTTTGAGAAGATCTTAGTTGATGCTTGTATGCATTGTACACCTAGTTGCCTTCTATGTCTATATTTTGAGTCTTGAACTCTAAGGTTGCTCTTGAGTGAAGAACATTAGTTAACTTCTTGTTAAATGCCTTCACATAGTTGTTATTTATAGTATTAGTCATACAAATGTTGATTTTGTATGCTTTGGCTATTTGAACTTATTTTCTATGAAAAGTACTTTTCCAATTAAATGTTTTTATTGTTTCCATTTACTCTAGTCAAAGCAAAATAACATGCATCATGCATATTCTAGGTTAATCAACTAGTAACATAATGTTTTAATTCACGCACATATATAACTAGTAAATTGTAACTACTGTGAGACCAGCTCTCACAAGCTTCCTGGGCATGACCAAGGGTGGCCATGTCACCTATTTCAACTAAAGAGCTATAAGCTAAAGAAAAATATTATTATCATTATTTGATCAATTTAAAAAAGTAAACCAATTGATTTCCAAACATAATTACTTAATTAATCAGTTTAATATTCATTATATTGTTACTATAATAAATATTATTTAAAATTTGTTGTTTGAGTAATTATTATCACTAATTTAAAAATTACAATTGAATTTCAGTCACAATTAGCTTTAGTCACTGTTCAATTGCTCTTTTTATAGGCCATATGTAGCAAGTGACTAACTAGCCATTGAAAACTTTAGTAGTTATTAAATCAGTGGTTAGTCAATCGCTTCTTTCGAATTTGGTACAAGATTTAAATATTTTATTTTCAAATTTTCATTTTTTTTCTCCACTTCCCTCTAAATCACGTGAATCCCTTTCTTTGTCTTATTTCTCTAGTTTTCTCTTATTTCTCCAAGTTCTGTCTTATCTTTCCACCAAGTCCACTTCTATCTCATCTCCTTGTGAATAAAAAATCATATTCGTTTCTCCTCTTAATTCTCCCTCTTCCCTGCAACTTCATTTTCTCCCATTAGTGTTGTTGTTCTCACTTACAAACAGTGAAAAATGCATCAGTGTTGTTGTCTTTTGTCACACCTACAACTTCCTTTCCTTATCTGCCACCACCGCGTCCACATGCACCTCCCAATCGATCCCTCACTCCTTATCCGCCACAGTAGCCTCCACCTCCACCTTTCAACCAATCTCTTTTGCAACCCAAAACTTACGTAAGGAAAATGAGGAGACCTATCAATTGCTGATCCTCCTCGCCGGTGAACTCGCCAGAGGCACAGGAACAATTTCTTCTCCGTTGCAAACCTCAAGGCCATCAATGACCTTTGGCGAGACAGCAACAACAGGTTCTGGTATAATTTGTAGAAGAAAATATGGAAGAAATCCAACGGACTTTCTTCTTTGGGGCAACTAGAATATTGAACTTAGATTGAATATGGAAGAACCAATTAATTATTGAAGCTAAATCAATCAAACCCATTAATTATTAAAAGCTAAATATGGAAGAAAACATAGAGAATTGGTCTTTGGGGTGATTAACAGTTTCAGTAGCTAGTTTTCATAGCCCCACAAATTGAGCGATTATCAGTTTCAATTGCTTACTTTAGTCATGAGTTAGTAGCTCCACATGGTGTGATTATGATATTTGTTACTAAGTTTTTTAGTTACAATGCAGTCACACATAAGGACTAAAGACGACTATTTACTCTGTTACTTTCCAGCTTTTATCTTATAGTGTATATTATTGGTCATAATTTACAAAATTTTAAAGACATTAATTATATGGTGAAGAGTTTTTAAGTTTAAAATAAATTATTATAAATTAAGAGAAAAAAATATAAAATGATTTTCCAACATGGTCACTAGTTTGAGAAACATTTATTATTATATGAGCCATTTAAGAGACATTTATTATTAGATTAGCCCCTTTTCATAGCATAGGCGATAAAACTATTTTTTTATAAGAGAAAAGAAATTGAATTTTATAATAATGCAATGTAAAGCAAGGATAATTGGCCTATCAAATTGGAACACCTTTTGGTAATACAAAAAAAAAAAAGAGGAGATAAAGACACTTAAAACTAGTATAATTAATTTGTTTATTCATAAAAAATATTGAAAATAAATAAAAAGTACTTTTGCACAATATACATACACATAATTGTAGACAAACTACAACAAAACAAAGAACTTGTTAAATGATATTCTAAAAGTGCTTTTAAGGTTCTTTAATTTATCAAAGTTTGATTTGTATAAAATTTTAGAAAATCAATATAAATAAAAATAAGAACTTTAATTAGGTCTTAAAAATCTCTACCAAATATATCATAAGCTAGTTTTAATCAATGTTTTATAGAAAGATTGTTTAATGGTAAGAGAAATAACATGTACTTAGATAAATTTTGCCTATTCATGGATTAGATCAACATAAAATGAACTACAATTACAATTAGATCAATTTTGAATTTTTTTCATAACATATGAGTTGACTTGGACTAATTTGTGTCATTTCTAAAAATTTGAGTACTTGAATATACTAAGCTTGAGTTAAGAGACTGACTTATGCGAGCTAACAAAGTTGGAGGGTTGTTGGGGCCAAATGTTTTTTATTTTCAAATCCTTGTCCCCGTCGGCGTCGGGTGATTAATATTTGGCATCAACTTCTATTAGCAGCGGTGGAAGAGTCCTGCGTTTCTCTTTCATTCGCTTACTTTGGCAGCAACCCATAAATGCTCCAAATCATCTGATCTGATTGATTTTGAGATGTCTTGCTCGGTTTTCGCAAGAGAGTTGCCATCTCCTATCTCAAGGTGGCATGTGGACTTAAAACGTGGCGGTTTTTTCAGCTTAATGTGATCCTCCAAAACAACTCATTCCGTTTCAAAATTCTTTACCCATTTGATTTTTTTTATTTAAATTTAAATTACATTTTTAAAAAATATATTTTTAATACAAAGTTATTAAAAAAATTATAGCAAATAAAAAATAAATAGATTAAAACTTAGAGAATTTGGAGTTTTTCTTTGGATTTTTAAGGTGGGCAGCGACAGCGATGGTGTCTCTAGTGTTTAACCTCCAGGGAAACCCTATTTAATTATACAAGGGGGGCAAAAGTTGGGTACTTTGGATAATTAGCGGGCGGGCCCCGTAGGCTGGGCCCTCTGGACCGGGCCCTTTTCCATCCACGACACCCAGCTGGGCAGCTCAACACGTCGCACGTGTTACGGTTGCAACTGTTGTCGTCATCACATCATGCGCATCGCTAACCGAAGCACTCGTACCTAGACTGAGTCAACTCGGTCAAGGCACTCACTCGCTGCTAACGTTTTTCCCACCTCACCTCACGGGCAGCGGAGGCGTACCCTGCTCTCATCTACGGAACAGTAACCCCTCCGTGAACATAACCATCCCTGCCGACAATTTTGTGGTCTCCCGTTTTGCTGACCTTCCAGTCATGCTCGATGACAAAATGCTTTAAATTAAAGAACGTGTATTTAATTGGATGGAGGGAATAATTAAGTGATTTGTTTCGTTTCGATTCCCGGATAAGCTTACCAGCTAACTAATCCATCAATCATAATTGAACTTAATTCTTTTTCGGGTGATCGGGAAGTGATTCATGGGGAGGTCAGTTTAGATTTTTCTAAGAAGATAAGCATCCCATTAGCATAACTGATCAGTAGTTATTTAATCATTAAGAAAAAAGACCTAAACATACTTGACCTATAAAATAATAGTAAAATCTACAAATACACAAATTTACAGGACAAATGATGATTACATATTTTGATTACTTATTAACCGTTGAGGAACAATTTTTGTAATTGGTTTTAAAATTTTAAATAATTTATTTAACAGTTTAAGTAAAATCATTTAAACTAAAAATTAAAAATTATCATTCAGTCTAAGCAAGTTATGTCCTAAATTACATAATTATTTTATTTTGAGCAGCTGCTCTGCTCTCAATTGCTGTTTTACTTTTATTTTTATAATATTTTTACTTATTTATATTTTAAAAAATGAAACTTTCTCGCTCTTACTGTAACTCATGTTACACCTATAATCCTACTGAAATCGTATGTCACAGTTATTTTGGTTAAACACTTTCTTTAGAGAAATTGTTTATAGCTGTAGCATCATTGCTCAGAGGAAAAACCATGATTCATATAATAACCGACAAAAACCAATTACGCTTAAGACGTGATTGATTGTCCTCTTCTTTCTTTTATTCAGTGGACCACACTACCCAATGTTTCCTCTTCTTTGCGATTGCAACTGCGAATGTCTCCTCCTCCAAAAGCCTACTTCTCAAAATTCCAAATAATTAAAAAAAGACGAATGAGAAAGGCTCTACCTCTACCCTCGAAGAAACTGCTTTTTTTTTTTAAAAAAAAATCTATGTATCTTCTTCGAAATCCGAAGCAAAAGAGAAGCACAAATCAGCAGAAATGAGAGAAGATAATATGCAACCTGGAGTAACGTTATCATTCAATTCCAGAAGGTGAAGAATAATGGTCCACCACAATCAGTATTCACCGTACAGTTTTTATAGCTGGCACTTATCGCACCTCGAGGCTCTACCAAGCAACGGTCCGATTTCCAGCTGGCTTCCACACCAAGCCTGCTCACGCTAATCCCACCCGTCACTTTTTACGCCCCACAACCGGTGCATTTTAGCCCATCCCAATAATACCACTTTTCTAATCCCACTTTTATTTCATGTATTTATTTATTGCTGTTTATAACTTATAGTACTAATTTATACACGAAAAAAAATAAAAAAAAACCAGCTGCCATAAACAGATACAGAGCTAGCCCAGCTAGATATTTTAATTTTCTTAAATTTTTTATTTTCCTATTAAGTTTGAGCAAGGAATCAAATTAATTAACATGCAAATTTTCAGAAATTTACACGGAATAAGAAGGAAGAATGGCACAAAATCTGACGCACGTGGGAGGTGAGGTGGAGCGTGCGGTCGGCGCGGTCGTTGATGGTGGTGAGGCTAAGGAAAGCCTAGAAATCGGCCACTTTCCGGTGAGGTCGAAACTTCACCGGCGGCTTCTCCATCTCCCGCAAATTCCTCACGCTTCGAATCGCCAAAACATCGCCTCTCCGCAGCTCATTGCCGAGTTCAGTCGAATCTACGAACACAGGAAAAATAAATTAAAAAAATCTGCAGAATATAACGAAGGCACGTATGAAGAGAGCAGATTCAGAATCGAAGCTGCATTGTACCGATAAGCTTCGAGGAGCGGCTGAACCCGTTGAAGTGAACCAAATCTGCCAGAAAAAGAACGAATTGAAAGTAAGAACCAGTAAATCAACCAAACACCTTCTTAATCGACATCGTGAGCAAATATTTTACCTGATTGGGAGGGAGTGTGAGAAGAGAGGTAGAGGATTAAGAAGCAGACGAGAGTTAGAATCGGAATGAGGTGGATGACCTTCTCCGGCCTCGAAGGCGACGGCAACGACACCGACGGCGTCGAAAACTGTTGAGAGGACAGTCGGCGAGGCTTGGAGTCTTTATGGTCGTCGTCATCGTCGGCTAGGACGAGTCTGCGTTTCGGATCTTCCTTTGCTGGAGGAGCCCCGTCGCCGGCGTGGCCGTGGTGGACCTTGTTGACCGGGGAGCCGAGCGATTGCCTCTGCATGTTTGACAAGAAGAAGCTAGAACAGAGTGGTTGGGTGGTTGAAAAATGAGGCTTATTTTTTGTGTGGGTTTTTATTGTTGGGTTTGTTTAATGATTTATTTCTTAGCCGCTAATCAAGTAATTACTCTAATTCATTTTGCTTTTAGGAAAGGAGACGTGAGCTTTTGCTTTATACGTACGAGCTGATGTGAAGGGCGGATTAATGCCCAAGGGCCTAAAGCCGGCCCTGGCCCTCTTCTTCTGGACGGATAACTAAATACGAAGCCCCCAAATTTCTACCGCATGTGTATTTAAGTCCATACCTTTTGTTTATTTGAAAATTTTTTGGAGCTTCGTTGTAGAATGTATAATAAGGAGCATTCCTTTAACATTCAACTTCTCAATCTGTTTGTCAGCTGTTGTTTGTGAGCTGTAAATGCTAAAAGAATTTTTTAAGTTGATTTTCTAGAAACCGACAAATTGTGTTTTGTATGTTTTATTCACATGAAATTGAATGAGCCGATTTGGCTACACGACTAGTTGAGCCATCTTTCTTTCTCTAACCTCTCTCCCTAAAGAAATTGGAAATTTAATTTCAAAATCATGATTTCAAATATTGAATGGCGCGTAAAAAGCACAAATCATCTCAAGTTTTTAGTTGTTGTTGCAAATGGGTAATCAACCTCTATTTCGTTACACATTGGTCATAAACCTTTATAATTCATTGCATATTAGTCATTAGTCCTAAATCATATTAGTCATTAGTCCTAAATAAGACTAAGTTAGCACAAAAATATAATTTACAAAGAGAAAAATATGATAGTTTAAATAGTTCATCAACTTTCGAAAAATTATGATACCACTTTAATTGATTAAAAGATAGTTACCGAGCAATTTAAATTAAGGAATTATCACTATCTTATATTAAGCTTTAATTTGCAATGGTAATTAAAAGTTTAGACCAATGGCGCTATTATCCATTCAATGACTATTAGTTATGCTAATAACTTTAGCATTTTTTTTTGTATTCAAAAGCATTACAAGTGTAAGGATCTAGAGAGTACATTAGGAAAGTTAAGCGTGACTGTAGGGAGAATGTAGGGAGCGATTGCACAAAAGCTAAAAAACCTCAGCTACATTTTGTCACTGTAGGGAACCAAAGCTGAGAGAATGTAACGCAGCTACTACTTGAACCCTGACTATTCTTATGGTGTTCCTTGCATTTTATCAGTTAGGCAAACTTTAGTATTTATGAGGTATGTTGACCCGCAAGATGTAGCGAGCATTTTTTACAATAAATTTAGTATGAAAAATTTAAATAATAAATAATTAAGAATATGACAAAATTTGATTAAAGCTGAACTAACCTGAACAATAACTGAAATTAGATAAATAGAAACATAACATCATATGTATTTTGAAATAATGTATAATTTTGTCATTAAAAATAATTCACTAAAAATTTCCCTCTTTTATCAACTTAAACTCTAATTCTTAATATCAATGAGAAATTTATTTAGAAAAATTTACCTTCACTTGTAGCAATTATGGACCAAATTATTTATTAAACTATAGAGAACAATTCATATTACAAAATGCAATCATGAATAAAAAAAAAAATATGATTGAAGCACAAATTTGTATTTAATTCATGTTAATAAATTTACAATTTAACCATTAACTTAATAAAGATAAAAATAATAAAACATAATATTAAAAACAAAAAATTAGAACCATAGCAAGAAGTAGGTAAATTATAATGATTAAAGTTTTAATTAAAAAAATTAAAGAAAAGAAAAAAAATTGAACCAAGATAGAAAATAAAAAAATATTAGGTATTCAAGGCGTAACAATTGATTTAATGAATGCAAAAAATGTCTTAACACAAAAATAAATAAATTATGATAACCAATGTTTTACTTTGGAATATAGTACATAAAAACAATAAAAAATTTGGGGACCAAAAGAATAAATAGAAAGAATCTAGCTAAATATTTATTAAATTTGAGGACTAAAATAAAACATGGATGTAAAATAGGGACTAACATGGAAAAGAGTAAAAGCTTAGCGATTAAATTGATATTTAACCAGACAGTCTAAAACTGGAGAAATTGCAAAATGAGCCCTAAAAAATGTGAGCACCTTGTGAAAAGAGATTCAAACATAAGGAATGGTCAATTGTGTCTGGAAAAAAAAAACACAAAAAAATATTTTTTTTTCTTTAGTGATGAATAGTGAAAGTGACTTTTAAAAGTAAACAAGGTATGTGGGACCAATGCGTTACATGGGTAAATTCTATATCAACATTAGTTATAATATAATCAATATAAGTTATTAATGGAACAATGCAAATCGATTAGGCTTACCATGACATTAAGTAATATCTGCGTATAAATAATTATAAATACACAAAGTAGTCAACTAAAGATGTATTTATTTAATGTCAAAAAAAAATTAAAGATAATAAATGAAAAATGACTAAAGCAACTCTATTAATCAATTTAAGAAAACCATTAAAAGAAAGAAAGAAAGTTTCTGGCATTCATAGTGTAGGATAACATTGTACAATATACATGAATAAATTTTCTAGATTTTCACTTACTAATAAATTAGTAATAAAATAAAACCTTTTAAGAATTGTGCACTCATGCATAATACAAATTATTTACTTATTTCAATTAATCAAAACTCTAAATCAAATATGTGTAAAACACTTATACATTATGAAAAGTGTGCATTTGTTTCAACTAACTAAAACTTTGAATCAAACCTATATAATGAAAACTCTGAGTCAAACCATGCAAAAAAAAATGTTGATATTTAATATGGTTAATAAAAGCATGTCCTTCACTTTCATTTAAGATTTTATCATCTTAAATTTATATATGTCATCAAAACTTTTATTTTCCTAAAAGTTCATGCCAGATATCTAAGAGCCTATTATACCTGTGACTAGGGATCGAGATAGTCCTCTTTCTTTCTCTTGAAAAACCTTTGACTTATAGTATATACAAAAATTTCGATTACCAAAACGGAAAAAAAAAGGTTTATGATAGATCATGAAAATTGGGGATCATTATGGCTGAAATATTATATCTAGGGACTAAAGAAGACATTTGACCATTCAGCAGGAGAGTAAAAAAAAATTAAAACGGTGGGCGGGCGTGTCAAAAAAGGGACAAAATACTCTTAGGTCCCTATAATGTTTAGTTTGGCTAGTATTATTCCCTATTCTTTATGATGTGACAAACATGTTACCATCAGGCATTAGCAAATGGTCTACCTTTTATTTGGCAACAGTAGGTGAAAGTGGGGGAGCATTATGGCAAACGTAAAATATTCAGGTACTAAAAAAGAGTTTTGACCATAAATTGAAAGAAGAAAATAAATAAATAAATAAACCACGTAAGTTTTAATGTTGATGAATAGTAAAACTCATCTCTCTTTTAGAATATACTATAATATGTTCTACGTTTATCTTTAAATGAATTTATGCAGAATTTTTAGAGAAATTAGACGTATATAATGGTATTGGATTCAAATTTAATAATCACTTTCTCATTTATCACAACTCAAATCCAAAAGAAGTGTAGTACTTCTATCTATTACATAAGATTGGCAATTTAAAATCTTTCCGCATCTAAAATGAATGGCACTCTACAAAAATAAGACATAAAATACAACTAGCTTATTGGGAATTGATAAGCAATAATAAAAAAAAAAAAAAGAGAGAGAGAGAGGGAAAAAAATGGAAAACTACCAGGACCCCATGAGGTTAGGTCAAACCTACCCTTGTGTCTCTCATTTTTTAAATACTTACAGTTACCCCTTATAAAATTAACATTGTGAGTCATTGTTAGACTGAAAAAGGGGAAATTTTGATTTTACCCTCCTAACCTTTTTTTTGCAAAAACATTGTCCCACAAACTTCTTTATCTAACAACCTAACCCTTACCTTCAAGTAAACCCACAAACTTCTTCATCTTGTAATGAATCCTAGAATGAATCAACAAGAGGAAATCGCCTTGTAGGGCGGCGACATGAGTGCCGTTGATGGCTAGCCGGTGAAGAAGGATTGCGTCGAGATCAGGAATGGTCGACGAGAATGGTGGGGACACTAACGGTTGCCCTTTTTCACTGTGGCCATCAAGCCCATCACCTTACCTCCCCTTTGTCTCTATCACCGCTAATCCTTTCCTCTCTTGAATCTCAGACATTATTAGGGATGAAGCTATGTTGGGATGAGGAGAGGCTGCTGCCAGAAGTGGATGCTTGCTCAAACTGACTCGGGACCGACTCGAACCGGGTGGGCCTGAGCATGGGTCATGGAGGACCGAGCACAAACCGGCTTCAAGCGGTTCAGTCCTAGGTCGAGGTTTGCAGGTTTATGATTTTTTTTAAAAATTTTTAAAAATGATTAATTATATATGTAACAAATAATTTTAAGAAAAAACACTACTTCCGGTGTAAATTTTATTAAGTAAAAAAGGCAAACTGCACTTACAAATAATCGGAACGGGTTTTCTTACAAATAATGGGAACGGGCATTACATTTTTAAATGGAAAAAAAGTTCCAAAAATGACAAAAAATAAAAACTTATGATCTGTGCTTAACAGCATAGTCAGATCAAATATAAACTATATGTAAGAAGGAAAAAAAATGCAAGTCTCTTCATCGAATATTACCTCATCATCCGAACTTATTTGGTCTTGTTTCCAAAGAGCTGCAAGGCCCCAATCTTGGTTGCACACCCATACTTCCACTGCTTTGGGCATCAATCATGATCATTTCTCCGATATCACATGTTTTTTTACACTAAATGCTGCATCAGATGCTATGGTGGAGACTGAAACGACAAGAATCTCCTGTGCAATTATTGTTGAGATAGTCTTCGACCTCAGCTAACCCCGATGTCGTTGGTCGGGAACGCTTCAGTATTTGGAAGGCTGAGTTAAATCTTGATGAGATTAATTTACTTGGAGGCTCGGTTCAAGGAGCTTCGGATCTTACTTTATCCAAGTACCGCTCACAACATAACTTGTACAAAGAATGCAAGTACTTGAAAGCAGTAGCAGACATAGCCAAAATATTTATATGAGACATTTCTAAATAAGTATGATAAATGCCTTCAAGTAATGTGGTCGTGCCCGTTAATTTGATATATGGGTCAAGTAAAGAAGCAACTAAAAAGATAGGTGGAATGTTTTAGAAATACCGAAGCCACTTAGCCCACATTCGGTTTCAACAACTTATCATCTTTAAATTGATGTAAAGTATATGTAATATATACTAAATGAAGCAAAACTTGATGAATGGTTGGGTAGTAAACAATGGAGAAAAATTCAATAACCTAAAAAAAATACTTAAGCAATTTATCAGGTTTATAACATTTTTCTCATATTTCAGTCGTAAGGAATTCATAGCCCATTTTTAAGCTCATGAAATGTGTCAAAAAATTTGCATACGGGTATGCATCTTAGAACATCAAATATGTGGAGTTTCAGTGGATTAGATAATTTAATTTAAACCGTTTTCAAGAAAATAGTTTTTTATTTTTAAAACAAAACCTTTTAAATCTATGAAATATAGCACATCTTGATTTAAAAAATGTCAATGAGTTGCAAATAGGTACAATTTCATTTTGGAGAACTTTTAAACCTTTTTGTACACAATGGTTCAAAATATGACAAATATATCTAACGTAAAATAATGCACCATTGAAAGGTGGTTTCAATGCTTGGTTCAAAAGACGAGCGACAATATCATTGTTTGAAGTATTATCAAATGAAATACACAGGACTTTGTTAGCACAAAAATAATCATGTAATGTTTCTAAGATGCAATTGTATATATGATAACCAGTATGATCAGTTTTAATTATTCTAAATGATAAAATTCATTTTTGCATGACTCAATCAGAATCAATTTAATGAGAAGTAACACAATAATATGATTGACCTACAGTTGATGTCCACATGTCAGAAGTAAATGTCATACAATGATCAAGAGCATAAAAATAGGCTTGCAAATTTGATTTTTCGGCTTCAAATATTTTAAAGCTTTCCTTCTTAGCTGTTTTCCTAGATACTTTTTTAAATGCAGAATTTAATTATAACTTAACCCAAGATTTTTAGGTGCACATCTTCAGCTCGTGAAAAAGGTTTTTTAGTAAGCATCATCCAATTATCATACATTCTCTACAAGATTATTGGTTAAAATGAAATATACCTAACCCGTCGGTGCTAGTTATACTTTCAAGTTGTGTTTGTCCTCCAAAACTAGTCATGACACTAAGGTGGATATTAGGATGTTGATTTTCAATGTGGTGCTTTAGCGTTTCGGTGCTGGAATTCTTTTTATGCACAAACTTTTTCTCGTAATATTTGCATTTCCTGTTCCTTGACACCCGTTCATGTATGAGCTCATAATACTCCTAAACTCAAGCCATTAGTCTCGAGAATTACCTTGACATTGGGTTTCCTCTACAGTCCATAACTTGTTGGCGTCGATTGTGTTGACGGATCATTGGCCGCTGTAGTATCCACCTCTTCAACATCATCATCAGATAATTGGTCATTGAAACCTAAATCATAATTCGTCATATCAATTCTGGCATTATCATTGTGCAACTCCTTAATTGAGATGCCTTTACTGGCTGGCGAAGAATGACGATGGAATAAGCCTTGGAGGCCGGTGGTGCGGGAAGATGAAGTCTCCGCCAACTTGCCATTTCCTCTTGAAACCATGACTCACGAAGTAATAGTAGTAATTAATGTAAAATCATGATGAGATTATGAAGATATTAGGAAGAGATTAGTAAAAAATTTAGAAGAGATTAGTAAAATAACTCAAATGCATGAGAGAATATAGTAAAAGAAGAAAAGAAATTGAATTTTGGTATAAAGGTATAGTGGAAATGGCATTACTATGTATAGAAGAGGGGCAAAAATTGTTTGGACAAAAAAGTCCTTTAATTTTAGTTGTTGGTGGAGTGAAAGTGGAATTTTGGAGATCAAATTGTAGCAGAAAACCGTTGGGGGACTAACTGTGTAATTAACCTTTTTTTTAAAATTTTTTGGTGCTGGAGACGTTGCCCAACGTCAGGCCCGAATTGGACCGCCGAACCTATCCATTTTGCATCCTCATTTTCCTTCAAGCCCAAATTCAACCCACTTATTTGCGGGCTTTTCATGGTCCGTGTTGGGGCAGGTTTTGATTAGGTAGAAGCGGGTTTGATGCCAGGTTGGTCCTGATTTGGACTGAGTTGGATCAGCGCATGTCCCATTTCTAGTTGCCGCCCTTCTAGTTTTTTTAAAATTTTTTATTAGTGGTAGTTAATATGATATAAAATTGTAAAAGTTTTTGACACGGTCATCCTTGGCCCTTGCCCAGGAGACCTGTGAGAGCTAGTCTCACGGTGGATTGCAATTGGCTAGTCGTATATGTGCGTGAATTAAAACTCCGTGATGCTAGTTGATTAACTTAGAATATGCGGGATGCATGCTCTTCATGCTTTGACTTAGATTAACAAAAACCATAAAACATTGATTTGGCCAAGAGATTTCCATAGAAAATATGTTCAAATAGCCAAAGCATACAAAATCAATATTTATGTGAGTTTACTACACATAACAACTATGTGAGAGCGTTCATACATAAAGTAGACTAATGCACTCACCCAAGAGCAACCCTAGAGTCTAGGACTCCTCAAAACATAGACAATGGAGGTAGCTAAGAGTACTAAATATACAAGTCTCAACTGAGATTTTCTTAAACTAACTCCCACCTTGGATGCAAGTCCTAGTGGCGAGTCACAAAAGTCCTGGTCCAAGTGCTACTAGGCTCTACAGCCAAAGGAAAACTTTAGTTAGTAGTGTTACTTAACCAACAAGTTACCTAGTAAGCTAGAATCATAAAGATTCTTAAGTACAATACCTGCATAAAAGCTAACTACCGTAATAACCCTCAACGATTACCCGGTCTAATAACTTCAGAATCTGCACAACATTACTAGTGAGTCAGAACTTAAACATTCTCAGTAAGGGTCTTCATTGTACCAGCAAGAAAATTCCTAAGGACTCCACATATGATAACATATGTAACATGCTGTTAGCTTTTACAGCTTGAGGGTTTGATATATATGCATATATAACTAGGTCCCTTGAGACCTTTTCTCACCTAGTCCTTGAACCACAAGACATAGCCTTGTCCTCTAGCAAGCTTAGCTTGCCAGCCTAACTAGTAATAAATCACTAGTTGAACCTCTCCCGTTTATGTTGTATAGGGGAATTATGGTGAGACTATTGTAGATTAGGCCATAAAGACCTTGTAGACTAGGTGCACTAAGGTTTCACCTTTCAACCTTGTGGCTAACGACACGGCTAGGTCGCCAAGGGTTCTAAACCTTTCACCCAAGCTAGTGGTATTTAGTTATGATCCTTAGTAAACTAGTTTTCTTGCTTATGGTACAAGTCACCATAAAACTTTATAAAACTCAAGAAAACTCTTAGGTCTTGAAGGACTTCTGGAAGTCTCAGAGTACCCCCAGAATACTTAGACCCTAAGGTACCTTAAGAACCCCATTAGGTCTCCCCTTGACCTTCCTAGAAAAACTTGGAAAATTCAGCCAACCTGCCTGCATCGCCACAGTTGGTAACGTTCTGCCAACTTTTCTGGTATTGGCGACGCGTTGTAGACAATGGTACCAAACTGGCGACGCTTCGCCAATCTGCGCATCTGCAGAATTTTCACAGATTTTGCTGCTATAAACTTTAAACACTTACCAACCATATCAACCATGCTTGGTTAGCCTCCAAACTTCACATACATGAAAAACATGTTGCATAGATCACAACCAACTATCACAAGCCAATCTATGGTGCATTAACATCATTCCAATCATCACAAACCTCATAGTCCACCATGATTCAACCTTGTTCACTAACTAATGCTATTGCTAGAATTACTGAAATTCTTCAAGCCAACTCATTCCAATAGCATTAATTGAACTTAAAAACACAACTCCCTTACCTCAACTCCAAGTAACAAGCAAAAACCAAGCACTCTTCCAATCCACTAAGCTCACCAAATCACCACCTAAGTTCTAAGCAAAACATAGGCAACCAACATAAAATTCTCGCTTTCAAACCAAAACCCAAGCTCCTAACTAACAAATAAACATGAATTCAATCAAGAACACATTGGTTACCTCGTACTAAAAATAGGGGACGGGAGAAAACATGCTTCCAAGCTTTAAAATCATGGTTTTATACTTGAAATAAGCTCTCAATGGCCTATATACTTATGATGGCTTCTCTTTTCACCAAGAAACTTTGATTTCAAGCTCAATTGGATGGAAAAATGAGGGTGGAGAGGATGACTGGGGTTTATGGCAGCCACCCTTCACTTTACCCTCTTATAACCCTTGCTTAACACAAAAGCCACCAAAGTATTAGACTTGATATACTTAAGCCCCCATCTTTTGGTAACCTTAGCTATCCTTAATTAATCCTTGTTTATTTCATCAAGTTTCGACTAAAGTTGAAAGTTAAGTTATAAAACTTTATTTTAACCACTCGGGACCTAACCCGGCTATTTAGGATGTAAAATTACCATTTTACCCCTGAACCTCATTTAATGCCTTAACTTTATTAAAACTTAGTGAACTTTGCTAAAATTTTCTATTCTTGCTATGTAAACTTAAATTAAGGTTTCAAACTTAATTTAGAGTACTTTACCTTCCTCAAGCATGCTTCCCACTAGTAGGGCTATAACAGTTTTAAAGTTAAGTACTTATTTGTAAATTATAAAATTAATGATAGGCTTTGGTGGATTTTATCCTTTTTAAATGTTTTAACATAAACTTTCTTCTCCTTGGTAATGCAAATTAGAAGCTTCAGTAGAGCTCTACAGGGAAGAAGCATGTGAATGATGAGCGAACAATCCCCAATTTATCTTTTTAGCTTACATCTATCTCCACAGAAACTTCAGCGACGAGATATTGGCCCACTGGTGGCAACACAGCTTTTTCTCTCCATCACCGATCACCATTTGTCAATCTTCGCCTTTTTGTTAAGTTTTTTGAAATCTGCCGATAGCCAGGCAAGTTGGGTGTTTTCTGAAATTTTCTTTTTTCTTTTTTCCCTTTAATTCTTAGTTTCGATATCAATTACTCACTCAAATTGCAAATAAGGTGTACTAATAAGTGAAGCTAAGATCCTATGTATATATCTAAGGATTTGAATAAGCATTGTGTTAAGTTTTGAGTTATAAATTTTTGAATTGAACTAAATTATTATAGACTTTCAAATTTTATGAGTTTATATATAATATTATTTGATGTTTTCTAGTATTGATTATAAATTTATACATGTTAACAACATGCATACACCCATGCCTTTGCCCCGTTCCTTAGGCACAATTCTTGGCTACGTCCCTAAACACTATCAACAGAAATTGAAAACAGTTGTGAAAAAGTGAAGAAGAAGTGAATATGCTTGAATAAAAAATCAGAGGTCAGAATCAGAATCGAAAATCAATTGTGCAGTGGCTAGGAGAAAAAGGCGGAGAAGAATGGGCAAATCGCGCTAGTTGGGAAAAGAGACGGAGAAGAGAGAGCGAATCCGAATGAATCTAGGTTGTAAAGAAAGAGAAATGAAGAATCAAGAAAATCTGGCTTGGTTCCAGCCATAACTTGATGGTGAAGACAATGATGACGTGGTGGCGAGGAGAAGACGAATGGTGGGGGTAATGAAGAGGAAGGATTTGTAACTTGATTTGTATTGATCTAAAAGTTAGGGGGTAAAATTTTTAAGGAAGAAAATTAGGAAGCAAAATCAAATATTTTACCTTTTTCAGTCTAACGGTAAATGATGGTGTTAATTTTTTAAAGGGTTAACTGTAGGTATTTGAAAAATGGGAGACACAAGCATAGGTTTGACCTAACCTTCGTCCTCAAGGGGGTCTTGGTATTTTTCCAAAAATAAAAAAAAAGTGTTACATGTTGTAGCTTGTACAAAAAAACTTTTGATAAATTTCATGAATAGTCTCTAACGTTTGACAATTTTCCTATTTTAGTCTTAAATATTTAAATTAATTTGTTTTGATTCCTCACCATATGAAATTCATTAACTCAGAATAATTTCTCACTTAAACTTTTAGAGCTCTAACTTAAAATAAATAATCATTGTCTTCTAGTAAATTTAAATAGTGTAAAATTTTTTTGACAGTCAATAGACAATTCAAATTAGTAATTATTTTTCCATGAATGATAAAAGTCTAATTTACAAAAAAGAAAAACTAGTAATTTAAATTGCCCATCAACTATAAATAAATTGTTATACATATTAAACTTGCTGAAAGATAATTACCAAATAGTTTAAATTACAATCTAAAAAGTTGTTATCAAATAGTTGTTATGAGTTAACAAATTTCTTCAAATAGGGACTAAAGTGAAATATTTTTTAATTGGTTTGGAGCTAACATGAAACTTTTCTAATGAGTTTAAGACCAAAACAAAACAGTAAATAGGCTAGGGACAAAACCATAATGATACTTAAAGATTAGAGACTACCCATGCAACGTACCCTTAAAAACTCTTGCATGAGATCTTGGTTGTTTCGCGCATTTGATATGAAATTATTCATATTGTCATCATTATTATTATTAGGCTTAAGGGCAATTCGTTTTGAGTTAAATGGATTAATAAGACCCCATTATTTGACTGGTCAATAGGGTGAAAAAGTTGGGTACATAAGTGTGGTTAAGAATAGGTATAATTACATGGCTTTGCCAATGAGTGATTTTTTGTCCAAATTAGATCCATTTTTCTCTTTCCTCAATTTGGAATAGCCCCCTTTTGCACCTACCTCCATTCATTGTCCTCATTTAGTCCTATTGCCCAGAGCTCGTCAAACTCTTTACCAGTAGGGGTGAAACTAAATGGGGCTATCAGGGGTCGGGTCCTTTCAAAAATTATAAAATACTTGTTGTTTCCTTAAAATTTAAAAGCAAATACATTCTGGCCCCTCTTTAAAATTGATCAAATTCCTTTGTAAGGACTATAGTTTAAAGGAATATTTGTTTTAGCCCATCTTTTATTAAAAAAAAAAAAACAGGGTTTGCCCTTATCCACTGGCCACCATTTTCTTGGGATATGGTTTTGACAGTTAGATCCACCCTATTAGTGCTTTTGTCTAGACCTTAGATTTAATTATTGAAAGATCTCTGGCTTATGTCACGTGGCAAATGGCCTTAATTCATCGCCATCGCCATATGACGGGGTAACATTGTTGGCTGCCCAAGATAGTTCCTTACTCTTGGTTTGCCTTTATGGAATATTATGTGTGGTTTGCATAAATGTGGGTTTGTCTCACTGTTAGAGGTTCAGTAGTCTCTTTAGCCATTCAAATTCACCAATTCACAGCCATATTTAACCATTTGCCTCTGGATATGATGAAACTCACTGAGACAGCTTTTCTACAAATGTTAAGCACATCTCAGTCGACTTTGGCATGAGAGGATGGGGAGATCTGATTGGTTCGAGCAATCTGTGGGTAGAACAAAGAGGAGAAAGATGATTCTTGTTGAAAAATAGCCAATGGCACCTGACCGTAAATAACATCAAACCTTGGGATAAAAAACACAACTATACACATGGGTCATTTTGACCTACAAAAAACCCAGAACTAACCTGTGAATAATGAACCCTTATTATTCCAATTAAGCTAAAATGAACTGCCCCTTAACTATTAGAATGACTATTCAACTTACCCATCTCACTCGATTTAGTTCAGAACTCAGTAAATTCAAGTCATTGAACTTTTTAATACTAGCAACTTTGTCCATTATTTATAATCCTTAATGGTAAAATTTTGAAATTTCGTTGTAATTTGTATTTTTTTTTTCATAATAGACCTCTAAGTTTGAAAAAACTCTAAATGCACAATCTCCATTGTTAGATTGGAATTGATTCTCCTAAAATACTCAATGACAATGACAACCACCCATACATCATCGTGTTTTCTCTTAAGTTGTCATGCCTTTCACCATTAAAGGCCAATTCATTTGTCATTAAATAGATTAATAAGGCAAGTGGTGAAGGATGGCCAAAAGGGCATGTTGGGTTGGTGGGGAGAAAAAGGAGTGGTACTTCTTAAAAATTATGAAAAATGTCGTTGGGCATACTGTTGAGCAGGCAAATGACAATTTTCTCTCTTCTCTCACTTTACTATCCCAATCACCTTCCCCTGGTTTTGCATTCAATCCATGGCGGCCTCCCTTGGTCTGTAGCTTTAGCCCATTTCTCTATTGGCCTAACTTCCTCTAAGAGCTTCAGACTAGCCACCCTATTGTACCCCATCACATTTGTGTAGCTACCGACATTGCCAATGATCTTCGTCAAACAAGCTTTTATTGGCCTATTGCCGTTTGTTGTTGCCAGTGGATTATATTTGTTGATTACCTCAGCTAACACAAACCTAACCCACGAAAGTCTATTTGACTTGTGAAGTTTCTTCACCCAACCTAAGAGCAATGGAAATGATGTCACTTAGGACAAGACTAATCTCATTGAGCAGCTAGTGAATATGGCTATTGGGAGGTAGATCTAGAGCAGACAGTGGTTGTCAAATGGGTAGGCAATGGTCATCTAAGATTTGTGGATAAGTGGAGCTCGTGCAACCAATACTATGGTGGCTGGTCTTAAGACAAAAGGTGATATTGAGGTGAGAGAAGAAGCTTGAATCTCTCAAAAAAGAAGAGTGGCATGAACGTGTAAATTTGCCTAACTTTTAATCCAATTTCATTTCCCATGAATATCTCTTCCTTTGAATGGCCCAAAACTGTTGATCCATTATTATGATTAATCCCTAACAAATTGCCCCTAAGTTTTTAATTTCTGTGACAAAACTACTGTTCCTACCGCCATTGAAGCTACTTTGTACCACTTTGAGGTCACTAAGACCATCACCTTGGAAGCCTACCCGTTACTTTCCTTGGCCACATCACCCACACAGCTACTTGAAGAGAAATAAAGGAAGAACGCACGACAACTACCTTAATGTGGTGCTAAGAAGATCTGTTGGTTAGTAGTAGAAGTAAAAAGGGGCTAATAAGGGCCTGGTCCCCTGAAATTATAAAATATATATATTTTTCTTTAGAATTTAAAGAAAGATGTATTTAAACCCCTCCTTAAATTGGTCAAATTTTCTTGTAAGGATTATAGTTTAGGAAAATATTTATTTTGGTCTATCTTTCATAAAAAACTTGGATCTGCCCCTTCTGGTTGTGGTCGTCATCAAGTAGTGGAGGAGAATCTGATCCGATCAGATGAAGGAGATGGCGTGTATATACGTCATTTTTTCTTTTTGCTAAGAAGGCCTATTATGATAAAATAAAATATGTAACATGGAGATTCTGTAATTTTTTTTTCATCAAATGGTATGAGTTTGTGGATCAATTCGCTAGTTTTGTATAGTTAAGGGACACGAGTTAGGCTGGTTTGGGGTCTTCATAAAATTACGTATTATTATTATTATTATTATTATTATTATTATACACAAAGAATTGTATAAGTTGTCAATGTTAGCATGTAAGATACATTGCATCTTCGGATAAAACCAAAAAAACTAAAAAAATTGATTATGTTTAAATAAAATGGTTTGATTATTTTTCTAGTTCTGTTGATTTAGATCAAAACTGAATTTCATATTTGGTTATTGGATCAGTTATTGAATCATATACTTAAATCTAAATAAATCTAATAACCAAATAATAATAAATATTTGACTATTATCTATATTGACTGTACTTATATAAAGTTATTGATTCTTCTTTAATTTTGAGTATAAGATGTAAAATTTTGAATAATTATTTTATATTTTCATTTATGATGTGTCTAGATCTTAGAAAAAGTAAATGATTAAATCGAAACAAATAAACCACAAGAAAATTTTGATTGTTTGGATTAATTTTGACATGTACTTTAGAAAATTTAGATACATTTTATAAAAACTGAAAATTGATCAGTTATTGTATTTTAATAGATTTCAAACCAAACCAACTAAATGTTTACCCCTAATCAGCTTGCTAACATTATATTAATTTGAAGATTTGTTACTTTGACTAAACTCTTATTTGAACCCAGTTGCCCTAAACATTCACATGGATTTAAGAATTTAAGGGATCTTTGGGTACCCATGTCAATCGGACACTGCTGGCAAAAGGTATAGCACGATGTTTCCGAAAGGAAACGAAAAGAAGTGGCGTAGGCGTAGTCGCGAAGGTTTTGACAATGGAGGTACAATAGAGCCACGAGACACGAATAATTTCGGAACTTTTTTAACTTTCAAGCTTTTAGTTAGTTTTCCTTGGTTGGATAATAAGAATATGTTCCAATCCTGAAACTGTTTCGCGTGCCGTCAAAAGGAACCAAAGAATCCAAGGTTTTTATGATGACTTGGTTATGCTAACATGGCTACTTCTACGGGAAGCGCCTTACTTTTGTTTGACTGAAATGTTTGTCTGGCATATTTAATTTGACGATTTTCAAATTTTTTTTTATATCAGAAGTTTCAAATTTCTTTTGTTACAAGAAAAAAAATAGTATTCGAAATGGTTCATATTTATTTTTACATTTTTTTACATGAAACCATTTGAAAGTAAGTATTAAACAGGTGTAATAACATATTAAAAATAAGATTTTTTATAATTAAACAGGTGTAATAACATATTAAAAATAAGATTTTTTATAATTTTATTAAATTTTTTTTATGAATTTTACTCATAGAAGAAGCCATTTTGTCTTTTTCACAAGGCAACATTTTAGGCCATGTTTTCAAAGAGTACATGGTCCGAGTACATCCACAAAAATTTTAAACAACCAGAGTGAAAGATTTCAGTTCCAGAAAATTCTTCAGTTTTTCTGGTCAATTTTTTTAAAACTAGAAAATAAAAAAAAATCTATTTGGTTAAGTAATTTTCTTTTTTAGTTTTGTTGGAGAACAATTTTCCATTTTATGAAAATGTGGAAAACACGATTTTTGTTGTTCTCCCAATTTTCTGTCCACTCTCTCTCTCTCTCGACTTTCCAATCTATTGATCTCGATTTCATGTCATCGCCATTCTCCTTTGAAGCTGCCACTCAACATCTCTCCCTCGTTGTCACCACCCAACCAACCTCCTTGTCGCCATCGGCTGACCAGTATCGTCGATCTCCTCAGATGCCACCCGATTAGCCCCTCTCCTCCCCCCCTTCTCTCTCTCTCTCTCTCTCTCCATTTCTTTGGTTTTGATGAATTGCTAAATCCTCTGCTTTATCCTTCAATTACAGGTGACTCAGTTGACCTCAATGAATGAAGCAATCCTAAAGCAACAATAGCAGTGCCATTAGAGCACTGGGATTGTGCAATTGGCTGCAAAAAGTGGGGTGGTAGTGGAAGATGGCAGCAGTGCTAGAATACCACATGTTGCCGCTGCAGGTGAAGGATAGAAAATTTAAGAGCCTAAGCGGAAAAAAGAAAAATGTTGAGGGCTACTTTCATCAGTTTACATTTTTTCTTTTGAAGCTGATAGACTTAGGAAATACTCTATTATAATGCAAAAACTTTCCTTCAACTTTCAACAAAAGCATCAAACTTTTTCAATGTAGTATATATATAATCATATTTACTTACTTTAGAACAATTAAACATGTTCTCTAAGACATATTTTACAAAATTGTGCATAAAAAATGAAAATAGATTATAGAAAATGAAATGAGAAATTATTTTTTACATCCTAACGACCCCTTTGAGTTTCATTAGAAAATCTGCGTGAAAGAAGCCCTCATTTCGGCATCACGCAGTACCTTAGACTCCTAGGTGCAATAAAAAAAAAGGCTTAGGTGTAATATTGGACTGTTTAGAATGATATATGTATGTACTATTTAATACATTCCACACTTGTTCAGTAAAATTTCATAGTGTCTTTTTTCTTCCAATATCTACTTACATTAGGTGTACGAGGGCAAAAATCTTAAATTTGGCACTAATATTTTGTGTTGGACCCAAATCTATTATTATAGTTTTTTATTGCTCAATCTACTACTAATGTTTTAAAATTGGCTCAAATTAGACACTAACAGTTAAAAGTTGTATGTTTTAAAATTTTAGGGTGATAATGTAATTTTTAACAAATTTTAATAACTTTAAGTAATTTATCATTTTTTCTCTAATTTACCCTGCCCCACATTTGAAACCTCCACAGTGCCCTCGCCAACGCTGGAATTGCCAACGATTCCACCACCAAGTACTCTCCCCTAGACTCCGCCGCAAGCTCCCGCTCTTCGTCGGTTGCGCTTATGTTCTGCATCTTGCTAGCTTCGGGGAGTTCACTCCTAGCTTAACCCCCAGTGAGCTGACCAATATCCTTCTCATTGTATTCGGACTCCACTTCTCTTTCCCCATGATTTTGTTCGCAACCAACTATGTTTTCCAACTGGTTTCTTTTTGACGCTATATTTTCTTTGATTCTTTCATCATCACGTTGAAATTACCAGCTTTTGTGATGATCGGGGGGAGCTTGAGGTTTAGAACATAGCCAATTTCTAGCAGTTCATCAACTCTAAAGTGACAATAAGGGGACTTCATTGAGACCATCTGACCGAACGTTTGGTGGCAAGAATGCAATCGGCCGGGAACTCTGCCTCCGGTTAGTAGTTAGGTGCGTAGGAGGAGGAAGAAGCAGCATATTCCAGTGGAGAATCGGGCTTCATCTCTGCCCATTTCTCTGAGCTTGTGGAGCATGCCATTTCTCTGTACTTGAAGAGTGGGAGCTTGCAGCAGAGTCTGGGGGAGAGTACAACAGTGGTGAAATCATTCGCGACTTCAGCGTTTGTGGCGGAGGGATTGGAGGCGGCGAGCACGGCGGTGGGGGTTCTGACGGTGGAGTTGAGTTAAAACTTATAAAATTTATTAAAAGTTATATTATCACTAAATTTCAAAACTTGCAACCTTTAACAGTTAGTTGCTAATTTGAATAAATTTTAAAACATTAGTAGGAAATTGAGTAAAAAATAAAACTTTAGTGCTAGATCCAGGCCTAACTTAAAAATGTTAGTAACAAATTTGAGATTTTTTATGTTGTTTGAAGTATATAAAATAGTTTCATACAAAGGGCTTGACTCAAATCAAATCCGCCCACTGAAGATCCTCTCAGTACCAGAGGAAGGGCTAGTGGACCTAAAATCATTGAGCTTAGTTTGGCAAGATCAGAAACCACATAATCTACTTTCTCGGTCATAAAAGAATGAAACGTATCTCTTATTAGGGTGTCTAAAAAAAAATAATACATTTTTCATTTTAAAATTTTTTTAACATTCAATTTACCTTACTACCATAATTTAAACTGTTAATACACAAAACATAATAAGGAATTTTTTAAATTTTTATTTAAACTCTCACTACATAAAATAAAAAAAATAATTATCATTTAAACTCTCACTACAAAAAATCTAATTTTTTTTTCTTAATTTTAATTTTAAGATAAAGTTAAAAAAATTATAAATTATATACACTTTAATCTTTATACTAGAAAAACATATCATCGTGGAGGAAGAAGGGAGTAATATATTTTTATCAATTCAAGTGTGTAGACTTTGTGAGATTTAAAGGATATAGTGAAAAGATAATATTAAAAAGTTAATAACTTTCCTATTTTAGTAGAAAACGAATCAACATCCCGTTTCCAAACAAACAAGAGTGGTACCCTTCTAGAGTTGTGTGGATATAGTTTGTAATTTCATCGCATAGGTGGAAAATAACTTGACACATTATATATAGAATTAGAACTAGACATTAGATATATAAAATCAGATATTTTACACACAGAATTGAACACTACAGCTTGTTGTTCATATGTTGAAGTGGACACCATTTTGCTTTCTCCAAGGACCCCAGTTAACTTACCAAGGTATAAAGGTATGAAGGTTTCTTTTAGGAGTTTATTGAAGGTCCGTAGGGGTTAGGATGCTCCCTAGGTTTTCACCTCAGCTAAACAAAGGGCCTCAATCTCCTATGAAGGCTCAACGGTCACCTTAACGTTACTGTTCGACATTTCTCAATGTAGCAATGGAAGCACATAATTAGAAAAGGAAAGATGACCATGCCGCCGGTGGAAAATACCAGTGACCCGTTCATGGTAGGAAAAAATAAAAAGTGAAAGATAAACCCAAGTATTGTACATTTATCAACACTCAATTGATGATGAATTTGGTGAGAATGTTTCTGGAATGATGGCAGCAACAACGAGTAAAGGCAAATTTTCCTTTTTTTTTTTTTCCAAGGTGAAAGGATGGAGAGAGCAAATTAGAAAGGTTTATTAGGACTGATATTGGACTTTTAAGTCCCTCTCCTTTGAAACAATGCGTCTCACCTGATCCCCAATTGACACGTATTCCACTTTTTTTATTCCCATTTTTATGGGTGTTTCCATTCCAAGCTGTCGGCCCAACTACAACCAAGAGGGGGGTGAATTGGTTGGGTTCCAAAAATAAAGAACAAATGAATTCTTGAAACCCCAAACTCAAATTGAAACTCAAATTCAATTTGAGGAACAATGATTAACCTCTATTTTACTCAGAAAATGACTACCATAATCCACCTAAAATTTGCTTTGAAAGCTATCTTTGAAGTAGTTTTGAAAACAAGCAAGTTCAACCAAAACAAGTTGCATAAAACACCCACCAAAGCTCAAGTATGTAGAGAGAAGAAGAAACTTGGACAAGAGAATTTTTATAGAGGTTCGAACTCTCCTCTTGAGAGTCTACTCGTCTCTTCAAGCTCACCACTTGAGAGTTTTCTTCTCTACTATGAAACACAATGATACACAATAGCCTTCAAAGGCATACAACACTTTGGTAGATCCTTCTACCTTCACCTCTCACCAGTTTTGCCAAAGGCTAACTAGAAACCTATCTAACTTTATTTCCCTTACAAGAAAATCACTCAACCACTCAAGATAAGCTCAACAATTCGTGGTTACAAGGTAAGAACTAAGCAACCAATGCTAGATAAGCCAATGAAAGCACAAGTACAAATTCTTGGCAATTTTTCTAATTTAAGCTCTTTGATGAAGGATTCTTTCTTCTAATTGCCAAGTTAAGTTTACAACATGTTTCTTAGTGTAAATATACTCTTTAGGAAGTTATTAGACCGTTGAAGCCCTGCTGGAAGTGCCTGAAAAGTTTCCTTAAAATCTGGAGAGCCGTTGCTCTATTTTTACTCAAAAATGTAGCATTCCCAAATTTCGCGTTAAGTCCTGAGTTTAACGGGTTAAACTCGACTTCTCTCTTCAACGGTCAAAAGCAGCAGGAGACAACGCATTTAATGCGCGGCAGAACTGTACAGGTGGCGTCTTCTGATTTGCCCGAGTTCTATTTGAAATCTTGGCTGAAAACACGCCACTTGAGGCATTTGAAAGCAAGCCTCCAAACTTCAACTTAACAGGTTAAACCGAGTTTTAACGCGTCAACTGAAGCTTTTTGAAAGGGAGCCTTCAGACTTCGACTTTAACAGGTTAAGACCAACTTTTAACGCGTTAACTGATGTTCTTCAAAAAGTCACAGGAAACTTAAACTTCAGATTAAACCAGTTTAACGTGTTAAAGTATAACCTTGGGAGCAAGTTAAACTTGGGTGAAAGAAATACCTGTTAAACTATGACTTTAATGGATTAAACTTGAAACCACTCCAAAACACTTGTCATTTGGAAATCAAAACTTGATTCAAACATTAACCTAAGTTAATAACCTACTAATTTCTTTTCAAAGACAAATTTTCCTCAATACTCCTAAAACATATTTTTTTAGATAATCACTTGACACACTTGGAAATTAAGCATAAGTTCAATTAACCTTATTTTGACCAAAGAAGTGAGATTAAAAATATTAACACACAACATTTGTCATCATCAAAATTGAAGTTTTCTTTGGAACAAATCTAACAATCTCCCCCTTTTTGATGATGACAAAACCCTTTGAAAATAAGTATTGGAGAGAGTCAAGTGTAAAGATTTTGGAAAATTTTTGCCATAGTTTCCCTTGAAAAAATGAGCAATCCTTCCTGTTAAAAGACAACAAAACAACCACAAATATCCAGCATATATAGAAATCCAATCACTTCCTCAAGTAACAACAAGGAAATATAATCATGCTCCCCCTTTCTTCATCATAACAATACTACTCCCCCTCACTTCTTGCATATAATTCTTGAATCAATAAAAGCAAATAATCAATAACAACAACCACTAATTTTCTCCCCCTTTTTGTCATAATCAAAAAGACCAATAATGAATAGAAGGGCAAGAAAGCACAATTAACATGAAGTACTTCCACAAAGATATATAATCAAGAACAAGGAAACATAAGTTTGGAACAAATCCACCATGATAGAGAGAAAATGGAAAGAAATCCAAATGCATAAAAAAAATAGGAAGAAACAACCCAAGTTTCAAAAGTAATGGAAGACATTTAAGAGACATGTTGGTATCCTTACAAGACTCGTCCAACCATAAATCAAATACTCTTGGACACCTTGACCATAAAGTCGAGAGCTAGCTTGTTCAATTAAACCAAGATAACCCATTAAAGACTTAGTTTAACGTGAAAATGCCCTTCATTTAAATTAGACTCTTAATTGTTTTTTTTTTAACAAAAGAAAAAGAGAATTTTGAGCACAAGATTTAATGACTAAGTGACACATTTTAGTTTATGAATAATTGAACCTTATGATCATGAAATTAATTTTCATGAGCACATTGTTCCACTCTTTGTAAGAAATCAAACAATTACTTTGGGTTGCTCATTCCAAGTTCCCTTCTAATAAAAATAAATCTTTCTTCAAACAAGGGTTTGGTAAAAATATCAGCCAATTGATGTTGAGTATCAATGAATTCAAGAACAATATCACCATCATGCACATGATCTCTAATAAAATGATGCCTAACTTCTATATGCTTTGCTCTAGAGTGGAAAACCGGATTTTTAGCTAGACTAATGGCACTTGTATTGTCACATTTAATGGGTGTCTTTTTGAAATTAAAGCCATAGTTTTTCAATTGTTGGTTCATCCACAATATTTGATCTACACAACTTCCGGCCGCTATATATTCGGCCTTCGTAGTGGATAAAGCAACCGAATTTTGTTTCTTTGAAAACCAAGATACAAGACAACACCCAATAAATTGACAAGAGCCACTAGTTGATTTTCGATCCACTTTACTCCCAGCATAATCGGCATCGGAATATCCTAAAAAATTAAAACTAGTGTCTCTAAAGTACCATAATCCTAGGTTGGGTGTATCAACCAAATATCTAAAAATCCTTTTTACCACTTTCAAATGTGATTCCTTAGGACATGATTGAAAACGAGCACACAAGCAAACACTAAACAATATGTCCGATCTACTAGCGGTCAAATAAAGCAAAGAACCTATCATGCTTCTATAGAGTTTTTGGTCAATAGGCTTACCATCTTCATCCTCATCAAGCTTAGTTGTGGCACTCATTGGAATGACACTAGGCTTCACATTTGAGTAGCCAAATCTTTTGAGTAGCTCTCTTGTGTACTTAGCTTGGTTGATGAAAATACCTTTATTTGATTATTTGATTTGAAGTCCAAGGAAGAAGGTAAGCTCACCCATCATGCTCATCTCAAATTTCCCTTGCATTAACTTAGAAAACTCTTCATATAAAGACTCATTAGTAGCACCAAATATGATATCATCTACATAAATTTGCACAATTAACATATTATCCTTAGAATGCTTAATAAAAAGAGTAGTATCAACCGTACCTCTAGCAAACCCTTGATCAATCAAAAATTTACTCAACCTATCATACCAAGCTCTAGGAGCTTGCTTTAAGCCATACAAGACCTTCTTCAATTTGAAAATATGGTTTGGAAAATTTGGATCTTCAAAACCGAGGGGTTGTGAAACATAAACCTCTTCTTTGATAAAAACCATTTAGAAAAGCACTTTTCACATCCATTTGAAAGAGCTTAATCTCCATATAACAAACAAAGGCACAAAGCAATCTAATAGCTTCTAACCTTGCAACGGGTGCAAAGGTTTCTTCAAAATCAATACCCTCTTCTTGACTATAACCCTTTGCAACTAGCCTTGCCTTATTTCTAGTGACAACACCATTTTCATCAAGCTTGTTTCTAAAAACCCATTTTGTTCCTATAATGGAATGATTTTGTGGCTTAGGCACTAGCTCCCAAACCTCATTTCTACGAAATTGGTTTAGTTCTTCTTGCATAGCCAAAATCCAATTTTCATCTTCAAGGGCTTCATCAATGGTTTTAGGTTCTATTTGAGACAAGAAGACATAGTAACTACATAAGTTTTTCAAGGAAGATCTAGTCACAATACCTCTTGAAGCATCACCTATTATGTGGTCTCTTGGATGACTAGATTTATGCTTAAACTTCCATTTACTAGGCAATCTGTGATGTGAGTGCTCTTCTTGTTGTAGGTATTGTTCTTTGGATTGATCTTAATTGTCATGCAAAGGCTCTTGACTTTGTGTATGCTCTTGTGCATCATTAGGCTCAGCTCCTTCAAAGTTGTCATCTTTTGGTGGAACATGAGAGACTTCCTTCTCATTGTGATTGATTTTCTTTTGATGAGCATCATCTACAACATCATCATCACTACAACACTCTTTTCTAGTAGTATTGTTAGTCTCATCAAATACAACATGAATAGATTCTTCAATCACAAGAGTTCTTTTATTAAAGACTCTAAATGCTTTGCTTTTACTAGAGTACCTAACAAATATAGCTTCATCACTCTTTGCATCAAACTTTCCAAGATTATCTTTTCCATTGTTCAAGACAAAACACTTGCACCCAAATGCATGAAAATATGAAATGTTTGGCTTCTTTCCTTCCAAAGCTCATATGGAGTTTAATGGGTCTAATCAAGGCTCTATTAAGAATGTAACATGTGGTATTTGTTGCTTCGGCCCAAAAATACTTTGGTAGACTACTTTCACACAACATAGTTCTAGCCATCTTCTCAAGAGTTCTATTCTTTCTTTCCACAACATCATTTTGTTGAGGAGTTCTAGGGGCCGAAAAGTTATGAGAAATGCCACTTGATTCACAAAATGAAATCATGTCATGATTAATGAATTCTTTACCACAATCACTACGAATTGAGCTAATACATGAACCTTTCTCTTTTTAAACCCTATGAGCAAATGGAATGAATACATCACAAGTGTCACTTTTATGAGCAAGAAAAAATACCCAAGTAAATCTAGAATAGTCATCCATAATTACAAAACAATATTGCTTTCGACCCAAACTCCTAGTTCTAATGGGTCCAAACAAGTCCATATGAAGAAGTTGAAGAGGCCTAGAAGTTGAAATACAATTTTTTAATTTAAAGGAAACCTTAGTTTTTTTTCCCTTCATGCAAACATTACACACTTTGTCTTTTTCAAACTTCATTTTAGGTAAACCTCTAACCAAATCACTTTTTACTAGCTTTTAAATTATGTGTATACTAGCATGACCAAGTCTTCTATGCCATAACCAACTATCATCTTTGTTTGTGGCCATTAGACATTTCACATTAAAAGAAGACAAGTCATTCAAATCAATCACATAAACATTTCCTTGTCTTCTACCAATGAACTTAGTTTGATTGGAAACAATATCAATCACTTGACATACAAGAGCTTCAAATATAGCTCTATAACCCTTATCACACAATTGACTAATACTAAATAAGTTATGCTTCAATCCATCAACAAGCAACACATTGTCAATTGAGGAGGAATTTTCCTTACCAACCTTACCTATACCAATGATGGTACCTTTACTATTATCTCCAAACAAGACAGTTCCTTCTTCTTTTTGCTTGAGGCTTATGAAATGAGACTTTTCACCGGTCATATGTCTTAAGCATCCATTATCCAAGTACCAAATCTCTTTTCTTGCCCCCTACAAATAAACAATCACTTGTTGGATTTTGGTACCCAAATTTTCTTGGGTCCTTCAATGTTAGCCACAACCTTGGTTCTCTTAGGAACCCAAATTATCTTATAGCCAATTTGTGCATTTGGTTTCCTAGTTATGCAATCATATGCATAATGAACCTTTCTACCACAAACATGACAAGTTGTGAATGGGCTATACATAGTAGATGATGCACCAATGAATCTATTCCCAAATTTATTTTCTTTAATTAAAGGATTGTAGCCTATTCCAGCCCTATCATAAACACCTTTTTGTGCTCCAAGTAACAAGTATAATTTTTCTTTTCCCATGAAAAATCTAGATAAAAATTGTGTGAGATCAAAGTTCTCCTTTTTTAGCTCATCTCTTTCTTTGGTCAAGGATACATTCAAAGCTTTTAATTCACCTACATGTCTAGCAAGCTTTTGAGAGTCCTTGTAAAGAGCATTAAAAGCATTTTGCAACTCTAAATACTCACTACCTATATATATGTATGAGCTAGATGAATCACTTGAGTAGTTGTTTACCTCATCTTCCTCTTTTGCCATGAGACATAGGTTAGAGTGACTTTGGCTTGATGATGAGGCTACATCATCATCTATCAACAAGCAAAGATTTGCTTGATCACTTGAGCTATTGGATGAAGATGAACCTTCACTTAAAGATGAGTCACTTGCACTCCAAGCCGCCATAGCTTTTCCACTATTTTTCTTGGAGAATTTCTTGTACTTGTTTGGTTTCTTCTTCTTCTTCAATGGACAATCGAATTGAAGATGTCCGGGCTCCTTGCAATTGTAGCAAATGACTTCATCCCTCTTTTTAGAATGCTCTCCTTTACTCTTTTCATACTTTTCTTTTTTGAAATTTTTGCTTCTTGACTTCTTGAACATCTTACTAAATTTTCTTACCAAGAGGGCCGCATCAATTTCTCCATCTTCACTTGATGATGTGTGGTCCTCTTGAGTCTTCAAAGCCCTTGTTCTTCTTGATGTATCTTTCCTCAACTTGTTCCTTCATCTCATACGTTAACAACTTTCCAAAGAGCTCATCTACATTCATTGTCTTAATGCTTTCTCCTTCATTAATGGCTTCAACTATACTCTTCCATGATAGAGGTAAGCTCCACAAGATCTTCCTCACCAACTCCTCATTTGTGTACTCCTTCCCAAGTAATTTGAGTGGTGTGAGGAGCTCATTGAATCTTCTAAACATTTCTTGAATGCTCTTATTTGGCTCCATGGTAAACAACTCATATGCCCTTACAAGCATGTGCATCTTGGTGTCCTTCACTTGTGTGGTTCCTTCATAAGTCACCAATAACTTGTTCCATATATCCCTAGCATTTCCACAAGAAGAAACCAAATTGAATACATCGGGGGTTAGTGCACAATATATGATATTCATTGCCCTTGCATTCATAGTGCATATGAGATCATCCTCCGGTTCATATTCCGTTCGATCTTTTGGCACTTGGTTTCCATCAACCATTTTTATGGGTATCCTAGGACCATCCTTAATGATCCTCCAAAGAGCATGATTAATAGCTTGGATATGAATTTCCATTCTAGTTTTCCACCAATTAAAGTTTGTGGAGTCAAACAAAGGTGGCCTAGAAGGATTTTTCCCCTCAAGATGCATACTAGTGGTTGCCACGGATCTTTAGGCTTGAAAATCGTAGGATTTTATCAAAACACAGCCACTTGCTCTGATACCAATTGTTGGCCCAAGTGCAACCAAGAGGGGGGGTGAATTGGTTGGGTTCCAAAAATAAAGCACAAATGAATTCTTGAAACCCCAAACTCAAATTCAATTTGAGGAACAATGATTAACTCTATTTTACTCAGAAAATGACTACCACAATCCACCTAGAATTTGCTTTGAAAGCTATCTTTGAAGTAGTTTTGAAAACAAGCAAGTTCAACCAAAACAAGTTGCATAAAACACCCACCAAAGCTCAAGTATGTAGAGAGAAGAAGAAACTTGGACAAGAGAATTTTTGTAGAGGTTCGAACTCTCCTCTTGAGAGCCTACTCCTCTTTTCAAGCTCACTACTTAAGAGTTTTCTTCTCTACTATGAAACACAATGATACACAATAGCCTTCAAAGGCATACAAAACATTGGTAGATCCTTCTACTTTCACCTCTCATTAGTTTTGCCAAAGGCTAACTAGAAACCTATCTAACTCTCTTTCCTTTACAAGGAAATCACTCAACCACTCAAGACAAGCTCAACAATTCGTGGTTACAAGGTAAGAACTAAGCAACCAATGCTAGATAAGCCAATGAAAGCACAAGCACAAGTTCTTGGTAATTTTTCTAATTTAAGCTCTTTGATGGAGGATTTTTTCTTCTAGTTGCCAAGTTAAGTTTACAACATGTTTCTTAGTGTAAATATACTCTTTAGGAAGCTATTAGACTGTTGAAGCCCTGCTGGAAGTGCCTAAAAAGTTTTCTTAAAATCTGGAGAGCCGTTGCTCTGTTTTTACGAAAAAATGCAGCATTCCCAGATTTCGTGTTAGGTCCTGAGTTTAACGGGTTAAACTCGACTTCTCTTTTCAACGGTCAAAAGCAGCAGGAGACAACGCATTTAATGTGCGGCAAAACTGTATAGGTGGTGTCTTCTAATTTGCCCGAGTTCCATTTGAAATCTTGGCTGAAAACACGCCACTTGAGGCATTTGAAAGCAAGCCTTCAAACTTTAACTTAACAGGTTAAAACCGAGTTTTAACGCGTCAACTGAAGCTTTTTGAAAGGGAGCCTTCAAACTTCAACTTTAACAAGTTAAGACCAACTTTTAACGCGTTAACTGATGTTCTTCGAAAAGTCACAGGAAACTTAAATTTCGGATTAAACCAGTTTAACGTGTTAAAGTATAACCTTGGGAGCAAGTTAGACTTGGGTGAAAGAAATACCTGTTAAACTATGACTTTAATGGATTAAACTTGAAACCACTCCAAAACACTTGTCATTCGGAAATCAAAACTTGATTTAAACATTAACCTAAGTTAATAACCTACTAATTTCTTTTCAAAAACAAATTTTCCTCAATACTCCTAAAACATATTTTTTTAGATAATCACTTGACACACTTGGAAATTAAGCATAAGTTCAATTAACCTTATTTTGACCAAAGAAGTGAGATTAAAAATATTAACACACAACATTTTTCATCATCAAAATTAAAGTTTTCTTTGGAAAAAATCCAACACAAGCAATTCTAAATAAAGGGCACTCATTTCTCTTCATTTCACTTAAGGGAGAAGGCCTTGATATTATTCTAAGCTTAAAATCATAATCCACATTCCTTAAAGTTAAACTCGTGGGCTGATAGAAAACTAAATCTCATCTATCCCTTAACTAATGGATTACAATCCAAGTAAGAGAAAATATCTTAACTTGGCGGGCAAAGAACTGACCTATACGAAGGACTCAATGTAAAACTCTAGTTCATTTGCATCACTCTTTTAAATCTCCTACTCACAACCTCTTAGCCTCATTGTTGGCTTGAGCATTAAAGGGTTTTTCCTAGACACCCAATTTTAGGGACTTATAATATTGTCTTTGCTTTCAGGTTCCATTACTTGCTCTGTCTCTTGAGCAAAAAATCTTGGTTGAGCATCAAGAATAAAATTTAGATCTAGAGGGATTGCAAGGTTAGCTGATGAAGGTAGGTTTTGTAGATTTTGCACCTTCCTAGTATACTATGTTCCTACTAGAGTGCCAAATCAACACAAACTAAGATTGTGGTTTTGTCAATTAGTGAAATTTAATAGTGGTAGGGCATAGGCTTAATGCTAAGAGCATAACGAATAAGTCCATAATAGATGAATCGAAGTTAAGAGGCCCAGCAGGCCAAAGAGATAACCCACCTAAGAAGGAAAAGAAATCTTAGAATTATGGGAATGATAAGAGAATTTCCATCCAGAAACAATCCTCCCAGACCTTCCCTTGGCTATATAAACCCGCCTCATTCCCCAATCCTTAAGTACGAGAATTCTACTATGCATTCTATTATCTTTCTTCACTTGCTGGAAACTGATTTGATCGTCAGAGGATTTCTCCAAAAAAATCACCTTAGGACTCAGACATTATTTTTACAAGTAAGATCTCTGTTCACCTTGCATCAAACTACTGGGCTAAGCCCAGACAGCCCCATCAATTATCAAATAGACAATGTGAATTTCAGCTTCCCCCATTGTTTAGGAAAATTTGAAGAGATTACTTATAATTTAGAATATATATATTTAGTAGTTGAAAGTGTAGCTTGCAATATGACCTATAATTCCGAGAAATCGTAAAATGTTTAGTTTAGGGAAAAAGAGGAACAAATGGAATAGTTATCGGACTAGTGGTGCACTTTACACACATGTCGCTGGAGACCGAGACGAATATGCCTGGAAGCGTCGAACGGAACTGTTCTGTGATGACTTCACCGGTTGGGTAAGCAAAATACAAAACAAGAGATCGAAATTTCTGGCGGCGCCGGTGGATAGAAGGAGAAGCCGAGCATACAGAACGATCACTGGTTTTCCATAGACTTGCCCGGGAAGAAACGTAACCTATCAAAGACGAAGGTCTGGTTAGTTTTCTATTTCTGACACCGAAACAACTCTGAAAGACGGAGAATGGTTCTGTGGGAGATCACGCTCGCAACAGCTTATTTTTTGGGGCTGAAGCGGACTTACAGGCTCGCTCTCAGGCTTCAGCGTCGCATTATCGGCCCGAGGCACCCCAAGATCCGCCAATTCCTTCATGGGTATCTCTCTTTCTCCCTCTTTCTTCCTCTGCTCCTGGGGTTCGTTCTTGCCGGTCAGTTCCTAGTTGTTTTATTTCCTGTCCTTGAGATCTTTTGTAGAAATAAAAATGATTTAGTCCTGATAGATGATGATACTTGCTTAAGGGCCTTAGTTTCTAGCTTTATCTCCAAGTCTAGGGATCATTTTTGTATTTGATTGTGAGAGTAATGTGTTTGTCGATTAAGCTATATTTTTTGTAGAAGAGCTTAGGAAGAATCATACTTTTGAAGTCGTGAAAGGGCATGTACATTTCTAGCATATTTGCTTCCCTGAATTAGAAGTGTAATTACAGCCCATTGTTTACTAACCCAGTTGATTACCTAAGATCTTGGAAGTATATTATCTAAAACTCTTTAGATTCATAGCTAATTGTTTTGGTTTCTGTTTTTTTCACTTCCCTTCAAGAAGTGCTCTCTGTAATACTCTTTTGTTGTGACTTTCCTGCATTATTGGTATTGAGAGATACAAAGAGAGAGCCCGCTAATATCTGTGACCGTTTTATAGTGTAAAATTACTAGAAAGTTTGAAAGAGATTTGGATGGTGTCTGTAAATAGAGGTGGTGTACATTTTCTGTTCATGTAGCATCAACTGATGGGAAGCTGGTTGTGATAAAGATCCTGTTATACTTTTTCTTTGCCTAATCTACTGCTTTTGAGAGATTTGTTTCTGCCTGTATTTTGTTGTTGTTTTGGTTTTATTGTCACTGGCTTTAGCAGTGGAGCTGTCATGGGGTATCTTAGGTTGTGTAGACAATTAGTCCTCTCCTCTGAGCTGATTTTTACTTGGGTGTTGGCGTGTGCATGAATTTAAGTTTCTAGTTCAGATGTTTTCATCATTTTTCTCTTTTAATGCAGTTGAAGTTATGCCACAATAAGGATACCACAAGAGAGAGTCCTCAGAGTTAGGGACAATGTACTGGCCTTACATGTATTCCTTGGGCCATTTAAATTTTGAAGGTCAATAGTAGATGTATGTATTGAAACCGTAGATCTTATATGTTATAAGGACTGGGACTGCTGCTCCCTACATCCCAATCATTTATCTGCCAACCTCTGTACTTTTCGAATGAAAACAAATTCATAAAGCTGTGACCTATACTAGCTAATTTCTCTGCATCCTCTTTTCTTCTGTCCTTTTGGTTGAGAACTTTCCGACAACCAATCATTATGAAGCATGCCCCAAAGACTAATTTTGCACGGACTATCATGCTACTGTGATCCTCCTCTTTATCTGGACTTGGGACAGCTACAAAACATGCATAGGCAGATTAGATCATTGTGAAGGACAAATCTTTTGGTGCAAATAATTTAGAGTTTTGTTTACTTTCATGGATCTTTGAGCTACCATGCAACTGGTGAATCCATTTGAAACTGTATCCTCTTGCTTTTTGTTGCCATTTTGTTTGTTAAAATACCTTACCTGTTACCTGTTACCTATTTCTTTAAACAGGCGCACACGTGCTGTGTTTGACATGGCAGTGAGGGTTCACAAGAACATACAGGAAAGAGACATAGAAGTTGGTCGAAATCTTGGTAACTGGGTTCTCCGATGGCTTGATAGGATGAAACCATCAGCTGGGATCCGTGGGTTGCCCCATGAGGAAACACAACGTGGTCCCAGTGTGAACTTGAGCAAGAAGCAGGTGACTGACTCTTCTCATTCAAGAATTCCTGGGAACTCCCAACCGTCAAAAGGCGCTGAATCTGGCAGGGATCACTTCACTGCATCAAGGAACACGTGGCATAAATCATTGCCTTCAATTTCAGCGATGATAAGGCCACCAAGACCTGTTGGATCAATGACCCAATATAGACATTTGTACATTGGAGGCCATGATGCATGGAGGTTGAACCACCCGAGGAGTAGTCTTGACGTTGTTATCAGGAAGGACATAATGCAATGGATGCTGCAAAACTGATGGAGAAGCCTTTCAATTCATGCGGTTGGACTGAAATTTAGTGCACAAGAGTACTCAACCAGAAGCTTTTCCTGGAAAAGATCGTTTGCAGTGAATATGCAACTTCCTGATTCAGTACGTGTTTTCTGGAATAAGAATATTGTCTTGACCTCCGGCTTTCCTCCTATGCCTAGAGTGTAATCTTCAGGACTCCATTTAAGTAAGTTGTAGCTGAAATGCTGCTCTAACTGTTGAGAGTGTCTCTCCAGCTATCAGGGGTGGGAGAAAAATGTTGTAACAATGTTGTTGAAATGGAAATAAATTTTGGTTTTTAGCCGTACTACTGCAATGCAAACCTTAACATTTGGATTACTTTTGCCATCTTATATTGTACCCAGAAGTTTGGAAACATTCTGTGGAAGGCTGAAGATAGATTTGGTCATGAACATTGTGTGGATGCAGGAACGCAGGTGATACAATCCTTCTACTTTGGATGTTGCTCCTGCGCTTGTTACGCTTGTTACACTTTTAGTTGAGTTTAAAATGTGATGCCTTTTTAAATCCGTTCCTGCTTTCCCACTCCCGTTCTGTGATGCTTTGTCTTTTCCAATTACGACTTCAAGATTTTACACTTCTCAGACATACTTGAATTTCATGCATCAAAGCTAGGAAACTTGTAAGCATCATAAGCTGGCATTGAAACCAGAGTAGTTCAGGTTAATGAAACCCAACCGTACTGGTGATTAATGAAATCACAGCAGGCTGTACGTTAACTTCATGTCATTATTTCTTTAATGATGCTTGGTATTAATTTTTGCTTGGGTAACTTATTTTTTCATTAGCATTTGCTCAGATGAAAATCCTCTTTTTGTATTAGATATTTTTTTTTCCTTCTAAAAAGTTGTATTAATTGTTTCTTTATTGTTTCAAAGTTAACAATGAACCAATGATCGGTTAAGATAGGAAATATAGCTTTTAGTTTTCTTTTTTCTGTTAAAAGGAAGTAATTTATAAGGAGCACCTCCAAGCAGGAGTTTAGAGGATTACAAAATAATTCCTAAAAAATTAAAGAAAAAATAAACTGATTAAAATACCCTCCTTATGTGGCAGAGGCTCGTACAACTAAAGTTTATTTAACGATTTATTTTGGTAATTTTGCCAATGTGGTAGTTTACTCTCATAAGAACCGGAGCTACTTAAACACAACTGCAGAAAAAGAGCGATACAAAAGAGATGGTTAATTGCACATGTTATCTCTAATCTTTAATTAGCATTTTTGTTCTAATTCTAGCCTCCATTTTACTCATAGTATGTCTTTACCCTTAATAAAATATTTTATTTTAGTTTTTTTTTGAAAAAGAATCGTTATTTTAGATGGAGAACGTCACTTCAGCTTAGGATTATAGGGATAAATACTTATTTTAATTCTTGGAAGATATTTTCATTTGTCAAAAAAATCTTAAAACTTTTCCTCTAATAATCTGACTATGATCTTCACGTTCGCCACTAGGGCTGAGCATGGTTCGGTTTGGTGCGGGTTAGTAGCGGAACCGCACCAAACCGAAAATCCTTCGGTTCTGCAAAAATGCGAAACAACCCGAGAACCGAGAACCGACCAGAACTAGAACCATGGTTCTGGGTTTTCGGTTCTGGGTCCTCGGGTCTAACGGTTCCACACAAGATCTCTTTCAACTCAACAAATCAATATATACAACAAGAATGAGTAAGACTCTGATACAACAAACCAACATATACAGCAAGAACTTTACAATCTTTCTCATTGCCTCATCTTTTTCATCTATCTCTTGAAGAATTTGGCACTTTACTTGAAACCCTAACCCTTTCTTTGTTTCGAACTTTGAAGAACAGTTGAAGAGAGACGAATCGCGGAATCGGTAGCTGAGAAATGGAAATGGAGTGACAGATGAGATGATATTGAATTAAAAAATGGTAATACCCAATGTGGATCATTCATTTTTGTTTAAAAGGATATTCAAACCCCTATACTTTCTAAACTTTCATATTTACCCTTACATTCTACATAATATATAATATACATGTAAACTAACGTATAATTAAGCTCGGTTCGGTTCCCCTTCGGTTTGGTTCCACATGGAACCGAAAACAACCCAAAAACCGATGGTTTTTTGACAGATGGAACCAACCCACGAACCATGAACAATTTTTACCCAACCCAACCCTACTCACCCCTATTGGGTTGGGTAAACTCATGGTTCTACCCGACCCGTGCTCACCCCTATTCGCCACACTCTTGTGTTTCTCCAACCACCATTGACTTGCCATTCCCAGACAGTCCCATTCTCGGCCTCATCACCACCTTCACCACCACTTTATTTCTTCCATCACCGGTCCTTCATCACAAAAAGGAACTTGAACCAACTAAACTTGGAAGAAAATAAACATAAATTAGAAACACAGAAGTTTGGCAGATCACCAATGAACAAGAGATGAAGAACAAGAATTAATAACCATGAAAAAAGATGGGTATTGACGGGTGGTTCAATTCAAGACTGGCCGCTGGCCTCTCCAATTTCTAACTGGATCATAAAGCCTATGCCCAAGACCACCAATTCAGTTGAGGGCTGTCGAATCGGGGCGAGTGTAGTAGATCGTGAAGCATTTGATGATGAATTGGCCGCCTAATCGGAGGCCTTTAATGTCAAAAGCGGGTTTGAAGGAGAAACTGGAGGTGGGTTTAGCGGATTGGTCTTTGGGTGGCTGGGCTGGATGAAGAAGCTCAACCTAGAAATTAATGGCATCAACACGTTTGGCCACTTGTTCCAGGCCATACGGGAGCAAACCTTTCAGTCGAACAACACCTCTTCCTCTGATTGGCGGTCGCGGATGAGGGCAACGACAGGGATGACGAAGAGGAAGCGGGAATCGGACTTGAGAAGTTTTTTTGGGAGAGATTGAAAGTGGTTAATTTGTGGAAAAGGAGGAGGTGCAGCCCAGTGGCGGGTCATAGCAAATATTTTTTGTAAACAAATCATGTTATTAAGATTTTGCTTTAGAAGACAATAAATAAAAAAATGAAAAAGAAATTAGAGACCAAGAGAATAAACTGAGACCTGCACATCATAGCAAATATTTTTTGTAATAAATTTTAATAATAATAGTACGAAACAAAACATGTTATGTGTTTTGAAACAATGCATATTTTTTTGTTAATTAAAAAACAATTCACTAAATTTTTTTATCTCTTATTAACTCAAAATCTAATTTTTAATATTGATGAAAAGTTTATCTAGAAAAGTTCAATTTCAAATCTAACAATTATGAACCAAATTACTTTATTAAACTATAGAGCTTGAAGCAAATAATTGATGTTACAAAACTTAATAATCAATAATGATAAAAAATGGCTAAAATACAAAACTATGTTTAATATGTGTTAATCAATTAACAGTCTAACCATTAACTTATTAAAGATAAAAAGAAAAGAAAGTATAAAAAAACTAACTAAAGCCGAATCATCCAGAATCAGGTCAAAAGTAGTCAAATTATAATGATTAAAGTTTTAATTTAGAAAACAACAATAAAGAAAATCAATAAAAGAAGTTAGGATCAAGATAAAAAAAGGAAAAACTTTATGTATTAAGAATTTAACAATTGACTTAATGAAGATAAAAAAAATGATTTAACTAAAAAATAAACAAATTATGGTAATGTCTTCAGAATAGAGCACACAAAAAACAACAAAAAAAGCTTGGGGGCCAAGAGAGCAAATAGAATATCTAATTAAATAGTTATAAAATTTCAGGAGACGAAAACGTAATACAAACATAACTCAGTGCAAAAAATGAAAAAAAATTAAAAAGTTATGGATTGAAACCATGTTTTACTTGAAACAAATGTAAGATAGACGAAGACTAAGAAAATTACAACATAGGCTCTCAGAAAGATAAGCGCCTTGCAAAAAGAGGATAGAACTAAAAAAAAGAGCAAATTGCATCATAAAAAAGCAAAAGTATCAAATTTGCTTCTAATGTTTAGGTCAGGACTTGAATCTGCCACAATAGTTTTTTTCTGCCCAATCTCCCATTAATGTTTCAGAATTGGTTGAAATATGCTACCAAAGTTTCAAATTTGGGGTGAATATGCCACTGATGTTAAAAAAGTTAACAGAAAACATTAAAAATAATAGGTTTTAAAATTTTAGGGTAATAATGTAAGTTTTAATAAACTTCAAATATCTTATGTAATTAGTCTTTCTCTCTCAAAGGCTATCTACTGTCATTGCCTTCTGAAGCTTCTTAGGCCACTATCTGTGGTGGCCGATGATAAAAAAAATTTTCAATTTTATTTTTCCCATGGCTACTAGTGAGATTCGAGAAAAAGAGTTGTCATTCATTGGTACAAAAGCACTCACTCCTTCATCTTTGATGTTTCCCTCCTTCATCTCTGAAGCTTTTTCTCCCCTCTTTCCTTTTTGCCACTCTACCAAAGGTCGAAACCAACCTTCCAAAATCTCTAGTACAAAATACAAAGCTAATGGTTCTGGAAACTTCAATTGTTACACTAAAGACTAAATTGGAAGAAATGCTCGAGATTTCGTCAATTTTGGTCCTGAAATCAATCCAATGGAATGATGGCTGGATGCTTTGCTTGTAGGCCTCTACTGGTGCTTATTTCTTTGTCTAATGGGATGTTGTCGAATATGAGGTTAGACCGAACATGATGTTGTTGGAGATGCAACCGGAAAAATTCCTAACATTGGAGGTGAGTCTAATTAACTATCGGTCTTGTAGTTTTTTTTAAAGTTACATTATCATCCTTAAATTTCAAATTCTTACTATTTACATTTTCTATTATTTTTTAATAGCAGTAGCCTATTTGAGCCTATTTTAAAACATTAGTGGAAAATTGGAAAAAAAAAAACTATAGTGACTTGAGCCTTGACCTAAACATTTAGTGGTAATTTTGATACTTTTGCCAAAAAAAAAAAGATGCAGAACTGTTTATCTATTAATCATTGTTGATGATCAGTGAAATTTCTTCCTCTTTTAAAATATAATATAATGTCTAATAGGCATAATTTTCAAAGTTTAACATAAGAGAAAAAATTGTTTATGGCCCTTGTTCTTTTCATGTTGTCCAAAATGGGGCTCTAAATTATATCTAGTGTTGCTTAATTGCATTAAAAAAAAAAAGAAAAAAAAGATGTAGTTTCAATCCCTAAATTTTTAATCTTTTCATTTTATGCTTTAAATTACGTCTGTGTTAGTTTTTAGTTCCCAGATTTTATAACTATTTAACAGTTTTAACTAACTCTTCTATTTGCTTTTCTTGTCCCCAAGTTTTTTTGTTGTTGTTGTTTTATTCGCTATCTTTTGAAGTTAGGTATTGGTGACCATAATTTGTTTATTTTTTATTTAATTCCCTTTTTATCTTTATTAAGTCAATTGTTAAATCTTTAATACCCAAAATTTTTCCTTTTTTTTTGTCTTAATCTTAACTTTTTTTATTGATTTTCTTTGTTGTTATTTTCTAAAATGAAACTTTAATCATTATAATTTTCCTACTTTTGACATGATTATGGTTTAAAATTAGAGACCAAGAGAACAAATGGAGAGGTTTGGTAACCCGTAAATTATATTGGATATTTTTTATAATAAATTTTAATAATAAATAAATAAATATTTATCATTAATAAATTTATGATAATCAATTAAAATTTATTATTTTTATTTATTTTTTTCTAAAGTAAAATATTTTTAATTATGTTTTGGTTCTTTTATTTTTTCAGTCAACAATAGTCACTTCGTTTGGACTTTTTTTTGTTGGTTTTTTTATATTATTTTTTTGAACAAAACTTTAGTCAATATGAGTTGTATACTTTTTTGTATGGTTCGAATTGATTCATTTTAGCCAATGTTTTCATTTATTTTCTTTTTATTTTATTAACTTGATAGTTAAGCTTTTAATTTCAGAAATCTTTAAATTTTCTCTTTTGGCCTAAAGATCATTTTAGTCGTCACTTTTTGTCATTGAAATTCTACTTTTTGTCTTATATTATTAACTTTTTATATTATTTCTCTCATCTAAAACAAAATTTTAGTCACCAAGATTTATCTCTTCATACTTAGATTTTTTTTTTGGCTCTCTTAGTCCCAAAACTTTACTTGACTTTGGTTTTTTATCTTGGTTTTTGCTTTTCTTTTTTCATTTTTATGAAACTTTTTTCCTTCATCAATAATTACTACTGTTTATATTCATATTTAATGTTGACATGGATGAAACCGCCGCAATGCACGAACACTGTGAACCTTGTTTCTTCTATTTTGCCATTCTTCGGCTAGAAATTCAAAAGGGATGTTTTGTTGTGCTTGGTCATATTGCGTATGGAGGAGTTGAGTTGGAGTTGGTGGTGCATGCTTGCAGGAGGTTGAATTATCAAGAAACTTAAAACCGAACTAGATAGTCCAACTCACTATCATCCACAATCCACCCAATAAAAGAAAGAATTCTCAACTGAAGACAGAAAATAGGTTTGCGATTGTGTTTCTACCACACAATGTTACTTTCCTTTCTCCTACAATATTTCGGTTTTGTTCAAAATAGAAGGGATGAGAAGGAGATAGAAAATGTTAAATTTAAAAGCTTCAAGGTGCTTGCATGGGAGAAAGAAAATTTAAGGACCAAAGTTGGTATTCTCCCTGAAGATTATGTTAATTTTAATTGTAAAATTGATCCAAGCACCAGGTTTCAGGCAAAAATAAAAAGATTATGAACTTTAAGAGAATAAAACGAAAGTTAGTGGTCCATTTAGGATAACGTGAAATCATTAAGGACGATAAATGAATGTTACCTATTTAATAGACAAGGCTGGGGACAAAGAGAAGCTTGATAACCTAATGGGCATATTCGTTGAAAGTACAATGGCCATTTTGGAATTTAAGTATTGCTAAATAATTACTTGAAATTCTCTAAAGTTGGCATATTATTGATTGAAGAAAATATAAGTTGCCATAATTACCTGAAAATCTCCCTGTGTTTTCCTTATTGTTTTTCCTAGCCATTCATCATATTGTCATTGGAAAACATACTTCATTCATCCAATGAAAATATCAATAACTAAATTGTTATTTTTTAAAATTTAGTGACTTACTAACAGATTTTTCAACAATTTGGCTAATTTGTAAATTATTGAAAAATATAAAGATTAAAGTGAAAATTTTAAAAGTACTGGGATGAAAGTGTATTTTTTTAAATGTTGCACATTGATATTGTAATTTTGAAGTGAGAGTGAACACATGGATAATATAGTTTAGTAAAGGAAATGTAAAATATTTACCATATAACCTTGATGGAGGAGGTGATGATGCCTTGGTCCGAAGGGAAGACCAATCACATGGAAGACAGCACCAAGATGCTTAAGGCCGGCCAAGTGGAGGATGTGGCTCCATAGTTCGGATATTGTTACCACTGTGGTACCAAAATAGATTTTTCATTATATTTGACCATTTTTAGGTGTGTTGGAGTCCTAGGGCAATAACATGTTCTGTAAGACAATCAGAACAATGTTAGTAAGCTTAATCAAATGGGCCTCTTGTCATTATATAAATGTATGCATAGTGGTCTAACAATAATACATACATTTACATTTAAGTTTGCTTAGTAAGGAAAACAATGGTCAAAATTCCAAACTTGAATATAGCATAACCACTTCTTGATCAACTATGCACTTAAGCATAACATTTACACTTATAGTGCAATTAGTGCCCTTATATGTGTCCCAATAAGTCATACCATGTCCATTTCAAAATTTGCCCATGTCCTCTGTGTCCTAAGCAAACACTTTAAAATACTTAAAACATTTATAGAGAAACAGGTTTGAGACATTAAATCTATTTAGAATTGCATTTATGGATTTTACAAATTATCCGGGTAAAATGACCAAATGAAGAGTACACATCCAATTTTTGAAGAGCATAAATTGAGTTACAAGGCTTTAAATTAAGTGATTCAAAATCTAAATTCTTCCTCTTTAAGATTTCTAAGTACTGTAAAAATCTCATAACTGAACTCAACTTGTACAGAAAGTTACAACTCTTAGACTACAAGGTACTCATAAATGTGCATCAAAACCCTAAAATGCCCTTACAAAATTTTATAATAAATTACACACTTCACTTCTAAGAGCCAATCTAATTTAGGCAATTCCAAACATGTATTGGACACTTGGGAAAGGCACTCCCTTAAATTTAGGACCATTCCAAATGCGTTTAACTCAAATTCCACCAAAACAGCCCATAAACATCATAATAGACATATTTGCATACCATGCCTCAAAACAACATCTTCATTTTTTCATTCAATATGATATAGCATTCATAGTTCATTTACATGCATAAATGCACCATACATTAGCTTTAGCTTAGTTGGGTGCATACAGTACTTTCTTCGGGATTTTTTCATAAGAAACACACACCAAAAGCTTCAAAAAGCAATTACTATGTAAGACAGAAAGTACCAACACGAAAATTAGCCAATGCACTCTACAAATCACGAAAATTTTTAGTTTAATACTATACATATTGAAGATCATATATCTGAAATTTCACTAGAAAATACAGTTTATACATATTAGACCTAATACTCTTTTTATAGATCCCTTAAAATGAAGATACTAAGGGGTAAATTCTTTATAAAGAACTTAGTAAGGGCTTTACATTTAAAGTCTTCATTCTAATATCCTAATTTGTAATCCAAAGACATTACAACACAAAAAAACAATACATATACACAAATATGGAAACCATATGCATAAGCAATTCACACAAACAACCAAATAAAATGTGACAACCATAATTTCACTAGGGTTAGTTATAATAATTCAATAAAATAATAAGATGTCACTATGACAACACTATAGCAGCCTTCTTTAAGTTTTCACTTGGTCTCAAGAGGCTTTAGATCATAACTAGTACTAGTTTGGGCTCTAGAAACCTTTGTTCTTACTGCCATTTTTACATGGAAAACAGTAAGGCCGAAACCTTGCCATGCTACCTCCCCTTAACCCATACTTGGTTTATTGAGCTTTTTGATTTCTTTCAAACATGGTCTTAGCTTCATGGATGTTTGATAAGTAGTAAACAACTCAAGAAACTCAATAAAAACCCTTACCTTAGGTGAAAAACCCAAAAGCCTTAGTAAAGCCGAAAATTAGAGTTTTGGTGCACCCTTGATGAGCTTGGTGTTTTCTCTTGCTTTCTCTTAAACTTTTGAGTTATAGTGGCTATGAAGGGTAGTGTAGGAGCTCAAGAAGGAGGCCTTAGCTGTTAGGACCAAATAGAAGAGAGAAATAAAGAAAAAATGTAGAAAATGTTTTTATTTCCTTCTCTATCTCCATTTTTTACTTAGGTCAAGATATACATAAACTAAGCATGATTTTTACACAAATGTTAAGCATTTTTAGGCTTGGTTTAGCCAGCTATGGGTAATGGAATAATATAAATTTCCCCCCCAAATTTTGACTTATTAAATGCTATTATGGCCTTAAAAGAAAAAGTATGGACACTTGGGTACCTTAGGTTTACTTAATACTTAAATGATGAACTTTGCCTTCTTTGAGCAATTCGGTCCCCAACAATATCTTTAATACCATCCATGACCTCTCCATAAAACTTCTTTAAAATTTTGTGCAATTGAGTACCCAGCCTTTGTAACCTTATAATTTAGTCCATAGGTTACTTGCAAACTAAGCAATCCATTAAGGCTTTCTTAAGGACTAAACTATCACTGTGGGTGCCACTTAAGAAGGTTTGAGTTGAATACCTTACACTTCACAAAGCATACACTATGGTAAAAATTACTCCCTCTGTCTCATAAAACCTGTATTCTTTGATACTACATGCAAATTAAGACTTTTTTACTTTTTACTTTCTTCTTTTAATATAAAATTATTAGTTTATTTATTTTTATATAAAGTACATGTACTTATCTAAAAAAAGTTACTAGCATTTGTACTTTTACTCTTTAATTTTCTCAACTTGTCTCCTTTTTAGGATTAATATATATATAAAATAATAAAAAAGTTACCTTATTTGGAAAGATAAGAAGAGGACAACTATTTTGAAACTGCCAAAAAAGGAATAGAGGCCAAATATTGTGAAACGGAGGGAGTATAACATAGAACTTTAGGTGGTTATGTTGTAACTTTTTTCATTTTGTGAAGGTGGTAACAGATATGGTGCGACTTGGCGGGAGTGAAGTGAGAACTATTCTGGTGGAGATAGTGATGCACAAGTTTGAGGGGAGAAGGTTGAATGAGAGATACATTGATGGTGTGATTCCAAAAATTTCATTTCTTAAAGAAAACTAATTAGTATCTAGGGAAGGGCTGAGACTTTGTTATGATTGGAAAATTGCTTAGAAAGGTAGTATACTATAATTTGTTATGTGCCAGGGTTGACTTTCTTTGGAATTTATCTAGGGAGTTTGATTTTGTGGACATTCGATATGGCTTTTATGTTTTTGAGTTCCAATATTAAGAAGATTACCTACATGTTCTCACTAATGGGCCTTGGATGATCATGGACCATTACTTGCCCATGCAACAATGGAAACTGGAATTTCAAGCATCCATAGCTAAGGTGACGAATGTTATTGTGTGGGTAAGGCTTCTAAATTTGCTTTTGGATTATTTAACACAAATGTGCTCTTAAAGATTTAAACCCAAATTAAAGTAGATCAGGTTACATCTTCACAAACTATAGGAAACTTTGCTTGAGTGTGTGTAGAGTTTGACCTAAGCCTTTGAAGTTATAATTAATTGTTAACGTCAGTTGGCAATTTATAAGCGGTTTCTATATAGTTTCTTTTAATTGTAGAACTTTTGGCCATAGGATTGATGCTTGTCCATCTTGCAAACTGGTGTTGGGCTAGCAGAGCTAAACTAACAGGTGTAGCTCTATGTGAGGGCCATAAAACATCATTGGTAAGAGGATAGATGGTCAATAGAGAGAGTCTGAGGTGGGATCAAAATCTTATACTGAATTTTAGGTGGTGGCAACATGTGAAGCTGAAATTGGCTATTAGTTAGTGGCGGAGGAAACAAGTATGACCCATTCATGTTGGTGTCTTGTTGGTCATGATGGCAAGAAGTTTGATGGAAGGAAGGTTCAGGATCAACTATGATTTCTAGGGGCAATCAATTTAATCTTCTTCAAAATCAAGAAACCAAGAATTGTGATGATCCAAAAAAATTTAATTTAAAGGTTATGGATAAGGAAAGTGAGATTCCCGAGACAATGTAGGAAGGCCATTTTTTAGGTTTAGGAAAGAGAAGGGCCTACATTGACAAGCGGCCTTAGCCAAGACCTCTTTGGGCCAAATGTAACAAGTTAAAGATCCTAAGAAGAATGAGAATAGTGGGTTAGAGATGTCTTCAGACACTTTATAGGGGCTCTTGTTTGTAGTTTTAATTGTTCGGCTTAGGTCTCATATGCCTTTCTAAATTAGGATTTTCTCAATGACTGTAAGTTTCCAAAAACTAAAGCAGCTTGGGAGAAATTAGTTCAGCGGTGTTATACTCACCCGTCATTCCATGATCCTTCTTCCTCTGGTATTTATATAAGTTTTACTAGTGTTTACAGGAAAAGAAGCTAAAACAAATACTTCTTTTACTAATATTTAGATAGAGTATAATTTTTTACTATTCAATTATATATATGTGTGTATAATTACTAGATTACCCCTAAACTTAGGTTGACTGTTATAGTTATACCCTTGAGGTTTTAAAATATACACTTTCCTCTATTTTCTTTTATATTGTCCAATAACAAGTCTTCAAACCGAATTCAAACTGTTAGGTGACTATCTACTAGTAACTTTATTCTTTTCAGTACTTTTACAATTAGTGGATATTTTGAATTATTATTTTTTCCTCTGTAAATATAAAATGTATTTTTTTACATGTCAATTAGTTGCTAAGACAATAAGGGCAAACTTGAAATTATGAGACAATAGTTACTAGACTGTTTAAATTATAATTTCAGAAGTTACTGCTTAGCAGTGTATAAAAAGAAGGGGAAAGTGTAAACTTTCAAACACCAATAATATAATTATAATATTAATCTAAATTCAAATAATAACTGTATAAAACACCTTTACTAAAAACTATTTTCTAGTAAATACAAACTCTGCTATAATTTGTTGATAGTTAATAGAATATGTAAATTATTAGTTTTTCCTCTGTATAAATTGAATTTTTGTATCAACTCGGTATAATATAGGGTCTGGGATGAATTTGCAATAAAGAGAAAGTGTTTTGGACTATTAAGCAATACATTAAAGACTAGTGATGAATTTGGAATCCATATTAAAGCTTTGAGATTTTTATGCAATTTACTGCATAAAAAAATGTTTACAAGGGAAGAAGCTAAAGCCCAGATTGTTTTAAATTCTTATATTTACTAATGTTTATATGGAGTATTATTTTTTGCTATTCAATTTGATACATGTGTATAATTACTAGATTACCTCTGAACTTAGGTTGATTATTACAATTATACCTCTAAGATTTTAAAATCTACACTCTCCACTATTTTTTTATATTATCTAATAACAACTCTTGAAATCCTAATTCAAACTATCAAATGACTATCTACTAGTAACTTTAATCTTTTTATCATCTTTTTACAATTAATGGATATTTTAAATTATCAAAATTTTCTCTCTACAAATGTAAAAAAAATATTTTTTAAATGTTAATTAGCTATAAAAAAAACAGTAAACTTGAGTTACTAAACATCTAAGTTACTAGACTACTTAAATTATAATTTCAGAAGTTACTACTAGATAATATAAAATAACCATCAAGAAAAGGTAAAATTCCCAACCTCAATAATGTAACAGTAACATCAATTTAAATTTAGGAAAATTACCTAAACCCCTTTAAGGTATAGTCTAACCTATACATGTGTCCTCCATATTTCAAATATCTACACTGACCCCCTTAAAAGTTGACTCTATTATTCATCGTTGCCAGATAAAAAGGAAAATACCTGACTTTACCCTCTTAATCTTCATTCACACAAAATTTACCCCTAATTTAAGAAAAAAAACCGTAAACAAAAATGAAATATAAGAGATTAAAAAAACCAAAATACAAATCCAAATCTGGAAATCAAAATATCAAAAGCATGAATAAAACCAAAAACAACCATCCAACATCAAATGCAAACATAAACCTAAACGCAAAAACATTTTAATTCATCCCATTGTTCATACAAACACAGAAACATCAAATTTATCCCAAACATTTGCAACTGCCGTTACTCTATGCTAGTGATGTGCTTCATTTATTTACGTTCTTCTACGAAGAAGAGGAAAAAAGCTGCCCGAACAAAAAATGAACACCTTAATGTCGACTTGAGCAAATCTCTCTCTCCCCAAGTAAACTCTAATAAAATTTAGGTTTGGTGTTAGGTCAAAATGTCTGATTGAGGTAAAGGAGCAAGGTTTTGTGAATAAGAAAGGCGAACGTAGAAGGATTAAGGGATTGAGGCGGAGCATAAGGGTTTTTTATGGGATATTGAAACAATAGAATCAGTTCAGTTTTTTTTGTAGAAGATTGAAGCAGTAAAAAACATTGTCTTTGCTATTGTTAGAAACCTAGTAGATTTAAGCAATGAAGAGTAACCTGGGCAACTTGTTAAATGCATAAATTGGGGGCCAAATTTTCTAAGGAAGAAAGCTAGGATGGCAAAGTCAAGCATTCCCTTATTTTTATTCACGGTCATTTAATGATGTTAGCTTTGGAAGAGTGTAAGTATAGATATGTTAACTTTTGAAGGTGGAGATTGTATGTATTTAAACATGAGGGACACAAGTGTAGGGTTGCCTATACTTCATGGGAGTTTTGGTAATTTGCCCTTTAAATTTAAAGGATAGCTATATAAAACACCTCTTACTGAAATATTGGGGTCTAGATATTATTGGTGGCTGGTGGGCTACCCAAACCAGGCCAAACCTAGCCCAGCCGGGCTTGGGTTGGGATTCTTGAACTTGGTTAAAGCCTGCCTTGAGCCTGAGCCAGGTCAGGGCAAATCCAAACTGGGCCAAGTTTTTTTTATTTGTGAGAAATATGTTTTAACAAGTTTCAAAATGTTATTTAAGTGTAATTTGATTAAACATGTTTTTATTTGAAGAGAAACACCACCATAGGTGTTAATGAAAAAGCAAAACGACACTAACATAATTTAGAACGTGCCTTACATTTAAAAATGACGAAACGTTCTAGAAAAAAAAATGGGAAACTAAAACATCAGATTTGTGCTTAACAATATAATTAGATCGATTATAATCTAAAAATTATAATGAAAACCTATAATCTAGTCTCGTGCCTCGTCATCGGAGGTGACCTTGTCATCCAAACTTTTCATGTCTTGCTTCCTTAGAGTAAGAAGGGCTCAAACGCAAACCATAACAGCCTCAAGTGTGAGCCTTGCCCCATTTATTTGAGATGACTTTTTTTTCCGCACTAAAGGCAGCCTTAAAAGCAGTAGTAGAGACCAGAACTATCAAGATCTTTTGCGCCAATACGGACAAGATTAGGAATCTTGCTCTCTTGTTCTTCCACCACTTGAGGATGTCTTTTTCATTGTTTTCAAATGAAGTGTGGAGGTAATAATCCCATTTTTCCAATCCTGAGTTTGTGGGTTTCGGTTGTTTGAGAATATGTGCCATCAGGTTGAACCTTGATAATGGAGAGGAGGTGGAATATCGGGTGGGTGTTGAATCGGATGACCTAATCTTATTAGAATGCTTAACGGAGTAGAGTTTGTATAACTCTATCAAATTGTGATTAGTTTTAGCAGAAATAACAAGTGTAAAAACTTGTGATTGTCCAAAATATGTATGATAGTATGCTTTTAACAATTGCATATAACCCGTAATTTTGACATTGAGATCTAATACACATGCAACACGATAATTTGGCGGGATCTCTTGAAAATACTACCTCCGTCCCAAGTTCTTTGAAACAGTTGACTTTTGGCTCTAGTTTAACTTGAATTTATTTATATTATTGGTTGTTAGAAAAAAATTTAAAAAAATATGTTTAGAAACTAGAGGTCTTTATTTATCATTTATATGGAATTTTTTTATTTATATACTAAAAATTGAAAATAAAAAATCATAGATTAATTGCTAAAAAGTGAGTGTTTCAAAAAATATGGGACAGAGGGAGTAAATTATCTTTTTTGCATTGCTTTAAAAGTTAGTTACAAAAACTTATCGTCCCTGTATTAATTGAAAATATAGATGATATTTATAAAATATAACATTGCTTGGTGCACGGTTGGGTAATAAACACCAGAGAGAAAGTTTCTTGCCTAGTAAAAATGTCTAAGTAACTCAACTAACTTAAAATATTTTTCCCAAATCTCATCAATTAGTCATTCGGCTTGTACTCTTGAGTTCACAAAATGAGTCAAAAGATTTACTCATGATTAGGCGTCATTTAACATTTTGAATGTTGAATTCCATCGAGTGAGGCAATATATTTTAAACTTTTTCTAATAAAAATTCACCTCATTTTTAATACAAAACATTTTAAAATCACAAGGCAATTTTTTGTTTGTTTTAACAATAATAAAGCATTTCAAATAGCCCTGATTTCATTTTACAATTGTTGTAAACCATTTTGAATACATAAATTCAAAATGTGACACAAGCAATGAACATGAAATTTTTTTTCATCAAGTGGTGGTTTTATTTTTTATTTTTTATTAATTCTCTTACAGCAGAATCATAGTTTGAAGTATTGTCAAAAGAAATGGACAAAACTTTATTGGCAACAAAAAATTCCCGCAGACTTTCAATAATGCAATTGAAAATGTTCCAACTCGTATGATCAGATTTCATACGTTTAAAAGCAATGATTCGTTTTTGAATAACTTAATAATCATTGATCTAATAAGTAGTGACTTAATAGTAATTTTTTCCTATTAGAGATGTCCACATATCAGATGTAAATGACAGACAATGATCAACTGTAGATAAATATGCTTATAAATCACTTCTCTTAGCTTTATACAGTTTAAAGCTTTCTTTCCTAACTGTTTGACTAGATGTTTTTTTATAAGCAAAATTTAGATTTTCTTGGATAAATCTTTCTAAGTTTTCATTTTCAACTTGTCTGAACGGTTTTCCGTAATAATCATCCAATTAATTAGGCCTTGCCTAGCAGTTTTTGGGCTATATAAAAAAATACTTGGACTGGCGAGCTCTCCATGCCCGTCAATTGCATTTGTCCGATGCTGAGATCTCCATGGACTTTGCTAAAGTGCCACATAAAGATGCTCGTCCTGGAGTTCAACTTGTATGCAAATTTGCTCTCACAGTGTTTGCGTACTTTGTGTCGCCTTCCCAAATTTGCTCAAAATGCGCCTAAACAGAAGCTTTCAAATTTCCGCTCTGCCATGAGTCAACTTGGTGCTTGCTTTGTGGTGTCAGTTAAGACCCCTTGGCACCAACTTGAGTCAATGGAACTTTCTTGACGTCATCATTAAAAAGTTAATTGTCGAAGCCTAAGTCGTACGTTGTCATGTCGATGTCAGGATTGTCATTGGCAACTTCTTGTATATGTGGGTCTTGGTTTTTGCAGAATAAACACCCTCACAAAAATGACCTAACCTCGGTGACGGATGAGGAAAAGGCAACACTCTTGCCCTTGTTGGAGTTCTTCTCTTGTGAATCCATTAGTGGAAGAAAATAATTAAAGAAATGGATATATGATTAGAAGTAGATTAAGAAAATATTAGTAAAAGGTTAAAAAACTTGGAGAGAGCTATTAAAGAGAATGAGAGGATATGTAGGAGGAGATTGGAAAAGAGATGATTGGTGTGATGAAGTGTGGGGAGAAGGCTTAACTAACTATTAGTGGCTGTTGGGTGAGAGTAAAAAAGTCTAGGGCAAAAAAAATATATTCTGGAGCCGTTATGGAGGCAAACTATCATTTTGCCAATTTTTAAAAATTTTTCAAAACAACCAAAGGTCTCTTGCTAAAAAGGTCAACCTGGCCCGACTTGGCCAAGTTGCAATCTGGTCTGATCCTTTTAGGGTTATTTGCCTCGTTGTTCCAGGCCGTGCTCGCTTGGACTTCTTTCCCCCTCTAGGCTCATATTCGCCCCGCTAATATCCGAGTTTGATCTGTGCCGGGCCTAACCTGGGTTTGAACGAGCCCACCGTTTTTGACCCTTGCAGAGTCCAGGTTGGGCCTGGGTCAACCCTGCCCAGTGGCCACCGTTACTGGACATCACCAATGCCAGGCTTATAGCTTTAATGAGCCTCTGGCAACAATTTCAATATTTTTTGGGTCGTTAATGTTGTATATTTCAAATTTAAGTTCTTAGTTAACTGATGTTTAACGTTAAAAATAAACAACAAAAATATAACCGTTCTTCAAAAAAAAAAATCTAAAATAAATAGGATAAGAATATATTTTAACTATACTTTTAACCAAAGCTTATGATTTATTTTGTAATTCTGCTTTTGAAGAAGAACGTTATTATTCAGTCAAAGCATTCAGAAAATAGCCTCAATTGTTTACATAATGCAACATAACATCTTCCAATGTTTGCAGTAGTAGAAGATTTAAAAAAGAAAACATAAATTCCCCCATGTCCACAACATAAATAACACATCTAAGTCCCTATTACTTCAATTTGAAAAAAAGAAAAACGAAACCCGTAATCAACTCGTGATTCTAACCCTAATCCTACAATCCAAGAAACAAAATGCGAACATGTTTCACCTTAACCCTCGTGTGGCTGTGGAAATGAACACTCTGATGCTAGCTTTGTAGCAAAATTTGGCTCGTCGATCGCCAACATGCGAAGAGGTCCTCCATATCCTTCAAATATCCATGTGTTGAAGTAGCTAGCATTGGATGTTCTTTCAAAACTGGTATCTCTCTATCTACATGAATAATTGTCCATTCCTGCGATAGAAGTTTGGCAACATTGTCATTACTGATAGTAAAACTGCTCGCGGGTCTATGCCGGGCGGTGATGCACCCGACAATTAATAGGTTGCTGGGCCTTAATTCAAGATTTACAGTATGAGGCCTAATAAAATTGAGTGGGCTTATAAGCTCTGGCACAAGTCTCTAAAGCTCAGTCATTCACTATATAAATATTAAGAGTATTTCCCTCTTCCTTCAAGAGGTAGGCCATTAACACACTATTAACTTTGATCGTTTATAGACATATAGAATTATACACCTGAGGGTCATTCTAATCTAATACATTCTTATTGTCTTTGTACCAGTGACCGGAGCTAACGTAGAAATAGGGAAGACAAAATTTGACTCCACTCAATGATATGGATAGACTTACCTAAACTCAAGCTTGACCTGATTTGATTGGACAGGAAAAATGATTGACCTGAACCCAATTGAACTGAAACTCAAAAAAATCAGAACCTAAATGACCCAAACCCGAAATACTCGAATTCGAAATGAACTTAACTCGAAGTGACCCAAATTCAAGACTGACCTAACTGAACCCAAAATGACCCGATGACTAGACTCGATATAATACGATTATAACTTAAATCAATATAAATATATAGTTAACAATGATTTAAAAAACTATATTTTTTTAATATATTACTTACTTATCTAAATTACACATTAATTATAACCATAAAATTTAAGAAACTTTAAAATCCTATAAAAATATGTTTATTTAGGGGTTTTGAAGAATAAATTAATAAAATAATATGTTTGATATAAGAGTCTTCTGAAATTTAATAATTTAGGGATTTGCTCATACATTTTTTTGAATCATGTAACTAATACACTTGGTCTTATCAGATAGTTAAATTGAATGTCGACTAATCTAAGATCGAGCAGCAGTAGGTCCATTTAGGGAAAATTTCATTTATTGCTCACAGTTTATTCTTTTCAATTTTTTTTTGGTAATCCTTCACAACTTTGTTAAACTGTTGGATATTTAGATTGGTTATTTAGGTTTCAAATTTCAAGTTTACCATATAAACTTCAATTGGTAAATACAATATTAATTTAATATGGTTAATTGTTTTAATTTAGAGTATTCGAGATTTGATTTAATTAAAATGTTTCTCTTCATAATTTGAAATTTGATTCAATTAATTTCAAATGTTTCAAACTATGGTATTTTTATGTCTGGTCAAATTAAAATTTTTAATTGTTTTTCCTTCCACTTGTACTGACATTCCTGCCCTACACCGTATTACTAATATTCTTGTCTTGTATTAGTAGAAATGGTAAATACAAGATTAGTTTTTATTTAAAACCCTAAATATTTATCCTAACATAAACCATAAGCCCTTAATCCTAACCGTAAACATTATGCCTAAACCTAAACTCTAAATCTTAAATCCTAAATCCTAAACCCCAACGGGCCTGACCCTAATTGAAACTTTAACCTTAACCATAAGCTCTTAATCCTAAACATAAACTCCAACCTTAAAACACTAAACCGTAAATCTTAACTATCATCTTTTATTACCTTCCAAATTTAATAAGTTTTATATGTGGGGGCTTCCATACTTAATAACTTCATTTTTTTAGGAACATCCATATTTAGTAAATCTCAAATTCAAAGACTTTTATATTTAATAAATTCTATATTTGAATTTTTTTAAAATAAGTAATTTCTATATTTAGTAAGTTTGATGATTTTAGTAGACAATTATCAAATTACAACAATAGTCTTCCAAACATTTAAGTATAATAGAATAAGGTACCTCAATTTTAAAAAGTTTCATTTTAGTCACCATAATAATTACACCATAGGTCCCTAAGCTTTTCAAATTTTTACATTTTCACCCATATTTTTTAAAAATTTGCAATTTAGTTACTTATAGAGTAATAGTGAACTAGAGTTATATTTCGTAGTAATTTCATAGCAAAAATTGGATATCATAGTAAATTTTTCGAAACAAAAAAAAGAAAATTTTTATGAATTTTTTAATTTAACATAATAAGAAAATAAAAAATTAATGTAAATTAATTGCACAAAAAATTAAATTATTTAAGTGATTTCATTATATATACTAGTAACCCAAACAAATTTGATTGGTCAACCTGAGTTTGGACTGGAACACAACTTGAAATTATTTAAGAATGAAATTGACCCGACTAATGTTAAACCCGAACCCAAATAAACCTAACCTAACCCAACCCAAACTCCAATTTACTCACCCAGAACCCAAATGACCTAACCTAGACTTGAATTCATACTAACTCAATTAAACCCAAACTTAAATGACCTGACCCAAATATGACCCAATTGATCCAATTGTCATCCCCACTTAGAAATCTAGTGCATCTACGATCTACAGTCCAGTATAGCGCCGCAAGTAGTTTTGCTCTTAATTTACAAAAAATTGGTAACTCTAAAGTCATTTGCATCTCAAAATTGCATGTAATAAAATGCATACATCATAACGTACATGCATAAGATATGCACTTATCTTAAACAAGGGAATGAGAATGCACACTAAAAATGTTAATATAGCATAATATCCATAAACTTTGCACACTAAAAATGTTAATATAGCATAATGTCCATAAACTTTGTAGATATCATTTTGTTCTTTGGACCAATGAGTTAGAATTTGATCCTTAACCATCTAATAGCTTTAGATAAAAGCAAATGTTAGGAACATTTTCACTCTTTTACTCAGATTTTTATGAAGTAAATTTGTAAAAGAAAAATTTGAAAGCACTTAATTGATGATCAATTAGGGTCTATGTATTTAAAAAAAATGCTAGAAAAACTTACAAAATTTAATAAAATTTTTGTTGGATTCATTTAAACTTGTTTTTGTCAAGAATTAATCATGAATAAGTCAATTTGGGATCTACTGTTTCAATTTTATGCTTTCTTGTTATTCAATAAATTCAAACTATAATCACGAAAAATATCATATCGTACCTGACTGCCCGGCCCTAGTATGGCAATTCTCAGGACCAGGAATTATCAAATGCGGCGGACGTGATGGCCTGGGAGAACTCCTCAAAGCTAATCCTCCCATCGCCGTCGGTGTCGGCTTCCCTGATCATCCCGGTGAGCTCCTCTGCCGTGAGGGCGTGGCCGATCTTTGCCATCGAGTGGGCCAGCTCCGCTGCGGTGATGAACCCATTGCCGTCCCGATCAAACATGTTGAACAGCTGCCGCAGCTGCTTCTCGCTGTAGGTAGACTTCTCCGGCAGCAGCTCCGGCGCCACCAGCGCCACGAACTCCGAGAACTCAACCAGGCCGTTGTTGTTGGTATCCGCTTTCTGGATCAGCGACTCCAGCTGGTCCGGGCTCGGCTTCAGCCCCAATGCCCGAAGCAGCGACCCGAGCTCCAACTGGGTCAGGCTGCCGTCGTTGTTCCTGTCGAACGACCTGAAAATCTCCCGCAGCTCCGCGATCTGTTCGTCGTCTAGCTTCACTTGCTGCTTCCCGCTCATCTTAATCAAATCGCCAACTGAACAATAATCAGCAAAAGTCTAGAAACCGGAGCCGCATTCCAGGAATCGATTCTGGGTTTGTGTGATCTGCGCTTTCTCGGAAATATCGATGAATTTCGAGGTCGATGGTTCTGATAACAGCGGTCGACGAATTCGCCACCCGAAAATGAGGGTGTGATAGATCCGAGAAATCAATGCCCGGAAATGTTCTTATCGTCCACTTCCGATGGATCGATTATTTAGCTGGCGATTGTTTGACCCAAATACCGGATCAAAATCGAAGAACAAAATAAGGAAAAAAACAAAAGAAAAGACTGATTAAAATAAATTGTCGAAATTGGTTCGGGAAGAAGACGCGGAATGGGTCGCCGGGACGGATGAGAAAGACGTGGAGCTAATTTGACATTTGAACAGGACTTTTATTACTAAGGAGCCGATCAAGAGTCAACGACGAAGACAAAGCCACGATCATTGCATGATTGTTTTTTTTTTTTCCGAACGTTCTTCTTCCTTATTTTCTTGCCCTTTTTTTTTCCCTGGGGGAAGAAAGTCGCGGAGGAGAAAACGTGAAAAGTGGCGGCAATTCCGTGATTAATGCACGTCTTTCTTGTCGGATAGTTTAAGACTCCGTCAACAATATTTTATGGATCAGCTTTTAATCCCAACTTCTTAATTCTGTTCATGTTCTAACTCTAATTTAAAATTTATTCATTGCTCATTCCTAACATGGTTAAAATATTTTATTTTGGACTTCTTTTTTAAATAGAAGTCATTATCTCTAATGGAATGGTTCATGCTGGTACAAATCTTTCCCACTTAGGCTACGTTGGCCCATAAATAATGTCTAGTCACGTAATCTCACGAGTAGTAGCAATTGGAATCGTGTTTTTACAGCCACCTACCCTCAACCACCCCATAACCAGCTCGGGGAAGTCCATAAATAAAGAGGGAAGGACACTGGATTTTTAACCTGGGCAAACTAACCCTTTTTAGTGTCGGAATTGGTTGTCATTGTGTAGTCGTGGAGGGAGCGATGTCGAAGATCTGTTCCAGTTGAAGATTTGTAACCTTGCTGACCTCTTGCACAAAAGCAAACCTAGGTCAAAGGTTCTTGAGATACAGCAATTCTGGGGTATTCTCCCATAAAATTTCATCTTATAATCTACTTAACTGGGTTTAGTTTTGACAAAAAGGGTTTTTTGTTTTATGATGTTTAAGGACTGGAGAATTGTGGGTTTTTTTTATTGGTATGATCCATTTGTCTCGAGTAGGATGTGGGACATTGTTGGGGGATTGTTGAGGCAAATTCGAAGGACAAAAGAGTAGCTAAGGGAGGAGAAGGCCATCACGAGACAATTGAAGGTGTGGTTCGTGGAGCTTGTTGTTGTGGTTATCATGGAGGCATAGATATAGGTTGGTGCACGAGGATGATGATTTGTTGGGCAATGGGTGGGGGGTTTGTGTTTGGGTAGGAATGTTGTTGTGTTAGCAAATAGTCAATGGGGGTGCATTTATGTATTTGTGGTGGGTTAGTTTTGGTGTAGTATGTAGATGTGATCTGTAGGGGTGAGGGTGGGTGTGGGGTGGGGGTGTATGTTGTATTTAGGGATGACAATTAATAGGATGTAGGTAGGATAGTGTCAAATCCACGCCCTATCCATCATGTTGAATACTCAATCTATATACTATCCACCATTCATAGGGTTTATAATTTTAATATCCACATCCTATCCATTTTAAGGTGGGTAGGATCAGGTAAAACCCACCTACTTGCTGCTTGCTACAATAATAAAAAATAGTAATTCTATAACATAATACCATAGCAAAAAATATTAAAATTGATGTTGCGAAAACATAATATTAATAATTAAAAAAATAGAAATAACATAATATTAATAATTAAAAAAATAGAAATCTGTTTAGCCACAAATAAATCATGAATAATTTGTTTAAATAAAATTAGTGAAATGAGCATGCAGTTAACAATAAGCGTACAACTTTGTGAAGAAAAGGATGAGAAAGTTTTATGGAGTTTTGCCCTAGCCATCTTGTTTTGGTCTTACAATGACACTTAAGTGTGATTGCAAGTCATGAAGTTAATAAGATTGTTTTGTAAATTATTATTACTATTACACAGACACACACACACACACACATACATACATACATACATACATACATACATACATACATACATACATCCATATATATATATATATCCTACCTGCATCTAGCATGTACAAAATAAAATAAAATAAGATTCACATCAGCTTAAAATCTATTTAATTATGAAAAAAACAATCCTATCCGTCGAGTAGGATATAATAGGATCTCCGTCGGGGCCAATATCCGTTGACATATTTAGTTGTATTTTGCTTTGGTCTTGAATGGGTTATAATTAGTTCAAAATCGAACAATATGGTGATATCAATGAAATTTTTAGAACCCAACTTTTTTAATGTTTCATTTTGAACCCTAACTATATAAAACTCGACCCTTAATAAACCTAAAGTTTTTTATATAATTATGGAATGAACCCAAACCTATCTTCCATATATAATCCATTCAAGTGAAAGCAAACTGGACACTAATAAGTCAAACTTGGAAACATTGATGCAATTAAGTTGTCTTCCATATTTCATTCAAGTGAAAGCAAGATGAACACATCCTGTGTTGTTACATTTGCAAACACAAAATATCAAAAAAATCCATGATTCTAAGCCAAATTGGACATCATTCCCTAATTGTTGACATCATAGCTTTTAAAAAAACATATGCTGCCTAACTATTTCCATCACGTATACAAAAAAAAACACCCAAAATGTACTAGGTTCAAACTGTTGGCTTCTTTTTTGGGTGACCTCTACCTCTATTGACTTGAGGCACCCCATTTGCAGTAGTGTGCAAGAAAGTTGAACTAGTTGAATCTAGACACAACTGAGATTGTGCCTTTACTTACTACCTTTATCAGTTGGCATGATGACTCCTTTCTTTGAACCTATAATGAAAACACATATTCACAGAATAATATGTTAAAACACATGAACTTGCTACAAAAATGATTCCATATTTTGAAATTTGATAACATACCTGAAGTTTCTTCCTTCCATAACCTGAGGATCCTACTGAACCTTGGTTTTCATGCTAGGATCTATTGCATTTATATTTGCAAGTTGCCTTGGTATGTCCCTCCTCTTTACATACACTGTAATACATTTTTGTCCCAAATCTTCTCATCTTGTTTGGGTTATCATTTTTCCTCAGTTATCTTCTTTTCTTCTTTTATTTCAAGCCTTTCTTTGGCTTGCCCAATTAAGGGGGTTGGATGGGGTTATGATGTTCGTATTCCCACCAATCCATACTGGTAACAAGGTTGATGACATTTTCATAGGTTTTTGCACATTCTCCATTATGTAGCAAGAATGGACATATGATTTTATCTTCCCTTTGGTATGTGATATTGCAAAGTGTGCATATGGTCCAGGTATCCCACTCAACTGCCACTTTCTATAGCTACATGTTTTTGTTGCCAAATTAACAACAAACTGACCATAAGGGGTGCTTACTTGACAATATGACCCTCCTGATCCCATAGGGATGCACCAACCTATTTGTTCCATTGACTTGTTAACTTTCCTCACAATTTTAGGACATAAAACCCTTCTATACCTTTCTAGTGCCCTCATTCTGTTAGTTATTCTAACCATTCACTTTGTCCTAATTATCTCCGACATGGTTAAAATAGGTTTGTCTCTGGCATCTGGGATAAACTTATTGAAACACTCTATTATATTATTCAGTAGCACATTAGACTTGTAATAATTTCTCAAATATGCCCTTGACCAGTGTTGTGGTAAAACAACATTCAACCATCTTCATGCACTTTCTTCTACAGACTTAATCTTTTCCATATTCCTATTGAACTCTACAATACAATTACTTCTAGCAGCAAAACACACTAATCCTTTCAACACAACACCATAATGCGAATTCTTAACGTTGTATAAATGGCGAACACAAAACCTGTGTTCAGCATCAAGGAACAAGTCTTGTACTGCTGGAAGCAGACCTTGCAAAATATTATAAGTAAAGTCAGATTTTACTTATTAACATAATAAGACACATAAACATTGCAAATTACCTTTTGTCTATCAAAAGTTAATGTCCTATTCAGATTCTCACCCTACTGCAGCTAGTAGTTGTCTGCCATAGTTACCTTTCAAGAAACATCCGTCAATGGAGATAATAGGCCTGCATCCCCCAAGAAACCCTTTCTTGCATGTGTAAATGCAATTGAAGAGCCTTTAGAAAACTAAGTTGTCCAACTTCAACACAAACATTGTTCTAAGATTTGTCCTTCTGAGTTTACCTCCATAATCAACTAATTTGGCAAATTGGACATTTTCATCACCTTTTATAATCTTAAGTGCCTTCTATTTCCCTCTCCAGACTTTGGTTATAGACACCTCTGAGTTGTAATCTTTTCTAATCTGATCCTGTAGTGTTGTAATAAACATATTAGAGTCAGAATTTATGTTTTCTAGGTTGGCCTCTGTAATCCATGGATAATTTGTATTCTTTGACCTAAAAAATTTAATGCAAGTATGTTCTTCAATGTATGTCCATATCTGAACCATTCCATCTGCTGTAGGTGTTGCATACAATATCTAAGGACACCTTTCTGAACACCTTGCCTTAACCCTTCTTTTCTCATTCTTGACAATCCTTACATCACACTTTGACTTAATTTCATAAAATTTGATTGCTTTCTTCAACATCTCAGACCCTCATCACTAGATGAACATTAAAAGTAGGGTATCTTGGACCTTCATCACTAGATGAATGAAAGTTTTCCAATTCATCAAAGTTTACTTCAACATCAAACCCCATCTTATAACTAAACCCAATACATGTTTTCTTAACCTTCCCTATCCTAACAAGCCCTTGGGAATTTTGATCATCCTTTGGCACTGATATGCCCTACTTCTTCCCTCTCTTGCCTCTGCCTTCTCTATTAATTGATTGATCAATTGCCACTTGCAATTTTAGAGCATCGTCATCTTTTGCAATCTCATTGTTTGATTCCTCAAATTCTATCTCACAGCTACCTGAGTCAAATTCAAGATCATAATCATTATCATCTCTTGTATGTTCACTGGAATCCTCCATTGCAGCCACATGTTATTTTTCATCATCAACATTTTCATTCTCTTTTGGAGGAACATCGTCCACATGAATATCTTCATTATCAACCCTTTTCTCATTTTACTTTTCTTCACAAACATTACTTGGCTGACATTGTTCTTTATTGACCTGAGTTACTCAGGGTAATGCTTTCCTTATACCTGTTGTAGGATTTCGTTTGCTAGAAGATGCCTTCAACTTCACATTGGATTTAGCATTATTATCACCGCCCCCCTTTACAATTTCTTTAATTATGGCTTTTTTGGGACTTATGACATCTTTAATTTTCCCTAAAAAGACCATCTTATCCTTAATCCCCTTTTCCACAATCTTCATCACAATATATATATCAATCAGAATATATTTAAGCAAGCAAAGCCTCATCATTTGTATACCATCAGCTTCATTTTTCAAAGGAACTAACCCATCATCCAGCTTCATACTCAGATACAATAAAAAATAATCCATGTACCCTAAACCATTTTATAAATCTTTACTAGACTAAACCTATCAAAGTGACAATAATCCAGTAGTTTACATCACCACTAATGTAAGCCTTGAATGACAAATACCCAAAATAGCTCCCATGGTACATTTTTACTGTGAAATATCCATTACCGTGAACTACAAAAGGGAATTTGTCTAAATGTTGTAATTGTACATATACTGGAATTAATAAACAACAATACTCTTCTCAATTTTTTAACCTTATTTAACCATTAGAGTCCATGACCACACCCTCATACATCATCTTGTATTCTGCATGAGTCCTATTTGGTCCCTCATACCTGACATATAAAGGACAACACACACAGGACACAGGACACAGTAACCCCACCTTGTCTTTAAATTCCCCCCCCCCCCAACGCCCCCACCAACACGAACCGTACAATAACACACAAGTATCCCATCCTACCCACTTTCAACATTAAAATATTGCCCATCATTCAGTCATAAAAAGTGGAAACACTTACTGTATTGTGGGGCAGCCTTTAGTCTCATCTTTATTAACTTTCCCTTCTCCCATTCTTTCATGAATCTCTATTTTATGATTCTAAATCTTCTCTTTTTCATGTGATGTCAAAACAAATGACACACATAACATTACTTGACTCTTATATGCTCTAGAACAAAATTGAATTACAAACCATCCTCCCTCTCTTCTCTGATCTCTTTCTATTTTTTATTTTATCTTTTTTTTTTAAATTTTTACCTATTTCATGGGTGTGTAAGGTTAATTACTCACATGGCTGGGTGACTGGGAAGAGATCTGTGCCAACGTGGATCATTCCATCAGAGATAGCAAATTTCATTAAAAAAAAGGGTCCAAAATGAAAGATTTTAACCACATTAAGGAAGTGCAATGAACAAATTATAGGTTGGGGTTAGAACAGAAAAAAAAAAATTTAAATGGTGGGGGTTAGCGCATGTAATTTACTAGATAATTTACAAGTTTTTAAAAGGCAAATCTGATTACTCTAGTGCAAAAAAGAAACATAAATGATTTAAGCAGTTGGCTGATCATGTTGAATTTAAAATATTTATTGGAATTGATATTTTGTTCATGAAGTGAATTCCACTTCAGGTTCTTTAGCATATTTTTTATTATCCTAAATTGGTGTTTGCCTAAATTTGATTTATCAAGATCTATTATCTCATATTACACGTCTCAATTGGGTCATTTTCATTAATTTCACCATTAAATCGAACGAAAAATGCTGACATTGTATTAATCAACACTAAAATAAAATTTAAAATTACAAGTTTTGTTATCTATCTTTTTCAATCAATACATCTAAAGGGTAAATTATATTTTTTTCCCCCTGACATTTGCCCTAAATTGCACTTTGCCCCCTCTTGTTTTAGAAACCTCTTAAAAACTCCCCAAGGGTTTAAGAAATCTGCACTCATCCCCCATCCAGCTGTCTCTTCTGAAATTTAAAATCAATGGATTAGTCACACTTTGAGACCCTAAATTTTACTTTTCTTTTAAGTTTTCTCCTTAACATATAAATTGCTTCATTACTTGTTTTTTTTTAAGTGGCATTATGTGTGTGTGTGTGTGTGTGTGTGTGTGTGTATTCTTCCCTTTTACTAAGCCTATTATTTTTTTATATGATTCAGTTTTTTATCTATTTTTCATTGTTTATATGTGCTTTATTTTATATTTTTAATTTTTTAATCACCTCTAATTAAAGTTATCATTTTAATTTTTAAAATTAGTTGTTACTTTCTATTTCTTTCATCTTTTTCAAAAACTTGTTATGGTAACTATTAAATAAAAAATTAAAGAAATGATACGGCTCATTTTATAACAATATGAAAATGTTAAAATTCACTTTGTTTAAGTTAATGGAACATTGGGTCATTTTAATATAATTTTATTTTTATATATTAATTATTGTTTAAGAACCTCCATTTTGTAAAAGGTTTCTTGATTTCCTTAACTGAAAAATGCACTAGCTCTTGCAGTAATGGTGATGGCTAGAAAACGGAATGCAACAAAGAGTGATGTCGTTTATTGAATAATACGATCTCTTGAGCGAGAATAATGACAAAGAATACTTTTCAGAAGAATATAAATTTGAAGAGTTGGTGAATTATAATTCAAAAGATAGTAATCTCTTAGCAATCTTAATTTCATATCAAATCAAAGATGAAGTCAAAGAATTATAACTGGAAATCATTTGAGCATTTGAGAAATTTTTAAATAATCAATAAACATTTTGTCGAATAAGACCTTCTTACAAAACAATTAACTAATGAATACATATATAAAACTAAAATGTTAACAAAATGACTAATTATGTGTTAATTGAAACAAAAGCAATTTTGAAGTTTTCATATTATTGTAAATATAAGCCTTATCATTTCTTTGATTTTAGATTTAATGATTATTATAGTAAGTTTTGAAAAAAAAATGAGGATGCTTGTAAAGCTTCTAAATAGAAATAAATAAATAAATAACAACCATTTGTGAAAATCACTTGTGGATGACTAAGTTCTGTAGAGTACAAGCTTATGGTTTGAGGGCTCAATTTCACATACAAGCTAGAGAACAATAGCCTTATGGTTTGAGGATTCAATTTCACATGGTTTGGTTCAACTTTGATTTGATTCAAATCTGAATTCTTTTGAAATTCTTTAAGAACCCTGACTATAATTTTTTAAATTGGATGTTGAACTATAATTTTTTAAATTGGATATTGTTAATGTGAACTTGACCAGTAGGAATGGTTCAAGGCTATTGGCGCTTCTAGTCATTCCATGCAGGGGCGTTCAAAGGTTCCGATTTTAATTCCTTGCTGATTTAGGAGTGCAGCAGCATTCTGTGTATCAAAAACAAAAAAAAAAAAAAATGAAGCAGCAGCAACATGTCGAAGCCTCCTAGAAGTGGAAGCCTGATCTGGCGTACAAGGCTAATTCCACCAGCGCTGCCTACCAGTCCGTGGCATCATCCTTGAATATTGCCTCGCACGCCGGAGGTTGCAGAGCCAGCCTCGGATTACCGGAGGCCGTCACCCCGTCGTCGAACAGTGCTAATGACAACTAATTCTTGTGTGTCGTCGGCGTGGTTTCATCTTCTTCTAAGTTCAACACACTAATCATCTTATCTTTCATCTCATCCATTTTCCTTTCTTACTTTCTCTGGGGTTGTTGATTTGAATGTAAATTTGAACATAGATCAAACGGTGGAAACCTGAAACCATCTATTAGAAAGTGTTCAGAATACGAAAAAAAAAATTGTAACAATATTTACTAATTTTATTAAACCATTTTTCAAAAGAATATACTACATTTTTAAAACTTTTTCACGTCCATTAATATCCGCAAAACTTTTAAGAACATGTGTCGAAATAGAATTTTAAACAATTTGGCTTCTGATAACAACGATACCAACTTTGAATGAAATAACAAAAAAAAAAAAAAAAAAAAAGAGGAAAAAGACGCAAATTAAAAAGAATAAGGAGTAGACACTTCTCTGGCAAGCAACGAAAAGAGCCTTAGCTTTAAAAAAATCTCTTCATGTGCTTTCCAATCTCACCATTCAAACCTACAACTTTGACCATTGTTTCTTCATTTTTGTCGCTGCCTAACTTCAAATCATTCCAGTGATCTCTCACTTCTCCCTTTAGCAAAACATCTGTGGTCTGCTTCCGCGATCCCCCAACCCACCACCCTCCTCCTCCTCCGCGAACGACAACCCCAGAAACTTCATCAGCTTCCTCGCGTGGCCCTCCGGTTCTTCCTTCATCTCCTCCTTCAAATTTCATTTCCGGAGACAAGGATTATCCGCCTCGCATGGGACAACAAACTTCTCTCCGGATCTGCCACCTCGTCTAGCCCTTCGATTCTTCCTTCATTTTGCCCAGTTGTAGTGACTAAAAAGGATTGGCAGGATCTTTTTTTCTTATGATCCTATGATTCTGAACGTGATCTTACTACGACATCGATTCTACTATGATTTGGATGGGTTTTCTGAATCTAGATCATAGGATCGCACATTGAGTTTTTGACAACCTTGACTAGAAGTGCTATTTTAATATTGATAAAAATAACGAATAAACCACTAACGTTTTTTTGCTGGCCCGATTCACCTACTAAGATTTTTTTTTGGCCAAATAAATCATTGACATTTCTGAGTCAACTTAAATTGGTCACTCTTGTAACTTTTTCTGTTAAGTCTAACGGAATCTTAGTATAAAATACCAAATTTAATCCCTACATTTTATACTTTTGCTTCTAACACCTATAAAGTGTATTAATTTGACATTTGAACCAGCTTCTTGAAGCTGACATCAACCCTTAGACTCCATTTGTGAGTAGTAATTGAGATTCTCCTGAACTTGCTAATACCAGCAACAATGTTCCTCCTTTTACTCTGCCTTATATTGTACCATAATCTTGCGTTAAGCACTAATATGAGTGAGACATCATTCGGAAGTAGCAATGTGGGGCTAAAGACATCTCATCTTGGGTAACGGAGATTGTGCACTCTGAAGGAGCTAGAAGCATCAATGAAAAGACTGCGCCCAAAAAATGTAATTATAAAAAATGGTTATGAAATTTTATAAATAATGAAGGTAACCTATTTGAATTATTTTAAACCAAGTAGAACTATTTTGTTAATTTTAAAAAGTTAATGATGGAGTTTTGTAATATCTCAAGAGTCAAGTGGGTAAATTGGCCTGTTTGAATAACATTGGTGGCTTATTTGGCTATTTTGAATAACGTTAATAGTTTATTTAGCAAAAAAAAAAAACATTAGTTGCCGATTCGAGCTGGGTCCAAAACGTTAGTGGTTTATTCATTATTTTTACCTTTAATATTTATTTAATACTCCCTCTATTTCATATTAGTTGGTCATTTTACCTTTTTTTTTAGTAAAGTTTGACTTGAATTTAATAATATTAATATGTATTTTAAAAAATTCTTAAAATGATATTTAGAAACTAAAATCTTTAAAGCTTTACTTTCATATAAAAATTTCATATATTTTATGATAAATTTTAAAATAAATAAAATTATAAATTAATTACTGTGAATAGTAAAAATGACGGTTTTTGTGAGACAAAGGAATTATAAATTAATGTCATAATAGTATTTTCTATCTGATTTAACAGTGAAATTGATGAAAATGATCCAATCGAGACGCGTAATATAAGATAACGGACCTTGATGAGATAACCTTAAGCTTAGGTACCAATTTAGGATACGAAAATAAGCTAGGAGATTTGGCTTAGAACGTACCCTTGGTTGACTTTTATATTGAAAACAATATAGGCGAGTCATGAACGAGCTTTTAATTAATTGAGATTAAGTTGAGCTTGAGCTATTCGTTTATATCAAAGGAAAAACAAAAATCGAGTAGCCGAATAATAAGCAAATTTAACTTTGTTTGAATTATATATCAAACTTGAAATTTATTCATACTTGATTTGATAACAATTTGAATGAGCCTTAAACCAATTTGAAGTCAGAGCCATGCTTGAGCATTCCTTCATTTTTCACCCTAGTTAACACTTTAGTGGAATTATGCCATTATAGATTTTTTCAGGCAAGTATACCACTAAATCAAAATCCACCACTAGTATTTTAAATTAAGTGAAAACTGATCATTGCCATGGTTAACAAAGGCACTTTTCAGATTATTAGGATACTATATCAAGAGCCATTTGCAAAACTATGTGTTTAATGTTAACTCCCTAAGTGATTTAATCCGTTAAATAAAATTTTTACTAAATTGACCAACTTCCTCACATATAATTTTCAAACCCTGCTGAAATTCCCATCAATGTCGTTGCCCCAATACAATGGATGGTTTCACAGGGTTGTAATATAGTCGAGACAGAGAAGGCTTCCAAGGTTCTAGCAATTGTGAAGCCGTCACAGTGGTCAACATGCTAGTTGCGATGTAGAAATTTGTGAACCACGTTTTCATCATTTTCAAAGAGTACGTGGTGGGGGAGCTTTGTGAAGTGTGTGAAGCGGCAAAGATCCGCTTCAAGTCTAAAAAATGTTCTATGTCATTTACACAAGTAGGGCTGAGCATTCGGTTGCAGTGGTGTCTTTAGGATTCATAGTTAGAGGGTGAGTTGTATTGTGGGATATTGTCCTCATTAGTGATGCAATATATCTAAGAGCTATGAATTTCTGGTTGTAAAAAGGAATTTGGTGGTGCCCTAACCTTGTGTTTGGATGGAGCATTTTTCAAATTCTTGTGATTTCAAAATCCTAGAATTTTAAAATGAAGTATTTAAAAATTCTAGAATTTGAAATTTTTTTAGTTTGGGTAATGACATTAAAACAATGAAATTCAAATTTAGTATCGTCCTTGATTCTGTAATTTTTTTTTTCTTTCTCTGCACAATGCTAGCCCCCAAAAAACTTTCAATCAACCCAAAATTTTCAATCGATTGGCCAACAGAAAAATCCCATATCCTTATTTGGATAGAAGTTGAGGAAAACTCATCCAACAGCAAAACAATAACTAAAGCAATTACGTAGACACAAAAGATCGAGTATCCAACGGTGAATAGGAAGAAATCAATCTAATAGATGGATGAAATTGGCCACGGGATAACAAAACAAGGAAAGTGAGGCAATTAAAGATATGACAAGCGATATCAGTGGCTGTGGGTTGACAGAGAGATGGAGAAAGTGATGGGAATGGCGGGTTAAGGAGAGGTTACATGAGTTGAGCGAGTCAATCATTCTAGAATTCCACCTGCTTTGGTGGAATTTTAAATTGGGATTCTAGTAGTCCATCTTAAATTGGGATTCTAGTATTCCATCTTTAAATTTCCTAGAACTGTGAAATTCTTTTTTTTTTTTTCTTTTTTTGAGGCAAAGATGGACCATTCAATTAAATAGAAAATGAAGAGTCGGCCAACTACTGAAGGTATGGGTCCAACTACTAAAGGTATGGGTGCAGGCAACAAAGATGGCCAACAACCAAATATGGGCAACAGAGTGTGCAACAGTCTTTAAAGCGCAAGGAACATAAACAAAAAAAGAAACAAAGGAAGTAGCCAAATTCTTAATATCATCTATCAGAAAGCCAAAAGGGTGGAGTGAGGGTCCTCTCAAATGCTATAGTTCACTAATGATGGTAGCCGCATTTGAATCAATGATAATGCATTGGTAACCCCTCACCTTGGCTTCACACAGTCCATATAGGATGCCTAAAGGTTCCCTAGCACGGGTTGGTCACCCCATTATTCAAAGGAGTAAGACAAAATATGGAGGGGGGAAGCTAATGAGTCACAGAACACAATACCAACTAAACTCCAGAGAAAGGACAAAGAATTGTGAAATTCTTTACTTAGAATTATCCAAACAAAAAATTATCCTATTAGAATTCTAAAATATCCATTTAAAATGAAATTTCACCTAAAATTCCTCCATCCAAATGCATGGTAAATAAAATAAGCCATTTTAGATTAAGTTGACTTAATTTAAAATGAATTAGGTGGTAATCTTCAACCTTATGCAACATACTACATGAGCACATAGAATGCCATTAACATCCAAATGTTGAATGCTCAACATATCTATTATTTCCCCCTTAACTTGTGATTGTAATGTCTATCAATTCTAGTATTTACATGCATTTGAGTTACTTTCATTGGTAAGGAAGTTCGAAGCCAATGGAGGTCGGAGAGAACATAAATGGAGCCATGGTGTATGGAGATCTGAAGCCTAAGTGGAGCTCAGAAGTTGGGGGAAAACGAAGCATGCCAAGGCCAAGAAAATGATGTCTTGCCCTTTACTGCACAATGTAGGGTTTCGGGAGCCAATCAAGTGTAGCAGAAAGTAACTGAAACCCTCCAGAATTCACATGAAACGGAGTAAATCGGGTATTCAAAATTTTTACCTAGTTGACTGAGATCTTTCACTCAACTGTTGATCTGAATCACAAAGACTTGAACAGTTGACATATTCAAGCTCTATATGGTATCCACACAAGCCTCTTAGATCACCACGCCTTTACCACGTCCCAGTAGATGCGTTCTTCTTGCACCCTTAATGCTAGCTTGCGTCCTCCAAGGAAAGGCAAGAGGAGAGTACGGCTGGAACTTTTTAGAATCTTTTTGATTTCGTCCTTCTTGGGAGGCTAGGGTTAAGGGTAAAAAATCTTTACTATATGATGAATATATAGTGAGGCTTAACTCCCAAGCGTAATAGGTTTTAAAACCCTAATCCAATTAGCTTTAATTTCGGACTTAATAATGTCTCAACCTTTGAGCCAATTATTAATCCAAAATTATCATGAAACCAAAACCAAACAATTAGGCCCATGCACTCAAATAATCCAATTGGCTCTAAGTGTGTGACTTTATAGGCTCATACCACATTGGCAATGATCATAAATCACATTTATGATCATAAATAATGAGTGGTGTCTAGCAACACATCATTGCTACCCAAGTGACAAGATAGTCGGTGATTCAACTAAACCTCTATGATCATTATCCATGTATGCCATTGTCTATTTGTCCAAGATATTAAGACCAAGCATGAGACATGGAATGTGTCACTCTCGTATGACCCAATCTATGGTTTCTTGATTCCCGAGTAGACTAACTTAAACTAATGACATTAATATCATATATCAACTCATCCGAGCATGGTCATGCATATATCAACTCTCAAGTCAAAGGACTGCATACACCATGATCACTATGAGAAACACTTATGACACTCATAGAATGATCCATGCAGCGTTCTCGTGATGGGTCGGTCCAGTACACAACTTTTCGAACTTGTACCCATATGTAGAGTACATATCTCATATTAGTCTCCACATATGCTAGTCTTTATGTATTATTGCAACGCGCTCCATAATAATACTAGACTAGGGACATTTAATAATATCATTATTTTTGGGTTATAATTATGTTTGATTATGTTACATAAAAACAAACAACAAACACAATTATTGGAGCAATACCTCAATAAAATATCACAACTCAATGTGCGAAATACAATCATCTTATGATTGGCTTTGGGCACAACAATAACACGCAATTAGGACATATGACGCTTAAGAGTGGAGAACACAGAAAGACTTGGAGCATGGTACCGACATGAGCAAAGCTAGAGGGTGACCCTCTAGAGCCTTCCAATTGCCACCACGCACCACGACATGCTCGATGATAATGGTGACCAATTTTCCTGCAAATTTCTTAAGTGGTTATGCATCATTTTTAACAACTTAAAGGCTAAGGATCCTCGCCAAACCTCTTTGTTATTAGTCTAATGTGACCCTTAGATATTTTGGATGTTTTGGATTATGTAAAACATGGATTTGTTGAGTAAAAAATAATCATTGGACCCTTTGATCATTCTTCACTTAGGTTTTGAAAGCTTAGAGCTCTTTAAAGTCTAGAGGCATGGAGGTTACACCTTTAGGCCTCAAGTATATGGTTATCTTTGTTTAATGGTGATTTTTATCCTTTAGCTCAATTTCCTTCCATTTCTACTTCCCTTAGTCATGTTTTCTCTTCCAACATTCTTCTTGATTTATTTATTTTCATTGTTATGTGAGTGGTGACCCCAAACCTCATAAGGTTGGCGGAATTTGTGGATTGTATGGCTTATTCTTGTTGTTAAGCATGTTTATGACTTACATAGTGCTCAACTTGGTGCTTAAACCTTGTATGTGGCTTAATATGGTATGTAGTGCACACACCTCACATGGTGCTTGTAGAAGTGCTCGAGAAAGATTTCTTTGGGTTTAGGCCATAGGAGATGAGTAGGGAGAGCTTGGCTTGGCTTGGGGGACACAAGTGAGTAATGTTGGTTAGTTAAAAGTTGGAACTTCAAGCCCTAAGGTAAGATGCAATGCATGAGAGTGACCTTGGTCATTGTTTGTGAAAAAGTCTAAGGCTAAAGATAAATGGAAAATGTAGGAACCTTCACCCTTCTCATTTGGCATTCTTTGAGACAACCAATGCTTAAAACAATTCCCTATCCCTAAATGGTTACCCATCCATACTTGAGTTACCTTAAATCTTCTTTCTCTTGTGTTTGTGTATTTTCATTCATTAGTGTATAGTAACTCAAACCCCTTAGTGTTTTGGTGACTTATAGCTTAAATGGTTGAAAATTTCTTATAATCTGTCTATGGTTTATCTAATGCTTATTTTTATGTCCAACCTTGTTCGTATGTTTTTTTTTGTGCCAGAAACATATACCACACACAAGGTGTTCATGGAAAAAAGGCTCAAGAGAACTCTTTTTAAGCCATGGTCATTTGTTTGGATGGCTTAAGGTGGTTTGCTTGAGGCTGGGAAGATCTAAGGAACCACTTTAATGGAAGGAGTTATTACTTATGGCACTAGCATTTGATGCATGAAGCAGAAGAATGTCCTTGGCCACTTGCAAGGAAAATCTCCTAGACTGGAGATAGCTAAAGAGTACTCATAAGAATTATTACTTAGGATGATATGAACATATAGTAAATGATTTCATTCATGAAGCAGTAGCCTTACCTTAGGAGGTTATTTTAGTCCATTGATTATCTCATCTTAACTCTTTGTTGTTGCTGGTGCTAGTTTAGATACTTTAGTATCAGTTAGCGGTTAGTACTGGTTTATTGTCATCTTTGTTGCTTGCTTACTCTTTTGTTATCATGCTACTTGTTTATCTTTTACTTTATTATGTTGAGCATACTTGTACTTAGACACTTTGAAACTGGTGATAGCATTAAATAGCACTACAGTCTTTGTGGGATCAACCTGTGCTTACCATACTACAAGTGACACATGTGCATTTGTAGTTTTGTTTGGAGGGTTAAAACTTGAAGTTCTTTGCTTCATGTTAAGATACTTAAAACCATGCATCACCCCACTACCACATGTGCATATCCTCTCATCCAAGTTGCTAGCATGCTAGTTTATACCACATTGGATTTTATAACCAGCATCCCCATTAAATGTGATTCCATTTATGACATTGTTTAGCCTTCTCGCCCATTTTTCTTTGGATTATACCACCATGTTCACTACCTCACTTGGCACAAAAAGCCATCTTCTTGCCAAACTTACACATAAGATATTTCCTTATGTCCTTCAATATATAGTAAATAGGCTTCTGTTGAGCTTCCAGTATAACCCAAGCGCCATTAAAGGCTTCACAGATTGTTCTCATTCAAATAGCAATTCATCTCTTTCCTGAAGAATTATTTGTACCGCTACTTTGAATGTATTCTAAAGAGATCCTTCCTTGTACAAGGAAATTGATCTATAGTCCCTAGAGCATCTTAAGAGGCTCTCAGTAATGTTGCATTTGCACATGACTAAAATAGGCCCTTCATCACTTCACAATTGCTTTACTTGCCAATTGCTACAAATATGTCTGGCACATCTACTATGCTCTACATTGGGAAATAGCTCTTTAATGGTTGGTATTAAGCTATATTCTTAGATAAGATTATCATTGAATCCATGATATACCAATTTCATAAGTACAATAAATAAAAACATGCACATTAATGCACCTTTTGTTAGTAAAAAATAATTACCCGTTGTTTGCAATCTATTATATCAATGTCTACAATTAAATTCTCTAAGAACTAGGTACATGAAAATCTATTTTTGACCTTTGTAATTGCCTAAACAATTAGTAACATTTGGTCATCGGCATCTCCCCTGATTGCGCTTAAAAATTCTCATTTAATAAGACCCTTAAAAAAACAGCCATCTAACCTTATCATTTATCTGCATCCACCCATAAAGCCTTTTTTACATGCATCAAAGCAAATGTACAAACTATTGGATACAACACTGAAAAGATCCTGAGATGGAATCACGTCAAAATCTACTATACTTCCTGGGTTACCTCTTACTAGCTCAAGAGCTTAGTCTATTAGTATACTATATTCATGCCTAAATTGCCTTACATCTCAGTCCTGACAATTTGGTTTACCCTCTTGATCAAGTGCACACCAATAGACCATGATATCATTGTTGATTTTCTTTTTCAACTCTCTGATTCTTATTGAAGGCCTGGCTCCTATGCATGCCCAGAATCTTTTTACTAGATATTTAACAGTCACCAACTTTAGTTTATATTTCTTAGTATAGTGCTCTTCTTATTGTCTTAATCTAAAAACACATGAGTTTTCTACTATAAGAGATCTAGACATGGAACTAACAACCATTTACACACCTAACCTCAACCATTTTATGCATACTTACCTTAAACCACACATCCCTATGGTGAAAAAAGACATATTATGTTGTTAGCTCCTTGAACCAAGAATTGTTATAAAAAACATTCCAATCTCAAACTCATGTACACTAGATGCTAGTTGTACTTTTCATATTTACTTCTTCTAAAACCTAAGTTGGCTTTATTTTATTTTTCCCTTGTATCTACATCTAGAGCAATACTGCCGCAATCATCAAAATTCAAGTACTCAATATGCTCATTATCACCTTCTTTAGCTGCCTTATTTCCATCATCGGTTGAATCATCATCTAATATATATTTTGAATATGAATATTCTTTTAGGCCTAAACTCATCATCTTTCTCATCACCAATATATGTCTCTTTACATTGTTCTCTAATTGCTTCCTTTTGAAGGTTTTTGCTTGTATCCCTTACTTCTTCATCATGGTCACTATAAATGTCTATATTCTTGGCTAACCACTCTTTCCCTAAATCAACATCTTCTTAAGTAGCCCCATATTTTTCTTACTACTACTCAGCCTAACATCATTTTGATTTGAACCATTTTCTTTTGCTATCTTTACAAACTTAGTTGCCTGTGCCTTTTCAATAGTTGTAAATTTTGAAAACCTGGGATCTTGATCTATGTTTGTTGTAACATAACCTATTGTATAGTCTTTACCACGATCTTCTCTCATACCCTCTACCTTACATTGGCACCATCATTAGAGGATTCAACAACTGCCTTATAGGTGGAATATTTTCTTTATATCATGTAATTCAAACTCAACAGGCCCCTTGTCACACTCATAATACAAATGCAATCGTCCTCTTTGAATAAGTAATTGTATGGCTTCCCATACACTGCCCTAGAGATGGTAATGGTGTGGATTATGCAAGGGTACCCCTATTCACTACCCGTGTCTATGGATGCTTTCATATTCACCATTTCATGGGTATTTAGCAGCATGTGAGATTCTGTGGGCAATCTGTACTAGTGGGTATAGTCATGTAACAAGCTGCATTTGTAACATTTCATAAAAATAAAACATAAAACATTCATATTTTCTACATTATATGGGGATTAAATATCAAGTATAAATAAAACATGACCAAGTACAGAAAAAAAAAAGTCATTGTCCACATAAACTAAAAAGCTAATTAAACAACAACAAAAAAATTTAGCCTAGAATATCTTGCTACCTTGGCCTTCCTAATTGGTTTGCTTTTGGTGTCATTATTATAATTAGCCTGATCTTTTCTTTGCTTAACATTTCCAATAACAACTTCAAATATTTCCAGTAATTGTATGTATATTTCTATTTCAACTGAAGCATAAAATTTTATCTAATAGAAGCATTGTCTTACTACATTATGTTTATATATTGACCTACAAACATTTACAATATACATGCACACACATTTACGTTCAAGGAGATATGTACAATACGTCCATGTTATGTAAACAAATATAAAATCAAGCCTAGAGATGGTGTGGTACTTGTGTAATTTTACAACTTGCTACAAAAAAGCTCTTCAAAATCCAAATTGCAACAATGAAGGCTAGATAAAAAAACATAGAATTAGAAATGATTTCTTTTTTTAAAATCCAACTTAGTTGCACAATTAAGTTCATCATAATACTATAGTAACTATTTGCAAAAATTCCAACTAATGAGCAAACAATCTTTTACAAATCAATAATTGGTATTAACAATTGCTACTACATAGATGGAATAAAAGCTCACGTTACAAGTTTATCATCCAACACTTCATCTAAACCTTCTAACAAAAGTTTCTCCTTGAAATGAAGATAGCCTAAAATTCTACTAAGCATCAAATGTATGAAGAAAACATATCACCAATACACACACCAAAGAGCTCTAGGAGGAGGTGACATTTTGCCTTCACCAACCCATATGCTCTAAAATGAAATGACCATAAAAGATCAGTCAAGATACCCTAGAAAATTGAATCCTTTGAGTCCTTAAGGGGCTAAAGTATGGTAAGATGTAATAAGAAACACAAGAGCCTTTCAATTAATAGACAATTTTACGATCTAAAAAGAAATACAAGAGTTAAAGAAGAAGCAAAGTATTAAATTACCTAATGGAAATGAGATTATTCACTAGCACTGAAGTCCAATCGATGGAAGATTAGACAAAGGAAAAAGGAAGAACAGACGAGGAAGGTGACCGATGGTCTAATGGTGACAGATGGTGGTGAAACCCATCTATGTGTAGTTGAGAAAGGGAAGATAGTGATGATGGAAAGAGCAGTGAGCACCTGAGTTATGGCCAATGGGTAGTCCCTACTGGAGGCAGTGAGTGAGTCAAAGGGATAGGGATTGGGGTTTTGTGGATTGTGTATGGCAAATTTGAGTTGCTACTTGCTATAGTAGACGAAAACGATAAGAGTTTAGAGGATGGGAGATTAGGGTGATTGTCATTTTTTATTTTGAATGGTATAATAGAAATTTCCTACCTGGTGGGTTTAATGGGTAGATGAGGTGGATTTGTCTATGACAAATGCCCTCTACCCGCCAGTCGCCCGTACCCGTGCAAACGAGTGTACCCTGCTACCCATGTCCACCCCATCACGGGTAATTTTACCCACCTACCCATCCATCATAAATGGATATCTACAATTATGGATTTTGCCCACTCGACTGTTATCCCTAAACTACCCTAATCAAATACCCTAATCAAATGTATATTCCCTGCTGTTCATGCACCTTGTAAGCAGTTTGAATTCCTTTATTATGCATGAAACTGACAAACAAAGTCTATTCATCAAAATAGTCTTCTCCAACATATGCTTGTACTTCCTCACCTTCCCATTTAAATGGGAAATAGCTAAAGTTCCCTCCATGATGGATGAATACTATGAATTGCACTACCCTGTGAAACACATGAAAAGAAATGATCGATCAGTTAGCCATGAATGAACTCAAACCATCATAAAAATGGCAGTCTACACAAATTGCTCTTTATGTAACTAGTATTTATTGTGTTACTCCACTATAGTTGACCTTAACATAACCCAAATGCTTAGGCCGACAACCCTTTACATGACTAACAGTCACCTTTTCCCCCCAAACACAAACTCTAAAAAGAACCTAAACCCTTAAACTAAAGTAAAATAGCCGATGATTTATGTCATGCCTGTGACTTATATAGGCCATCGGGTGTGATCAAAATGTACATAAAATGTACTTAAGTTGTATAGATAAGTTACACAAATCACATCTGTGAATACAATAGGCATATAAGGTCATGTGCCCAATAGGGTGCCCAAGGGGTGCCTTAAGTGCACATAAGAAAAACTTGAAGGAAAGTGTCATCTTTGTGAACCAAAAATGGCTAAAACTAAGTGCCAAAGTAGGTTTTGAAATAAGGATTCAAAATTTGAAGAAAGAGTGGCTAAGAACCCAAGGGTACTAGGGTGCACCCAGGAGGGGCATAGAGTGGCTCTCAGGCACACCTTTGTGTACACCCATTTGAGTGTAAAGGTTAAGGCTAAGTGCCTTAATAGAAATGGTGTAGGATTAATATTTAACGTTAAAATGAAGATGAGGATTGCAATGTAAGCCAAAAAAGGGTGAAGGGCACATAAGAAAAGTGATGGGTACCATAGAGTGCACTAAGGGGCTCAGGTGCACCTAAAGGGTTGATAGGTGCATATAGAAGTTTGATGCCCTAAATGGCTGAATTAAAGGGTGAAGTGGGTGCTTAAATTGTCCCACAAAATGAGTTGAAGATGTTGACCAAGTTTCTTAAATTACCTAAATGGCTTATGGGAGGTTAAGACCAAGAATTGGTCAAAATACTTAGCCACCAAGCCTAAACTGGCCTCAACCCCCACCGCTTGGACTTAAGTCCATTCTAAGGTAGCTTCCTAGGCATTTTACTACAGCTGCAAACCTCAAAAAATCTGGGCAAAAGGTCTTACAAAACAAATAAACAAGTTTGGGAAGCAAAGAATGTTGTACCGAGCAAGGAGGCACCAAAGGAGGCTTGTGATGATGCGTTTGGCACGTTGAAGGGCTCTTTCTATTTAGCTGCCAAATCTAAGCTAGGTAAAGGTTCAATTTAATCTCATTCACCTAGAATTTTATGTGAAGAATACTTCCCTAGGTGATGGCTAAGGCCAAATGATCCTAGGTGCTAAGAAAATGGGCTATGTGTGCTAAGGCACTATGGTAAGCTAGCTAGTCTACGTATGGCAAGCATTAAGGTTCTTGATCAAGTACGGCCAAACTTGTTCATTTACCTGGAGCTCTATGTTAATTTAACTATAATTCAAAGTGATCACATTCTAAACTAAGCGAAAAATGCTGGGTAAGTTCTAAAGTGAAAACTGTGTGTGGTGTGTGTGTTTTACATACTTCTTTGTTGGTTGTGTATGCTAACCCCAATATATGTTTATGAGTATCTTGTATTATACTGTTTTATATTTTGTGTATTCTTTGTCTTTGCTTGCAGGTTCTTGAAGGAGAAGTTACATAATTATGTATATGACAATGTTTTGAACATTGTAGGCACGAGGTGCCGTATTAGACTCTTGCTAAGTACTTGTATACTCACGCCCTGTTTCTGCCCATTTTAGGAAAAGAAATGGGGGAATAAGTGCTAGTGGACCTTGTTAAAGGTACATAAATAGAGAGGTATGGCACGGTTATGTTGGCTTATGAAAGAAAAGTTGGAAAGTTCATATCATAGACTAATGGGTTATGAATTGAATTGTAGCCTTTAATGGCTACTGTGGGGTTTGCTACATTTGGATATATCCTAGTATTTGTAAAGACTAGGAGGATTATAAGACAACTACTGCCTAGGTGCCAAATAAAAATGGAGGTTCAAGTGACAGTGGGCACTGAAACTATTTGAGGCCATGTTGTGTAACATGCATGAAATTTAAGTAGCCTAACCTTTGGGTACATGTAATTTTGGCCACGTAGTCCCTAGGATGCTAAATTTTGAACTTGTACATGCATGTAGATGTATCTGGCATAGGAACTTAGAGTAGTACATGGCATGTGCCTTAGTGGTACGTAGTGGGCTTAGGTAAGCCTCCTAAGGCACTAAGTATAATTGGCTGAGTAATGCATGCATCGTTTGTATTATAAAGACATAAGATGAAATTTGGAAATGCATGTTTGTATGGTAAGTTTGAATAGCACACTATGAGTGCCTAAGGTAAGCCCTCTAGGCACACCAGTGCACCCACAGACACACGCACACCCATGCCCGTTAGTGCACGCTTAGTAGGCCTCCAGGGTGCCCAACGCCTAAGGCACACATGCACATCCTGCTTACACGCCTAGCACACCAAGCTAAGCCCACTATGCATGATCACATATGCCTACCTACGCACACCCATACACACCCCATAGGCACTCAGTAAGCCCAAAGGTAAGCCTACTTATGTGTACTCACAAGTTTAACACATTAAACTTTAAACTTAATAAGTTCTCATATAATTGATTAATTTAGTAAATGTCACCTTAGTCTTGCCTTGTTAACAACTAAAATTTGAATTAAGTATCTCGGTTGTCATCCCTAGTTCATCCTATGAAACTTTAAATTTACTTAACCTCCTAGGCGTATTAGGGTGGGGGTGAATTGGGGTCTAACAATTTATAGCAAGGTTTTAAACCTCATACGTGATGGTGTATCGGTTTTCTAATGTTATAGCATAGTACTAGTATCAATATTTGTACCATCTTGGATGTACTAGTTCTTAATAATTTAGACATATATACATATATGAAAATTTGAGATTGAACATATATATATATATATATATAGAACATATCAAAATTTGAGATTAAAAATGTGTGAAGTGTAGGTTATATGTAAGTAGATTAACTAAGAGTTTTATCATATAAATATTCTACTTTATATAATAAAACCATAATTGTTAAGGTACAAAAAAAAAATTAAAAGTACATGTTTACTAATATTTGATATGAACTTAATCAGTTACACATATTTATAAAAGAATTTACCTAAAATCAACAACTAAAAAAAATAAAAAAAAATCTATTTGACCGCTAACAACACGGTATAGTCAGCAAGGCATGAGATGGTCGGTACACCCTAGTACAAAGAGCAAACTTTGTCTCAGCTGTTCCGTAACCTTTCTATGTTGATATTAGTACATATTGCTCATACTAACCGATATAATACAAAATTTAAAACCATAATTTATAGACCTCCACTTTAAGATGAAAACGTCAAGCTCCAAGATTAAAACATCAAATTGTCCATCTCTTGCAAACATCAATTGATCAAAACATCAAAACAAAACACTGACAAAAAAGTTTATGCTCCATTTTTACCTATTAATGTCACAGGAAGCTCCTAATTGCTCCAGGGCCATCACCATCAACAAACAACCTTCAGAATGTAAGATACCAACAAAGATTAGCCTTTTTCCATGCTTATGATCTTCTCACACACATAAACCCAAAACCACCTAACTTTCTGTCAATATATTTTAAAAATTACATCTTCATAGTGAGTATTTAATAAACTTATATAACAATTAAAAACTTACATCTTAAGAAGCTTAGGATCTACTTTAAAAACCCTTTTTTCAGAATGAATATATTTTCTTATTGGTTTTTCTTTTGTTAATGTGGGTAAGAAAAAAAATCATAATTTTTTTTTAAAATGAAATGATTATTAGGTAAATAGAGTATTAGTTTTAAATAGCATTGGTTCTCAACAAAGAGCAAAATTGAAAATAAACAGTAATAACACTTATGTAATAGATCATACCAGTTTGGCAGTTAATTCCATAGTATCATTTTTCAATATGATACAGTTATACCATCCACCAGAGTGATTGTCCACCACTAACAATGAAGCTAACGGTGTTAGGTAGTTATTGTCAAGGGAAAGAAAGTTAAATTTTTTAAATAAATATATATAATTATGCAGTAAAAAATGTAATTATTATTAAGGAAGGGAGTTACCATTTTAAAGAAATCTATATAATCATGGAAGAAATATGGTTGGAGATTTTAACTGTTTCTGTAGAAGGGATCTCTCATTTTCAAATGAAAATGCTAGCATTATCATAATTTAGTGTGTAGTGGATGTGGAATTCGTGTCATATACTAGTTGAACTGGTGCGTAGAACTATTGCTCTAGTAACCAGGACTGCTTTTCTAGTGTCTAATTATATTAGATTGATATATAAATTAGTCAGTCTAGTATTTACTATTATTATTTCGGTGTCTAGTACTACTATTATGATGTTTAGAATTGATATTATGGTATTTACTAATGTTTTTCTGGTGTATAATTGCATTAAGTTGCTGTATAAATTAGTTAGTCTGATGTTTCAGACTGTTGTTCTGATGTTTAGTACAGCTATTTTGATGTCTGTGACTAGTGTTTTAGTGTCTAATTATGTTAGGTTGGTATATGAATTAGTTAATCTCTATTTTAGTCAACATTGGTTTAAATATTAAAGTTTATCGTTAGACCTGAGAAATTGTAATTGATTTGGATTATTTAACAATATAAATTATAAAAGAGATCTTACTCTATAAAATTTCCTACAAAATATCATGATTATCTCCTCAATTAATGAAAAATTTTGAAAAATTCAAAAACTACCTTATATATCTAATTTAACACCATTAGAGTTCAATCCAGTGAGTGGACATAAGAACTCCTTGGAGTACAAAATCTTTTGAAATTTTTTTATGTAATACATACACAAAAACCTGTTCAAAATGTTGATAAAAATGGAATACCATTTAAAAATTAAGAGGTTAAGATATACTACATCTGTCTCAAGTGTTTTAGCACCATTTTAGTTTTTTTTACTTAAGTTTGATTTAAATTTATTTATATTAATATTTTTTTAAATTTTTTTAAAAACCTATATTTTAAAACTATAAGTATTGTACTTTCTAAAAATAAGTTTTTCTAAAAAAATTTTAACAACTATTAATATAAATAAATTTAAATCAAATTTATGTCAAAAAATTGAAATGGTGGAAAGAACTTACGACAGAGGAAATATCTAGATTATCATAAAAAGATCAAAACAAAAATCATCAATAGTTTTCTGCTTATTCATATTTTAAGTTCCAATTATGGATCAAAATATAAATAGGCAAAAATATCAAATTTGTCACTAATATTTTGGGTTTGGAGCAAATATACCACTATAGTTATTTGTTGGCCCACTCTCTTACTAATATTTTAAAACGAGCCAGATATGTCATTGAAGTTTCAAATTGAGAGTTAAAAAGCTAACGAAAAACGTTGAGAGCAACAAGTTTTAAAATTTTATGATGATAATGTAAGTTTTAATAAATTTCAAGAACCTTTTGTAATTAGACCCTTTCCTAAATGCCCACGGGGAGATCAAACAGCAAGGATAGAGGAAGGACGATGACAAGGTTGGGGCACTCACAGTGGGGATTAGACTCTTTTTTGGCAAAAATCTCAAAGGTCTTTATATTTTTTAAAAGATACGTAATAACCCCAAGATTTCAAAATCTGTTATTTTTACCATTTTCTGTTATTTTTTAATGAAAAATGGTATATTTCAGCCATTTTTAAAATATTAGTGGGAAATTGAGCAAAAAAAAAACTATCATGGCAGATCCACGCCCAACTTAAAACATAAGTGACAAATTTGAGATTTTTGCCATATCATTTCTTGGATTTCATTTGAAAACAATTTTTGTGATTCACATTAGAATTTTAGATAATTTATTAATGATGGAGATCAAACCAATGAAGCTAAAAGCTACCCTTAAATATTTTCTTTAAAACTTAACACTAAATGCAAATGTTAATACCCATGAGGGTCATGTTTTATTATTCTAAAATTGAAAGATAATTTTCCAATTCTTTATCCCTGGAAGCGGATAACAATTTTGAGAGTCGGATCCCGCGATTAGAACACTGGCATGTCCACATATTACGCGATCTTCACCTTTTCAAGCAGCATCCCCAAACACACATCTCTCCTTCCTGTTTTCGTAATTCATTAGTTCGATTCATCTTTTTAACTTCATTTTTGTTTGAGTTGTTCCTTGAGATAAATGAAGACGATCCTTCACGGCAAAACCATGGTTACTGCAGTAGAGTTTGAGGATTTAAAGAAACAGATTGAACATCGCCAAGGTTTACACCCATAACCATGGAAAAAGCTAGCAATTGCAGCAAACCCTCCATTGTACTCTCATAAGTTATAATCTCTGTGGCTTAAGATATTTATTATTTCCTATACAGGACCAGAATAACTAAGAAGTATACCCTCATGGCACAAGCAAAAGATCTGTATAAATGACTAGAGAAACTTCTCTTGATCATAGGAATGAAATGTTCCTGCTTATTGATCAAGAAGAGGACTCCCTTCCTTCGCCAGCACAAATAGACCACCATCACCTCTTGAGATTCGAAAATCTTTATCAAGATACGTAATAAGAAGCCAAGACTGTGTACGGTTACCAGGAATCGGCACCTTCAGAGGTGGCTGACCGGAAATGGCCCTTGAGATATTTTGCACCACCCCTTGAAGTGGACCAAGAGATTGCTGGACTTGCGATAAACTGATATTTTGCCCGAAAATATCCACATTCTCGGGGACATCAATGTTTGGCTTGATTTCCGGAGGTTGGAAGGCACCTTCCTTGAATTCAACCTGAATGTTTACCAAAACAATCATTATAGTTTCTGCTGATACTAGAGGTGATTCAGAAATATATCATCGGCCCAATAAGGGAAGGTATTACGAAAGGAAATTATTCAAATCTCACTCCTATGAAAGAGTTTATTCACAGTGCAGCGCAATGGAATATGATCATTTTATCCTTTCCACATCAAATTAATCTTCATCATGCTTCTAGACATATGGCACATAAACAAACAGTAAGGTTTGCCGTGCACATACCTGTATCCTTGAGGGACTTCTAACCTCAAACTCAGCTGTGGCACTGAAAGAGAAAGTAGCAAAAGGGCTGGCCAGTGTGGCGGAATTCACTATGGACAAATTGCTGCTGTTAATATTTTGGCTTATGCTTTTCACCTTCAATAAAGGGGTTGAACCAGCTGCTAGGAGTGGCAACAGCTCAGAAGATGCAGTGTACCTAATGTGAATATCAATTCATAAGGTCAACCACAAAGACACACAGGAAGTAACAAATCTTCTCCTATTTCTTGAAGAACATAAGTATTAAATAAAGAAACACTTCTGTAATAGTGGGGAGGGATAGATATGGATTGTTTTGTCACCCATGGATCACCCACTTCAACACATTTTAATCAAAATCTAACTATATGTTTCTTCTTCAGCAATGTTAGTTGTACACAGATCAGAAATCTAAACCGCTATAGTTGACTATAAAATCAAGGCATTATAATCATTCACTTCAAACAGAGTGAAGGTATGATAAAATTCTATGCTGAAATTTCTCTTAGCAAGTTATTAGGCATTCCAAGCAAAAGGATTTTTTACGATGGTCCCAGCAATCATTTCCTACCATGGGGGAAGACGAAGTAAACAAATCAACGACAGCAACCCAAAAAATTCACAAATCGTGCACTCTTAACCAGTGTGAAAATCGGATGATTGTGAAGGGTGAAGGAACATGCAAATAACAAGCTGTTCGACCGGCATTGTGACATAAATGGAAACCTAGGGTAATTCTACACCCATGTCAAGCATTGTTAGATGCACTGTAAAACACTATATACTTTTGGCATTCTCAAATTCTATTAACATCCTTCTGAAGCATAAGTCTTCTCCGTGGCCTCATTTCAAAATTGGCATTAGCTTAAACATATCCCTGGTTTGAATCTATAGCCAGAGTCCACCAAAAGTAGCACCTTCCTATATATGTTCAAGCCAAAGTAATCATTTAGATAAATCAACCATCCAACTGAGAAATGAACAACTAATAATAGTCCGATTCTATTTCAAACTCCAAATTCCGCCCAACTGCTTCACCCAGGTCATAAGGATAATAGCTCTAAGCTATATTCTAGAAATTTTAATATAGGAATTTCAGCTGATGGGCAACTTTGCAATCGAAAAGAACCAAAATCAGACACTCACAGCAAAACCCAGTTTCCGTCAAGAAGCTCCGGCGACTCGACCGGTGCGGGGGTGGGATTAGCCGCTTCCAACTGATTGACCAGCTCTAAAACCTCCGCCCGGACCTCCGGACCCGCCCGGAACCCGAGCTCCGTATCGAAAACCGTATCCACCAAGCACCGCTTCAAATCCGCCAGACTCTCATCCACCACCACCTCCTTCTCTTCCGCCGGCTTCACTTGCGTGGCGCTGCCGTTACCAGTCACGTACTCCTCCTCCCACTCGTCCTCGCCCATGGGAGGATCCGATTCTGGGGCCTTCGTCGGCTCGGGTTCGGGCGTTGTCTCGGCCTTCTCGCCCCATTCGTCGGTGACGCCGGCGATGGTAGTGCTGGGATCCGAATCGGGATCCGGGTCTGGAGCGGGTTCAGATGAGGAGGTATAAACAGAAATGGGTTTGGAGAACCGGAGGGCATTGTGGGGCTTGGAGGGGCAAGAAGAGGAGAGAGAAAGAGAGCAGGATTTGAAAGAGACAGAGAGCAATGGCTTGGGGTTCTGGAAGTGGAAGAGAGAAGGGTGGTTGAGGGAGAAGAGTAGGCTCATTTTTCGGGTTGTTGCTGGAAGTGATGGCCGTCGAATCCGATATTTACGTCTTCGATTCGGAGTTCAATTTCTATGGCGACGAGGTTTCTCTTTTTCTGTTTTTTTTTTTTGGTTGATTTTTATTAGTTGTTACTCTCCTGTCAACAGTACATATATAGTAGGGATGATAAAATTTGTCCCGACCAAAAGATTTGATTTGACTCATTTAAATTCAAGCTTGATCTGAACTAATTTAACCAAAAAAGTCAATGACCCGAACCTAACCTAAACCCGAACCCGATTAAAGTGAAATCCAAAAAAATCCGAACCCAAACCTGATATGACCAGAACTCGAAATGACCTGATGACTAAACCTAATGAGACCCGATTTTAACTTAAATCAACATAAAATATATGGTCAGAAAAGAATTTAGAAAATTTATAATTTAATATATATAAATGAGTTTCTTCTATTCTGTTAATCTATTTTATGTTATAGAGTGAATGATTGAGAATTATGAGAAACGATTAATGAAACAGTGATAGAGAGATAGGAATAATTAGGTTTTAGAAATTATAGTACACATTCCCTTCCATATTCTTTGAAATATTTGAATTAAATTTATTCATATTACTCACTTTATCTCAAATTCTTTACACTATTCATATTTTAACAATTAATCTATAATTTTTATTTTCAAAATTTTAATATATAAATAAAAAAATTTACACAAGAATGATAAATCAAGACTTATAGTTTTTAAATATATATATTTTTTAATTTTTTAATGAACAATAATATAAATAAATTCAAGTAAAACTAGTTAGAAAAGTTAAATAGGGTAAAGAAAATGGGACAAAGAGAGATTATTTGTTAGAAATTTTTTTTTAAAAAAGTACATGTTTAAAAACTATAGATCTTTATTTATTAGTTAATATAATAATTTTTCATTTATATATTAAAATGTTGAAAATAAAAAAAATTATAGATTAATTGTTGAATAATGAATGTTATAACGAACTTGGCACAAAGAGAATATTTTATTAAAGAAATTATATAGTAATATATCTTCATAAATTTTATATTATTTTTTTATATCTAGTTCGATTAATTTTTAATCAAAATTAAACAAAAAAAAATTGAATCAATTCAGGCATTTCACCTTATGCATCAGTGAACCGAATAAACTAGACAATCAAGTTTAATTTGATCTAAGACCCGATAACCCGACCTGATTGGATCCGAACCCAAATAAACCTCGCCTAACCCAACCCAAACCCGAAATCTACTCAACCCGAAATCAACCCGAACTCAAATAACCCGACCTGGACCTAAATACATGCTAACCCGATTAAACCTGAACTTGAATGACCTGACCCACACCTAACCCAATCCACTTAATTGCCATCCTTATGGATAAGTTGTCGAGCAATGCATGCTCATCGGCAAAGTAATGTATTTTTATGTACAATTTGTAAGAATTAGCGAGCCGAGCCGAACTAAACTAGAACACCTCAAACTTAAAGTTTACCTCGTTAAAAATTTGTTCGGCTCAAACTCAAACTCGAGCTTGGCGAGCTCGAAAAATATGGCTAGAAGCTTGGCTTGGAAAAGTTTGGGTTTAGCACGATAACTTGATAGGCTCAAGCTCAATTCGAGGTTTGATTTCGATTCAAGGTTGAAGCTTGATTTGGATAATATAAATTAAAATTTTTGGGGTTTAAGGATATTAAAAATAAATTAACGTTATTTTTATATTAAAAAAATATTAGACTCATTAGGCTCGATAAGAGTTCGAGCTAAACAATGTTGGCTCGAAGCTCGACTCGATGATTGTTAGGCTTAGCTTGATAACAAAAATATCGGCCTCTAACTCGAACTATACAATAAAAGGTTTCGGCTCATTTTTACCTTTTAAGTGACAATCTATCACACATTACCCATACATTTGATCAAGGTTTATGATGTCATGTGCCCCGATCAAATAGGCAATGGCACATCTGTTAGAGCAATTGATTATTATCTTTAGTTTTTTATACTTCACTACTACTGTGACAGTTAGTTGTCGCAACATAAATAATAAGAAAAACGATCATACCATTTGTCACAAACATTTTTGTAACATAAGCAAGTAATAATTTTTTATTAGTAATTTAACATTTGTGACATTTATACAAAACTAACACACATTTGATTTGCTTGTTAAGGAGTGATTGAAGATGCTTATCGTGCTCATTTTTTATAATTTATTAAGAGATACTCCCTCCATCCTATATTTTTTGCACCATATTTCTTTTTGGATTATCCCAAATTCTTTGCACCATTTTCCTTTTTAGTAAGCTTTCCTAAACAATTTTACAATTATACCCCCTCCCCATCTACTCTTCTCTTCTTCGTTTTGAACATTGTTCTGTTTCTTTGATCCCTTGTTCATTGCCGGCATGGTTGCAGCCAATCGGGGCAACAAGCAGCAAGGCGAGAAGATCAAGGTGGTGAATGACGGGGTACATCGGAAGGGAGAGGTGACAAAGAGGTCGAAGGACCATTGGAGACAAGATTGAAGCGAGGAGGTCGAAGACCTGTCGTAGGAGAGATTGGAGCAAGAGGCAATCGAAATGAGAGGCCGAGATCAATGTAACTGGTAAAGAGATGAAGTCCACGATTGTTGCGATAGAGGATCTGTAGGCAGCGGCGTTGAGGATAGAAGTGGGGAGGCGACGAGGACAGAAGCCAGTAAGGCGATCGATGACAAGAATCGATGTGTCAGAGTCAAAATTGATGTGACGGTAAACGAACGGTGGTTGGCCAACAGGGATTGGGGCGGTGAATCGTCTAGCATTGCAAGAGGGCAAAATTGTCCAAAACGTGCAAAATGTTACTCACCTAAAAAACTGTGCAAAGTCAAATGGTGCGGTAAATGCAGGACGAAGAGAGTATAAAAGTAAAAATGATGACTGGTCTATTCTTATTTTCATGTAATTGCATGAGTTTTTATAGACTTGCCACCTATATTTGACATGGCAATTTCAATTTTTACCACAATATAAAGAACACGTGTCATTTTTGTAGTGGACATTTTTTTTACTTTTTTCCTCTTTACAATCATCTTTACCCATCTTAAATGAGGCCCAAGATTATGCACCTATGTGATCAAACACACACTTCACGCCATTTCTCCCTCTCTCTCTCTCCATCTATATATATATACACATACTAGGGTTACAGCTCCAATTCTATTTTATTTCCAGCCGCAACTTCATATTCTCATATCATTCTCTCATTTTGTTTTTCATCATGCTCAAAATCTCTCACATCTTCCTGTCCTAAACAATCAAAGCAACTTCAAAATCATACAACAAAGCTGCCGCACAATACTCAAACGATTAATGAGATGGATTGTAGAGGATCGGGAGAAGATGGAGGTGACGCTATTGACGGAGGAGACATGACAGCGAAAAAGTTTAGGAAGATAGAGGATTGAAATAGGTTAGGAAGTGAGTACGACAAACGAAGTTAGTTCAGACGTCAATTCCAGTGGGGAAACAGAAGGTGCATATCATTTTTTGAGATCCATAAAAAAACATCAACGATTTGTGTTTTATATTGCAAAATAACATGGATTTGTATGTATGTATACTTTTGAGTTTTATATGTATTTTTTGGGTTCATAGAGAACACAAATATGTATGTATTTTTCTATAACTTATATGTATGTTTTGGGTTTGTGAAGAACATAGATATATATGTATATGCTTCTGAAGTTTATATGTATGTTTCTAGGTTTATAAAAATCACAAATATATATGTATGTTTCTAAAGTTTATATGTATACTTTCGGGTCTATAAAAACAAAAATATCAATGCGAACTGTATTAAACTAAATGTGAAATGTATTAAATTTAATGTAAAATGTATTAAACTGTGTGAGATATATGTTAAACTAGAAAGTGAATTGTATTAATCTGTGTGGGATATGTGTTAAACTAATGAGCTATGTATTAGACTATGTGAAATGTATTAAACTGTAAGCCCAATGTATTAATCTGTGTGGCAAAACAATTATACAAGAAAAATGACATTGCCATGAAAAAATAAAACTATTAAACTCATCATCACCATTAATACCATAATTGACATCGTCACTGCCATCAGCAACAACTGGATGCAAACATGTATTAAACTAGAAGTGAAATGTATTAAACTGTATGAAATATGTGTGAAACTGGAAGTGAATTGTATTAAACTGTATGAGCTATATACATAATAATACATTAAACTGGATGTAAAATGCATCAAACTATGTGAGATATGCGTTAAATTGGAAAGCGAATTGTACTAATCTATGTGAGATATGTATTAAACTAGAAATAAAATGTATTAAACTTTGTGGGATATGTATTAAATTGAAAGTGAATTGTATTAAATTGTGTGGACTATTTATTAGACTATGTGAAACGTATTAAACTGGGAGTCAAATGTATTAATCTACGTGGCAAAACTATCACACGAGAAAATGACATTGCCACAAAAAAATAAAACAATCAAACTCATTGTCACCACTAGTACCATAATCGACGTTGTCATTGCCATCAGCAATAGTTGGATGCGAAAATGTATTAAACTGGAAATGAAATATATTAAACTATGTGAGATACATATTAATTGAAAGTGAATTGTATTAACGTATGCAGGATATGTGTTAAACTGAAAATCAAATATATTAAACTATGTGGGATATGTAGTAAACTGAAAGTAAATTGTATTAAATCGTGTGGGCAACTCTCTTGCCATGATTGACTATGCGAAAAAAATAAATTAATAAAATTATTTTAAATAATTACCATGTTTATTATATTATGTTTATTGTTTCCTTAAGATTATCCTTACAAATGAATTCAAAAGGTTCCATAATTAAAATTTTTGAAAAGAGAAAATAAATTTTATAATTATCCAATCAATTCACATATTTTAATAGTTAAGATTTACCAAATTTAAACACAGACAAACAGATCCTCTCTCCTTGTTGGTTTCCATAAATAAAAAATTTAAAGATGTAATTTTACTAAATTAATATCCAGTCAAATTTTTAACCCAACAAAACCGAATTTTCCATTCTCAACTAAAACTAACGGAATCTCTCTCCCTCACTAACACCGTTTGGTATGTGTATATAAACCTATGTACATTTTAGAATTTGCCATATTAAATAGTCGATAATCATGCCATATGTACAAATCAATTTATTATCCTGTTTCTGCCCATTTTTATCCCAACCTAGGTAGAAACGGGTAGAAACGCGTTTCTAGTCGTAAAAACATAGAAATGTTAAGATTCTATGACTCTAGCCTTATTAGGTCAAATCTGTAAAAAAATATAAGTTGGGACTAAATTGTACGTTTCCTGAAGCTGGGGACTGGAGCTATAATTACGTAGCATGAAGAATCAGCCGCGGCCTAATGATAGTTCTGATCCTTTATTCTCCAGCGTGTTTCATAATACTCCTAATGTTTATATAATTGCCAGTTAAAGCACCAGATGCGTGGCAATTTTAAGGATTAAGCTGGCCAAACTTCTTCTTCTAGCTTTAGCCAATCAAAACCTGCCTCCTTTCTATAGAAACACCAAGACCAAAGCCTAAAGCACCAACCAACCTAAAAATCTGCCTTATTCCACTAAATTAAGCATAAAATCAATAAAAATTTGGGTGCAAATCACATTTTGTTTCTGATATTTTTGTAAGACAATTTAAATGGTTTTATATTTTTCATAATTTTTCTCTAAGTTTTTTTTTTGTATTTTTTGTAGAGTCTTATGACTCTACAACTTTTTACGACTCTAGAACAGCCAAAACGATTCTAGGTATAAACCCGTTTTTTACAACCTTGCTTTATGTATCCATTTATCCCAACACCTCCTTATCCCATGCTATTGTTTAAGAGTAAATTTCATAAATGGTCTCTAACATTTAGTCATTTTTTCCTTTTAGTCCCTAACCTGTTGAATATTTTATTTTAGTCCTAAACCTATTAAAAACGTTTCATTTTAGTCCTAAATCTAATGAAAACATTTCATTTTGATTCTAATTTGATAAAATTTGTTAACTCAAAGTATTTGTCTAATAATAACTTTTTAGATCATAATTTAAACTATCTGCCTTATAATAATTTTTTTATAGTTAATGAAAAATCCAATTCACAATTTTTTCTTTCTATAAATTAAACTTATTTTATTCAGAAAGAAAAATACTACTACTTTAAAGTGTATATTTATTATTAAAAAAATATTAAATTGTTTAAATTTACTGAAAAACAGTTATTGAATATTTAAATTATAGTTTTAAAAATTTTTATCAGAAAATTATTCTAAGTTAATGAATTTCATTTGGTGAGGGACCAAAATGACACAATTTTAATAAGTTTATGACCAAAATAGAATATTTAATAGGTTATAGACTAAAAGAAAATAATTACTAAAGGTTAGGGACCATTTATTAAATTTACTCCATTATTTAATACAAACCAACCATAGGGAAATTCTTCATTTCCCCTTGCACGCGGACTGAAATATACAACAAAAAGAGTAGAAAGAGCAGAGATCTTTATTGGTTGGTGCCGGTCTTTGCAGTGCATTGTTGGGCAGCCGAGCCCATATTTGTAGCTACAGAGCATTCAACTAACATATCCTCAGACTTCAGCCCTTTAATCTAATGGTGAAGGGCTCTAAAGGATATAAGGAATGTTCAGGATTTGAATCATAGTCTCTCAACTTTCTCGGATATACCATACAAAAGTTAATTTGATTGCCATTCTGATTCCAAAAAAATTGGCATACCTTTTTCTCTAGTTAATAGTATATCTCTCCCTATAAACTTGTATGATAATTCTAAATATATATATATATATAAACACTAGTATAGATTGGACAGTAAATATCAAACACTAACTTTTGAACATGTTCTCCTATTGCTAAAGGCGAATTCATATGTATGATATGTACATGGACCCCACTTTTTCTATAAAATTGTTAATAGTAAATATGTAATTTAGCATTTAGACTTCTTTAATTTTTTTAATGGACTCCCATAATTTTGATAACATCTATGGAACAGCATTTTTTCTCAAAAAATACAAAAAGGGAGTTAGTCTCTTCTCCTTATAAACAATTTTCTAAATAAAAAAGTCCTAAACTGGCCCCTAAAGTTTCATATATTTTCCTTCATGGACCTTGAATATTTTTCACTAATCCCTTTTCTCTTCAAGCGTATAGAAAAATTAATGAGTTAGTTGAACACAAAATAAAGTCAATTGGCCAACAGGGAAGAAATATTTAAGTTTAAGGGGTAAATGGGCACTTTGTCTTTTACATTATGGAAGACGCATATTTCATCCGTTTATCTCCATTATTCATATATAACTTTATATAACTTTTGTTGAATTTGTTTGACCAATAATAGAAAAACCACTACAAGAAACGGAACAGTTAGGACCGGTTTTAAGTGCCATTTAGAACCGGTTCTGACCGCTCCAAAAAAATTAGGAACGGTTTCCCCCCGTTGCGCGAAACCGCTCCAACCGTACTCGCTCCTAAATTATTGGGAACGGTTTTATAACCGTTCCGAAATTTTAGACCTCTTAGCCGCTCCAAACGTAAAATCAACATTTTGGACCACTTGGCCGCTCCTAAGGGCCTGGGCGGAGGGAGACCTATCGATTCCATGTGGGATCGATTAACCGGTCCAAAGTATTGTTGCAGAGGATCATGTTTAGGGACGGTTGCCCACTCCAAAATACAAAGTTTAGTGCATTGATTTGGTGCGGTTAACCGCTCCAAATGTTATGGGTTTTTTTTTAAATTGTTTTTTTTTAATATTTCCTTTCCCCCTAATAATATATAGTCATTATTCTTACGTCCATAGTATTTATATTAGCTATGACCAACTGAAAAAGACAAATATAATACACATTTGAACATCATTACAAAAGTGCAAACATATATATATATAACATCCAAATTAATCCTCCATCTTACATAAAGTGATATCAAATATTATGAACATAATTGGTCTTAATCCATTAATTCAAACACTTGCAAAGTAGAATCATACATTCTTTGACTTATCGATCAGCTACCATGTCTAAGATCTATTCATCTCCTAACTCATCATCGTCAGTACCTATCTCATCACTTGATTGGGAAGAGTGGAAGCATGCATTCCTAGCACCACTTCCGGCATCGGCAGCAATAAACTGTGTATGTGCAGCAAAGGCAGTAAGCTTATTTAAAATAGTGTATGTGCAGCAAAGGCAGTAAGCTTCCAAGAATAGAAGAATATAATTATCAGAAGAATCATATTTGATCATGCTGCAACAACCTAAACTTCTAGCTACAGATTCTCTAAAATCATGCATCTTCATGTAGATGGTATAACTAGAACTAGAAGATTTCATGGATGCCTACCAACATAGTCTAGGAGTCATGAATATCATACTACCAAAATTACAGACAAATGTGACACAGGCCATTGGATTTTAATGGACCCTGCATGTCTTTTTTAAACTCTAGGCCGAAACTACATAATCAGTCCGTGCACTATTTCAGTACAAAACTTGATACCTTTAGCATTTCCCTCACAGCTAAGAAAGGAAGTCCAAACAACAACCTTGTTAGGGTGTTCAAATGATAGATACCAGCGAAAGAAAATGATAATGAATAAGCATTAACCCCAACTGTTAGGGTGACTGAACATATACAACATAATATAACAAAATATTAAAAGACCATGGCTACAGCAGATACAGTACCAATGGTTTTGTAGACTCCGAAACAAACAAGAAAATGGTGGCTATAAGATCATCTACTTCTTCTCTAGCCATAAAAAATGCTATCAGAACAGTCCAAATGCTTGGTTCCCATCAACATGCTGCAAACTATTAATCAACAGTAACAAGTAGGAAACAATTCCCCAAGAGATAACAAGGATGATTTCCTAAAATCACTGAGCAATTCAGGTAGCTAAAGAAGCCTAACACAACTCCTGCACATTCCAATCCATGGAATTTACTTGAATTGAAATGCCAACTAGTTAGTACTTTTTTTCTTTTTCAAGCCAGTTTCTTTTTTCACATTTATTACACAAGAGCACAACCTCTAAATTGTTAGCTCAAAAATAGAAACAAAAAGCAAAGACCCTTGCATATTTATGTGATTTCTAACTCAATGCATAAAACAAAACAATGAAGAGTACAATACCTGTCCCCGTTTACGTGCTATGTCCTCACTCAAAAGGCTATAGATCTCTTTAACCATCCCGGCAAGTTCATTGAATTGTTCTATTGAAGGACCATAGGGCATAGCAAATCCTTGGCTAGCATTACTACGACCTCCAGATTGAGAGGGTCCGAAATATGAAGTTGGGTCACCCCGAATCCCATGCCCCGAACACGTCCGCTATGTTCAGCACCCCAAACTTTGTTAAAAATGTCATCAGATGATGTACTAGAACCTGAAACTCCATTAGACTTCAAGGACCTAGCTTCTTCCTTCAATACAATAAAAGGATATAAACATTTGGGAATAACTGAAAGATTGAAACAAATAAAGCTACAATAGTTTAGTTTTTTAATATATATTTTTAGTTACCACTTTCTGTTCGAGTTCTTGACGAACACATGAGCCATCTTTTTTTCATCTAGCTGTCTCAAAAAGATCAATGCGATCGGGCTCTATCCCATCTTTCTCTTCCTTTAACAACGAAAACCATAACCATTATCAATCAATAGCTTTATATAAGATGTCAATAAATGTATGAAATGCTTATCTTACCATTTCTTTGCTTACTATACCATATGTTTTTCGCCCCATTGTATGTGGCATGGTATTTTTTTCCATTTTCAGCATTTTTCTTACAAATTGCCTGAAATAATTGGTAATTGAAAACTTACATATAAACACTAGTAATGAGTAAGAATAATTGCTAAACTACAACTCAAAAAATTCCTGATACTCAGCATCAAACCATCTAGAGACTAGTAGTGTCCATTGTGTGTTGTCAATGTAGTCAGGCTTCCCTTTAATTGTATCCTCCAATGAATTAACCTCAGGACGGAAATGGCGTCTCTTCAGGCTCCCTTTATGTTTTTTCCACAGCTCACCAACCTTTATCAGAATTGTATGTACAAAACCTTGGGGGTAGATAAACTTCATCTAAATACAACAAATATGAACAATATTTGTCTTAGTATAACAACTCAATAATAATAAAGTATGATAAATACATGGCAGCAAGATGAATTAAATAAATGTAACCTGAACACATTATATTATTTTTGCCTTAAATGGAATGAAATCCTTGCTATTCAAGGCTGTGATATGCAATGGACAGAAACCACAATTTTTGCCTTAAATTGTCATTGAACCCGGCTATTATCCACTCATGCATGCATTTTAGGTGAAACAAATGGAGAATGAAAGATAATCTTGAGTAAGTTTCACAACCTTCATAGAGTGGTTGATTAGCTAAATTTAATATCAACTCATACTCAGAATTGTTTGAAAGTTGTTCCATTGGGGTAGATTCCTCAATTGAAGACAAGTGTTCATTGTCACCCAATTGTTGGGAATCTACTTGATTCGGAGCCATAAACAAATCACATAACAACCCATCCATATCATCTAAATTTTCACCGCTGTTGCTAATAGCCTCAACCTCATAATTTCCTCTTATATCAGTTGCAGAATTGGAAGATGAATCAACTGGGTTCAAGCTTTTCTCATTATGGATAAACCAAAATGTGTACCCATCTAAAAAACCCTTGCATACTAGATGAGTTCTAGCCTCCTCATAGTTTTGTGGTTTTAAATTTTTACAGTGCTTGCATGGACATAATATTTTTCCATCTACACTTGCATTTCTGGATGCAAGATCTAGAAATTGGCTAACACCTTCTTTATACTCTTTGGTGAATCTAGGTTTTTTCATCCAACTTTTATCCATTACCTACATATAGATGAATTTATTGTTAAACATAAGAACAACCTAATAAAAAATTTGAAATCCATCATATAATTTAAAAACAATGACAAAAAAATATTCTAATGAAGCTATAATGATTAATAAACAAATAATATGTAAAAAAATATTTATTTAAAAGTCAAATATATATAAAAAATCCAATGTTTTAAGAATTGGTATATCACCATGTGCCTATTAAATACCAAGAAATGCATATATGCAAAGAACATAAATGTCACACACTTGATTGCCAGCTACTAGTAAAATTCCACATAAAACATATAGATCATACCATTAAATAAAACTATATAACTAGCAACAAGCACATGCAAAACATATATATATAACCAAGTAATAAAAGACATAACAAGCACCTGCTGTTGAGAAGAAATCCAACTATAGCAAGACCAGTAAAGGTGCGGTTTTAGAGCTAACTACAACAGCTGTAGGTGTGAAGAAGCAAGATCACCTACAAAGTAAGTTAGAGGAAATAACACTATCTTAGAACTCCTTGCATATCACTTTTATCAAAGGCACCAGAAAGTAGAAAATACCCAACACATGTCAACAGAGAACCAAACCATTTGTTGGGGGTTAACTTATTTCCCCCATTTTTTGTTGTTTACAAGAAAAAGTTGTTCAAAGGAAAAAGTTATCTAACATAAAAAAAATGTGATAAGGTTCAGTTAGGACAAGGTTCATGTTCATGTGTCCCCCACCCACATCAACACAAATGAAAAATTAAAAACAATATTTCCATAAATAATCTCAACGGTACATACCAGGGAAAAAAGTGATGAAAACAAAATAAACCAATAGATCTTGCAAGATTCAGGAGACTACATGCCCTTTCAATTCGCTAGAATCCATTACTTGAACGAAACTAGAAAGCTTCCTCAACAGGAACTTCTACTTCTTCTCGTGGTTTTACAATATGAGATAAGTATGGTAAAGTATAAAAGACGCAAACAAAAAATCGAATGCCAGATTAATTTCATTTCTCAAAGACAGAACCATTCTGAAGAGGGTCTACTCTTATGTTTGTCAACCAGGATATTTACCACGGTACCTAACTAATGGCTTCTCTAACAAACGAGCCAAATGAGCAATAGAGCAAGGCCTATGTGCTATTAAATGGACACAGTATAGTACTTTGAGATAGATGGTCACATGATACAAAGGATTTGAATGGTAAGTTTTAGGTGGCTAAGGAAGCTAATGATACTTGCACCCTAGTTATTAAAAGGGCGTTTAGAAGGCATGTCAAGCTTCAGAGACCAGATATGCAACAGCAACAACATAGTGTATCTGCAAGCTCATTCAATCAGACCCAGAGTAAGAAAACTGTTGTTACCAACCTTGAAATTGACTTCTAAGCTCTTGATTTTGAGATTTATGCCAGGCAAGACTCATTCCCAGTTCCTGCTTCTGCAGAGAAACAAGCATTTCATTACAAGATTTCTCTATCCACACGGTGTCCTAACTCTTAACTTAAGACGATTAAATGGCAAGTAAAAACCTGTGGCCTATTCCCAGTAAAAACTCTCTCCGATGCATAAAATAGAAATCGCTGGACGTAAAATTAACTTACCCAGAAGCCAGACCTTGCGCAACTGCTAGAGGCAAGAGAAAAGCTGCCGCTCCTCGTGACTTTCACACTTGTGCTGCTGCGAATACCATCTTCATCCTCGCCTTCTTCGCCGTAAATGCAGTTGATTTCTTTATCCGCAGAAGATGGAAAGACGTAGCTGCTGTGCATAAAACCCTAGGGTTAAGCTAGCTACCCGGCCGGCACACGCAGATGGGAGCGATCGAAATTGGAATTTGGGGAAATGGGGGTGGGTAGACGAAATTAGGAGCACGTTTAGGACCGATCATAAAAACCGGGTCTAAAATTTTCGCCCCGATTAATTTGGGAGCGGTTTCAAGTAACCGATTCCAAAAAACCGGCCCCAAATTGTTATTTTCTTGTAGTGAACAGATACTAAATCTGATCATATATTTTTTTCTTCTAAAAATCATTTGTTCACCGTTTTTTTATATGTGTAAATTTATAAGCTTCATCATATAATGTTACTATTTAGTATTTACATATGTAAAATGGACCCTTTATAAAATACTTGAATCCACTGTTGCGCTATTATATAAAACTTACATTTACTGTTATTTCCTGAAACATCAAATTTATTTCACGCAGCCAAAGCACATTAATTAATTTATTTTATAAGTCAAGACTGTTAACACTGGTACAAGATATACACACCATGTATCTAGTTTTAAAATGAAGTTTTGATTCTATACTTCACTTCCAGTTTCAAAAACCCTTGGACACTTCCAATTTTAAAAATTAATCTATAATTCTATAATAATTTTTTGTAATATTCTATGCAAGTCATATTGAGACTTAAAGCCAATTTATTTTAATTTAAATCAATTAAAGTCAAAGTGACTTATTTTTATGTTTACATTTTTTTACCTGGAACCAATTTCATTTGAAAGTCAATATTATTTAAGTGAAATAATCCATTGGTTTTAAAATTTTTATGATACTAATATTTTTTCCAAATGGATTATTACACCTCTATAATATTGCTTCTAAATAAAATTCGTTCTAAGCAAAAAATTGTAAAAATAAAAATAAGTCATCTTAGATTAAGTTAAAATGAATTAGCTCTTACTTTTTTGTGACAAATTGCAAATTTGAATTTGATAGTTGAACTATGAACCAACTCGTGAACCAGCCTCCTAGTGCTAGTTGATGTGAACCAGTGGAAAAATACATGAAGACAAAGATACCATTAAGGCCCCAGAGTTTGTTTATTGGGAACATTCTTTAACAGTCAAGTTAGCTTTTGGTAGTGTTCAATAAAACTAAGGTTTTAAAATGTACCTTAAAAATCGTATAAGGATCTCCTTTTATAAGATTGGATATGATCCATGTTTATTCGAAATTATAATTACTATGGGATCCCATTCCTTGTAGAACTCTCATTACCTAAATGCCTTTTTGGATTTTGGTGTTGGTCTGCTAGCTGAATTCTACAACCAGGCCCTAGTTGGTTACTTTCCTAATTCGAGCCATAGCAATGGACTCCTAGCCTTGTATGGTATTAAAATGTCCATCCTTTAGAAATGTTGAATATGGATCCTGCATTTTTTATGCCCATAGTGGGAAATAATTTTTCCTATAAAAAAAATGATGAAATAACATCTATCGGAGAAGGTAAAGACCAAACAATGTTTGTTGGGTACATGTCCTCTCATAATGGTGAAGTATTAGTTGAAACCACGACTCATAAATATGCATCTCGAGTAGCTAGTAGACATGTGAATCTTGTGACAATCAAGGGCCATATGGCACCACATGATTTGTTTGCCCTGCTAGTAATGATGACAATAGTTTTCACAATGAAAGGTGAAAAGAACTAATAGGGTTATTAAAGGCTTATTTCTTACCCTCATTCTTTTACTGTTCTTACTATTCCTTAAATTACTTCCAAACTTCCTTGCTATATGAGATTCTTGCTTATTATCCTTTGATGCTCGTTTGGTGTTGACATGGCTTCTAAGAGTGACAACCTTTGGATCCAAGCATTCATCTAACAGGATTAACATGATTGGAGAAATCTTCTTGTATTTTTTTTAATCATTGGCCAAAAATATTTGTGACTCAACACTTTGTGGGCAAGGGACTTAGATTCAATTTAGGCTTCACTCTTTCATGGATTTCACTGAGGGTTTTAAGCCCTTCAATGGGAGTCAAGAATTTTTCTAGGGGTGATAAGAATCTTCTTCTATACAAGTGCTAACAAATTATCAGAATCTTCTTGAAAGAACCCTCATTCTCATTTGTTCTTTGAGGGTTCCGTCTAGTTCACCTAAATGGCTTCTGCATTGAAATGTTGAATGCAATCCCTTAGGAACTCATTCTTCCTCGATTGTACCTTTAAAAGGTGAGCCACTATTTTAAGAGTCGATTAATTCCTTAGGAAACGCTGTAAAAAGGTATAAGATTGGTCCAAAAAAGAATGCAATAGATGAATCTTGTTTATTTAGAACCATGTTGCTGTTGTTGTCCCCATCAACTTTGAATTGAGGCTTGTACACAGAACTGCGTCCATAGCACTTTTCAACCTCATCGAGGTAATATATCGTTAAAGATCAAGGATGGGGTCTTTTAACCTATAATATGGATTAATTTTGGGCATTCTGAATCTATTAGGGGCCAGTGCATTGTTGTTGTCGTTAGTGAAAGGTTGGATCTATATATAGCTAAGGATGTCATTAGTGAAAAGCATACACAAGATGCTAGACCCTTGTATTGTCTTTGGCGTAAAGTGCACAAAAAAACACTCACCCGAGTGAAAGGAGGTGCTCATGAAAAACATATAATAGTAAGGTAGAAGTTATACCACTAAATAATAAAAGCTTCATCATAAAATAGTAAATTTCAACTATTAAAAGCTAACTTATAAATATGAAATGCAAGAAAAAAATATGTTTCTAAATAATATAGAAAACGTCCTTCTAAATAAATGTTAGTGTTACTTTGGGTGAGGAATTAGACTATAATAATGCAATAATTTAGAAAAAAAATCATCTTCATCTTCCTCATTATCGAACTCATTATCTAAGATCTTATCACTCTAAAGTTCTCCCCTAAATTCACAATCCTTTGGCTCCTTATCTTCAGTCTCCTCAGACTTTGCCTCTTGCTTTTCAAAGTCTATATGTGGCCATGATGTTAAAGCTTTTTATTTTGTTCTTGTATTTTTCCTTATGTATTTTACTCATTCATTCACACCACTTGGAATTACAACGTCCCCCCAAGTGAACCCATCATCACCAAAAACTGGTTCTTCCTTTTCAAGCAGAGAAGCACCCATCTTCCTAACCAACCACTCATTAGTGCCATCAATATCATCTAAAACATATAGGGTCAATGACATTCCTTTTGTTATAGCAAGCATATAACTTTTAATTATACTTGACATACACTAGATCATTCAACTTTTATAGCTCTAGCCTATTTCTTCCCTTACAATGAATTTATCAAGAAAAGTAAGAATATAAAATTAATATAAAAAATAATTTATTTTTTAAAAATAAATATTTATTGAAAGGTTGTTATGCACCTGTTGAAATATACTCCAATTACACTCAGAACCACATGCACTGCATGTTAAACGAAGAATTCTAATTATAAATTATTGCAAAGTTGGAGTAAAACTTCCACACAAAGTCTACCACTCATCTATATAAGATAACATAAAATAATAGTTAACAAATTATTGCTTCAAAGTTTAGACTTTAAAAGAGAAAAAATAGGTAATTGAGTTTTGGTAGAAGAATAATGCAAATTAAAAGCATTTACTTGGGGACTTGGTAATCCTTGTCCTTTTGGTCATGTCAACACCAAAATGGCCTTCTCATTTTTTGTTGAGATGGAGCTTATCCGTTATTTTAAGTTGATCAGCCTTGCTTCAAACCAATTGACTCATAGAAGAATAAACCCTTGAGTAACTTTTGTATCAAACTTCATATCTAGGTTATCTTAAAAGTGTACTGGATTCAAAAAGTGACAAGCTGCATGCAATGAATGATGAAGTTGGCATTCTTAACACTTGTCAGTGATTCTAAAAACATCCCTAATACTTCTTATCATTTTCATTCAAAGTTACCCTAATGGCTTGTTTTGATCTCTCTATATCCTCATAAATGTATCTCATTGCAGGTTTTACTTCAACATCTACATGCCAAAGTACACGGACAAGCAGACCCATAGCCTTAAAGATAAAAATAACATTATTCCAAAATGAAGGCATCAAAATTATCTCATCAACTATTTTTCCCTTTACCCACTTAGCTTATTTACTAATACTCCATTCTTGTGATATTAACATGTTTCTCAAATAAGATTTCAACTTGTGAATCTGCTACTGGGTAAGATAAAATGTAGCAAATCTAGTATTCCCTGCTTAAACCAACTTCATTTTCTAAGTAAAAATGTCCCATCATGTTCAACACCTTTGTGTGGTTGGTATATATACCCCGTCAATCCAATTGCTCTTTTTAAGGCCTTTACAACATGAGAAATCTTCCCAGTATCTTCTAGCTTTAAATCTATCCAATGAGCAGCACAAGGTGTCCAAAACAATTTCTTCCTCTCAGCTTGCATCAACTTTCCTACCATCACAAAATTAAAAATTGATAGTTGAATTAAAATTTAAGGCTTAGACAACAAATAGAGAGTAAACTCCACTTATCATCCTTAAACTATATACTATGTTGCTTAATTATCCTGGAACTGTCAAATGTTGGACCAATTATTGTCAAACTATTTAATTGTTACCATTTCATCCTACTGTCCATCACACTGTTAAGGATTAATGGAAAAGTAACACCAGATTAGCAACCACATAAGCTTTCAAAGCCACATCAGTAGCATAGTCATGTTTTTGTCCATATTTAACAGTTGTGATAGACAACAGGATAAAAAAAACAATAATTAGATAATTTAAGGATGATTAAGCAATATGAGATATAGTTTAGGGATGACAGGTGGAGTTTACATATAAATGCTATATGAGATTTAGGAAAGATCACTGTGTTGAAAAAATAAAAAGGTACTTGGTAAGACATAAATTGATCAATTATAGGACATTACGTACACAATATTAGCCTCCTCAATTTCCTTAATAAAAGAATCTAGCAACTCAAAAGTATTTTCCGTCGTGTGCAAAAAAGATAAAGCATCAAAATATTTGATGAACATAGTGTCAGCTAGACAATTCACTAAAAAGTTCTACAAACTTCTATTTTTTATGTCAATCTTTACATCAGAGATGATTACCAGCCATACTTCTTCCAAGCTTGCTTACGATTATTAAACAACTTATTTGTGTATGCCACTCCATTCTTGAGTAATGGAACTCTCAGCTAATGATAGCTTGGAGGTTTTAAACCAGGTTCATACTGACCAATAGCTTCAACAACAACTTAAACGTATCTAAGTCGGCAACATTAAATAGGATTCTAATTCAATAGAAGAATTAAGTTATCTACTATATTGTTGTTTCTCTTTTCTTTTTATCACATGCATCAACGATGTTGGTTTGCTTCACATTTTTCCTACCTTTAATAACCTTTTCTAGGTTTTGATCTATAAAGTAGTCCATGGGACCTTTTTGTATTGGCTTTTTTAAGCTTAAACTGCCATTCCCTTGCTGTTACTGCCAATACTTCTTTTTATTAGCCATTTTACTACTGTTAACAATAGTCATTTTATTTTCTTCATTATAATCAATATTTATAACATTGTTCATCACAATGTTTTCAAAGCTCGAGAGCATGTTGTAATTTTGTTTCTTGAGCTTTTTATCAATCATATAATTTTAAAGTTCCTCTTTAACATTTTTAGGACAGCTCAAGCACTTCTTTGCGTTTTTATTGCCACCAATTTGATATTATTTCACCCTATGTATATCATCATTCATCACCTTCTTACAAAATATGCATATAACTGAATTTGGATTCTTAGAATCAACTACAAAGTTGTACTTTCATGCTGGGCCATTTGTATATTATCCATAATACAAAATTAATCAATAAATATTTTTAATCATACTAGTGTAACAAGAAACGAAAACAAAATGAAACAAAACAAGAAAAGAAATGAAGAAAAATAAAAAGAAACAAGAAAAGAAAAGGAAAATAGAAAAAAATTGTGGTTTGGTGCATGAAACAAAATGAAAATAGATGAAAAAAGAAAGGGAAAAACATTAAAAACAAAAAGAACCAACCCCGTATGTTGGTGGTGCCTTGGTGAACCATGAAAATTAAAAAGAATAGCAAGGCAACAAATTAAAAAAAATGCAAAGATACCTTTTGGCAAAACTTTAAAGCTTTGTCAATAGATGTCATTGTACTCTTTGTCCTTTCTTTTCGGTAAAAAATGACTAGAGTACTACTACACTTTAGCAGTTGTAACTCAAGTATAGATTGTCGCAAGTAATAAAATCTCGGGAATCTGAGTGTCGAACCATAGGGAAGTAAATTAAGAAATACAAATTACAAGAGTGGAGGAAGGTTTTCGTGAAATGTGTGAACAAGTGTTGATTACAAATTCAAATTCAAATAAAATAGCTAAGGTTAGGGGATCCACTTTTAATATATCGGTTATGATTAATTTTAGCCTATCTTACTACTCAATTAGGATCCACACATAAAGGAGGTCCCAATCAGGGAATTTAGTTAGTATTAACTTTCATTGATCTTAAAACGCCAACACTTGCTAATGGATTCAAGTATCCATCATGTCAACCTTTGTCTATAATAACTCAAGATTCCAATCTAGCCGGAAGAGCCATGTTCTACGGAGGGAATCAAGTAGCTTTTGTGCCAATGATTAATTATGATGAATTAAGACTCCCACTTAACATTGAGGGAAGTTAAATAGATTAAGAAAGAAAATACCATTAACGTTGTGATCCATTCAAATCAATCATAACCTTTATACCAAAAGCTTCACCCTTTCACCTTAGCAAAAGAAAGATTAGTTAGCCATGATAAAAGTAAACAACATATAAAGAAAGGAAGTGAACATGAATTGAAAGATCAAAGGTAGAACAAGAAGAAGAACAAGAATAAAACACTTGGACAAAGCTTCGGTATTGAAAATAAGAACAAGAACAAAGGAGAAAAGCTAACTTTGATACAAAAACATAAATGAAGCCTAAGAAATGGCATCCTCTTCACCCTCCCCCCAAGGTGCCTATTTATAAATTTTTTGGGGTGGGTGAACTGGTAAAATAAAATAATGAAATATAGCTAAATACAAATCAACAATGGCGGGCTGTAACTTATTTTTATTTTTTGATCACCGTATACATCGAATCAGCTCTTCCTCAAAGCACAAGACTTGTAGATCTCTTCTTTAGCTTTGAATTGATAGCTTGCTCATTCAAATCGGACATCTATAGCTCAAGTTATGATTTTTCTACCGAAACTGCTCTTTAGCACATGAAAGAACGAATAGTCTCATCTATAATTATATTTCAGTAATGAAAATTATCAAACTAGGTTGTGAAATGAATTAAAATTGAAGATCTATGTGTTGGCTTTCAGATGAATTTGGAATTACTCAATTCTGACATCTACAGCTCCAGATATGATTTTTCTCGTGAAGGGTCGCCAAGTGATGATGTTACCTACGTAAAAATAATTATTTAATATTAATGAATAGTGAAAACACGTATGAATAGTAAGTTGGTGAATAGTAACTGGCGAATAGCAACTCAATGAATAGTAAAAAAGCGTGAATATTAACCTAATGGAAAAATGCTCAGAATAGAGAAATTAATCATACTCAAAGTGTATAATGATGATTTAAACCCTTAATAGCAATACATTTATGAGTATTGATCTAGTACGTATTTTTCTACAACACTTAATTTATTTATAGAGACTTGGAAGCTAAGTAAAGATGCAAATGCACCATTAAAACCTACATTTTTAACGGCAAAATGATTAAAAGCCCAAAACAAAGGCAAACATAGAATGATAACCACCCCAGTAGGCCAAGGGCACATGCTAGATTAAAGACGCTTCACCTCTACCATTCTGAGTTGGTCCATTATCGCCTTATTGTACTTCAATGCCTATGTGCTCATTCACTCGCCTTTGATAACATTGCATATAGTCAATGTCCATCATAGGCATCTAGTTTTCAAGATAAGCATTGTCTGTCTTTAATCACTCTTCTATCCAATCTAGCCTTCTAAGGACCATACTAATACTACTCACCTTCAAAACCTCTGAGCACACCCCGAAGACTTGCAGAAGATCATTAGGTGAGGGCTTGGTTATGTCCTTGGGGACTAGGTAACCTTTAGTTCTCTCATTTAGAGCCCTCGACAATGTCTGTTGATCTCTTATTGGATCATGGTGTTTAATTGCTTGAACAATATGTGTTGGAGCTATTAGAATTGGTAATCATCCAAGACATTAAGACCCTTGTTGTTTCTTGGATCTGGAAGAGGCTTTGGCAGCTCATCCCTAGTGGTCTTTCATCTGGCTTGCTATCCATGTAAGGACTTTACCTACTTCTGAGGATTCCATCCACTAATTGTAACATTTTAGTTATCCCAGTGATCCTAGGTACATTGAGATCTCCATGTATCTACCATGTTCTATTCTCATAGACAACGACAAATTAATAGCCAAGCTACTAACCAACTAGTGAACTAGCCTCCTAAATGCTGATCAATGTGAACTAGGGGAAAGATACCTCCAGACAAAGATAACATCAAGGCTTTGAAGTATGTTTTCAAGAAAAACCATATAACGGTCAAGTTAGCTTTATTGTAGTCTTTAAAGTAGCTATGAAAGTAGGATTACAAAATATAATTAAGAAGTGCCATGGGGGATCTCTTTTTATAAATTTGGACGTGATTTGTGTTCATTGGGAAGTATAATTACTATGAGATTTCATTCCTTGTAGAACTCTAATTCGTTAAGTGCCTTTTGGGTTTGATGTCGGTCAACTTGGCTGAATTCTACACATGTAGGGCCCTAATAGTTGTTTTTCCTAGTCCAAGCCCTGGAATTGGGCTGTATGCCCAATACGATATCCGAATTCTATACTTCACTTGCAGTTTTTAAAAAGCTTGAACACTTAACATTTAAAAAAAAAAAACAGCTTCAATTCCATATTACAGCTTACAAAATTCCATTTAAGGCATATTGTACGTAAAACTTATATTCTTTTTCCAACTGCAGATTCATGCTGGTCTCGCCTATGGTGCTACAACTCTCATGTTCCAACAGCTTCAAACTACAAAACAAGGTTCCATTTTAACTGTTACATTTTTTTTCCATTTTAGATTTTATGCAACATGTTTGTTGGTTGAATGCTTATGTTAACTGTTTCAATTCATGTTTGATTTGTTTGAGGTGTCAATATATAAGCTGTGAATTGTTGGAGTGCAGGTTTGATTTGCTTGAATTGTCAATATATAACAATATGTGAAAACTATTACTAACCCTAATTTGAAAAATGCAGTGTGGTTCAATTATGATTTCTAAAATTATTCAAAATTTATTAACTCCACCACTATTTTCCATTGTATTCCCACAGTTTTAGTTGTAACTTACAGATTAAACATAGATAATATTTTTATTTGTTGTCCTTTTACTGTTAAATAGAAAAATAATCCCCCCCCCCCCAATTTTAATTTTATGTTATCCTCACAGAATGAAGGTAATTTCTATTCCTGTTGCTCTAAACCCAAAGCATCTATGCAATAAGCTTAAGATAGATCCTTGTATATGAAGTAAGTTTAGGTATATTGCTAATGTACAAATTGGAAAGCTAGGAAATGGGATGGAGGATTTTGTCAAAGTATATTGGTCGTTGTTGAGGAAGCTAGAATTTACTATGGATTTAGCAGCTAAGATTGCCATACATACATAACACTACTAAAATATGTTGATTTTCCAACTACCTAGGTCATTGGTAAATACCAATAGGTAAGACCGTTGCATGGTTATTTAGTAATTTGCAACGTGCTTGTGTTGATGAGAAATGAGCGCAATTTTAGCTTCATTTGCTGGGCTTGATTACCAACAGCCAGACCATTGGTAACCTATTTTTAAATCAACCCCCCTCATTCTTCCTTTAGAATCTCGATCAATCTTCTCTCTCTCCCTTCCTAACTTTCTGCCGCCCCAATTGCTGCCTTACCCGCTGCCAAAGCTAGTCTACCACCGTTGGAGCGTGGGAATGAGTAGATTTATGTAGATTTGGTGCCAAAGTTGTCTAGCATGTATTTGTTTTCAAGGATTTCTTTGTATTTTCACATTGAGTATGATTTTTAATTTTTCTACATATCTTGAGTTGTGAGCTTGATTGTTTCATTTTTTAGCTTCTTCTTTGAGTTCGGAAGGTTGGACATTGTGCTTCCTCAACTTATGTGAATTTGATAGGTACATTTTCTATTTTCTTTTATTTTCCCTCAGTATATCTGAAAATTAGTATGATTTTGAATAAACTGATGATTGGAATGATTTATTTTGTCATAAAAATTTATATGTTGTGAATGTCCTTCCTACATTTCCCTGAAAATTTGATTTTGGTATTTTCCATTTATTTTCTTTTTTTTTTTCATTTTCGGGTACGTTTAGGGAAAAGGTAAATTTGTGTAATTTAATTTTTATTTTTGTCTTTAATTATGTTAAAATGCATATTATTTTTTTGGAGTATTTTAAAAAATTATTTTAATTTTTTGATATAGATTGTTGTTTTAATTTTTTTTTTATTTTCATGGTTTATGGTTTAATTAGGGTTTAGTTTGAGTGATTTAGTATTAATTTTTATAATTAATTATATTATATGGTGTTGTTATATTATTATTTTTTATACTATTAATTGTTATACACTATTGTAAGAAAATGCATAACACTTTGTTTTTCCGAATTGAGATTTACTATATGGTTAAAAAAATTTCTACTTTTGAAATAATGTTTGTGTTTCATGTCTCCCACTTGAATTAATGTCCAAAGTTGATACACTACAAGAACGTGTGTCTTTAGTGACCTTTTTGTAGTCACATTACTCGTAAATGCTTACAAAAAATAATAATACTTAGAAATAATAAAAATAATCATGATAATAATAAAAATAATGATGATGATGATGATAATGATGATGATGATGATGATAATAATAATAATAATAATAATAATAATAATAAAATTATTATTATTATTATTATTAATTGCTAGTATGTGTATTCTTGTTATGAATTATGATACTTAATCAAATGTAACAATATATGCTTAAAGAAATATAAAACGGTGACAATATTTGGAATATATGCTTCAAGAAATATGAAACAATGATGACATCTTTATTATGACATTTTAAAAAAAAAATTATGACAAATGACGAATGCTGTTATAGATTTTTTTTGCTATAATGATACAAATGTGTAAATGAGATGGACATGATTAATAGTAAATATGACCATGGTTTGATGTTAAAGAACTCAAACAAATTATCATGAAAATGATATTGTCTAAAATAATAATTTGTGGTTTGCCAACTTTCATGTTTATGTGTTTTATATGTTTACCAACAAATTTAGTTTAAAATTGAGTCGGGCTATAGTTGGATGTACCGTAACCATTTCTTGTCGGGCCGAACGGGGTTACACAGAAGAGTGGGAGTCCGAGGTCGATGAATTTATATCATTCATTATCATTCATCTTGAAAAAATGAGCAGTTACAGAATTCGCTGTCCTTATCAGAAGTGTAAAAATTTACTGTTTTGAAAGTGTAACAAGGTCTGAGGTCATCTTTACAAGTGGGGGTTCATGCATTTTTACTTGAACTAGACGGCTCATGCAGAGCCGTTTAATGAAGCATCAAATACATACAAAGAAATGAGTGGATTTGATCACTTTTATTAAGGTTCTTCGACAAATCAATATGAAAAGATGGCATTGGATGCCATTGGCTTTAATTATCCACAAAGTCCTTCTGACATGGATGCGCAGCCGAATGAAAGTGCCCAACAATTTTTTGACCTGTTGAATTCCGTATTAACTTCTATATGGGATGGTGCTAGAATCATTTGGAGTTATCTACTACTGTCCGTCTTCTAAACCTTAAGTCAGAGCATCACATGTCATGGCCCTTTTATAATGGAATTACTCGATTGATGAAGGAGACTCAACGTACAGTTAGCAAAATGCCATCCAATTGGTTTAAAATGAAAAAATTAGTTTCACAGTTGGGCCTATCTCACTACAAGATTGGCATCTGTGTTAATGACTGCATGTTGTTCTGGAAAAAAGAAACTAATTGTCGTACTTGTAAGTTTTGTGAAGCTAATGTTAGTGTTGTGCTAAAAAAGCCAATCATGAGATGATTGTATTTTTGCACATTGAGTCATGATATTTTATTTAGGCATTAATCCAGCAATTTTGTTTGTTGTTTTGTTTCTGCGTAACGTAATAAACATAATTGTAACCCTAATGATATTCTTAAACGTCCCTAGTCTAGTATTATTGTGGAGCGGGTTGCAATAATACATAACGACTAGCATATGTGGAGACTAATATGAGATATGTAGTCTACATATGGATACAAGTTGGAGAACTTGTGTACTGGACCGACCCACCATGAGAACACTTCATGGATCGTTATATGAGTGTCATAAGTGATTCTCATAGTGATCATGGTATATGTAGTCCTTTGACCTAAGATCATCAAGGTTCCCTACATGTGAGTCACATACTTTGATACTTTCCTTTGTTGCTCGTAACTGAATGAACTTGAAGGAGGTCATTGGGTATGTCACATATCATGCGGAGGGATTTGTATGATCAAGATGGGATTTGTCCCTCCTATGTAACGGGAGTGATATCTTCGGGCCCCTTGATAGAGTGAGACTTAGAAAATGCATGGCCATGCTTGGATGAGTTGATATACGATATCAAAGTCATCAGTTTAAGTTGGTCTACTCAGTAATCAAGAAACCAAAGATTGGGCTATACGAGAGTGACACATTCCATGTCTCGTGCTTAGTCTTGATATCTTGGACAAAGGGAGAATGACATATATCGGTGATGATCATAAAGGTTTAGTCAATTCACCGACAATCTTGTCACTTGGGTAGCAATGATGTGTTGCTGGACACCGCTCATTGCTTATGATCATAAATGTGATTTATGATCATTGCCAACATGGCAAGAGCCTATTGGGTCGCACACATAGAGCTATTTGGATCATTAGAGTGAATGGGCTAATTATTTGGGTTATGGTTTCACTTTAATTTCGTATTAATGGGCCAAGGAGTTGAGCAATTATTAAGCCCGAAATTAAATCCTAATTGGATTAGGGTTTTGAAACCCATTAGGCCTGGAAGTTGAGTCTCACTATAAATACAACTTTTAATTGAGAAATTCGTAGGGTAAGTGAGAAATTCGCAGGTCTCCTTGCCCTAGCCTCCCAAAAGGACAGCCGCACTCTTCTCTTGCAATTCCTTGGAGGACACAAGCTAGCACTACGAGCGCAAGAGAAACGCATCTGCCGGGACGTGGTGGAAGCGTGGTGATCCCGAGAGGCTCGTGTAGATACCATAGAGAGCCTGAACACGTCAACTGTTCAGGTTTTGTGATTCGACTCTACAGTTGAGTGAGAGATCTCAACCGAAAGTTAGGTATGAAATTTTCGAACACCCGGTTTACTCCGTTTCACTTGGATCCTGGAGGATTTCGGTTAAATTCCGCTGCGCTGTTTGGTTCCCGAAACCTGACAGCTAAGAGGTACAAGCTGAAAAAATGTGATAGGGGTAAAGATCGACCGAGAAAGACCATGCATTATTTACCATTAAGCCATCGTCTCAAATGCTTATTTGCTTCAGCCTCAATAGTATAACAGATGAGGAGGCATAATGAGCAATAACCAATCCCAGGTGTTTTAAAATGTCCAGCTGTTGGTGAAGCTTAGAAACCTTTTGGTCGCATCTACCCATGGTTTGCTGGCGAAGAACGAAATGTCCAGTTAGGGTTGTGTGCTAATGGATTTGCCCTTTTTGGACCATCAAGAAAACAATACTCTAGTTGGCCTATTATCGTCACTCCGTATAATTTGCCTCCATGGATATGCATGAAAAAAAGCCATATATGTTCTTTTCCACGTAGCCTAAATCATAATATCGATATTTATCTACAACCTCTAATAGAAGAGCTAAGCCATCTGTAGGAGGATGGCATCAAAACATGAGATGTTTCATTAAGAGAAAATTTGTCCTTTGAGCAGCACTACTATGGACCATAAATGACTTCCCAGCTTATGGCATGCTTTCAGGATGGATGATGCTTGGTCAGTTGCTTTGTCTAATTTGTATGGGCCAAAGTAAAGCGTTCCAACTTAAGTATCGCGGGAAAACTTCTTTTTTCGACTATCACTGACAATTTCTTGAGAATAATCACCCATATAGAAAAATAGTGGTTATTTTAAAAAGGACAAGTCAGAGAATTCATCTACTCCTGAGTGCCTATCGAGTAAGGTAATATTTGAAAAAATCTTTTCCTTCCATCAATTGTTATAGATGGGCCACAACATTACCCCTGTGATTATGAAAAATAAAAAATTGGACGAAGCGGAGCATTTTTTAGGAGTTGTCTTATCGAGGGATGAATTTAATCCGCCATAATCTAGATGTCATTCATATTAAGAATATGTTTGAGAATATATGGAATACCATTACGGGTGTTAAGAACAAAACAAAAGACAATGTTAAGGCATGGAATGACCTTGAGATTTAATGTAATCAACTGAAGTTAATCATTGTTCCTCTTGACGATGGTCGTTCATTCAAACCAAAGGCCCGGTTCACATTCGATGTTAACCAAAGGCAGGATGCTCTCACTTGGGTTAAATCTCTACAACTCCCAGATGAGTATACCTTAAATCTTGGTAGATGTTTTAATAGCTCTGGTAGCACTATGTATGACATGAAGAGTCATGACTATCAGGTGAAGATGCAACAGCTTCTCCCTATTACCCTTTAGGCGTTTCCCAAAAATATATTAAAACCATTAATTGAGTTAAGCCTATTCTTCAGAGGCTTGTGGTCTTCAGAGCTGTATGCCAATCACTTTATTAGAGTTGGAGGCCAATATTCCAATTATCATTTGTAAGCTTGAGAAAATTTTTCCTCCTGGATTTTTTGATGTCATGGAGCATTTGCTAATTCACTTGCCATATGAAATAAGGGTTGGAAAACTTGTTCAGTATCGATGGATGTATAAATTTAAGTGGTGCATGCATGACCTTAAAATGAAGGTTTCTAATACTGCTCATGTTAAGGGATCGATTTGTGAAGCGTACCTTATAAAGGAGACTTCCATTTTTTGCTCTTATTACTTTGAACCCCATGTTCCATGTATGAGGAACAAAGTTCCTCGAAATGATGATGGTGGTCCTATCCCCTATAATGAAGAGTTGTGGTCCATAATCAACTTTCCAAGATGTCGATATGTTGCATCTAGATATAGATTCCTTATAGACGATGAACTTAGAGTTGCCACCACAGACGTTCTTCTAAACTGTGTAGAGATCAAGTCCTATATAAAGTAAGCACATATTCAATATTGACATGGCCAGTTTATTTTCAAGCCCAACACTAATCATTCAACTAACCTATTTCCCTGTTCCTCAATCTTGGCATAGTAAGTTTGTGTTAGTGTTGTGCCCAGAAGCCAAGCCAATCATAAGATGATTGTATTTTGTACATTGAGGCATGATATTTTATTGAGACATTAATCCAGTAATTATGTTTGTTGTATTGTTTCTGCGTAACATAATAAACATAATTATAACCCTAGAACAATGATATTCTTAAATGTCCTTAGTCTAGTATTATCGTGGAGTAGGTTGCAATAATACATAAAGACTAGCATATGTGGGGACTAATATAAGATATATAGTCTATATATGAGTACAAGTTGGAGAACTTGTGTGCTGGACCGACCCACCATGAGAATGCTACATGGATCATTATATGAGTGTCATAAGTAATTCTCATAGTGATCATGTATATATAGTCCTTTGACCTAAGGTCATCAAGGTTCCCTACATGTGAGTCACAAACTTTAATACTTTCCTTTGTTGCTCGTAACTGAGTGAACTTGAAGGAGGTCATTGTGTATGTCACATATCATACGGAGGGTTTTGTATGATCAAGATGAGATTTGTTCCTCCTATGTAACAGAAGTGATATCTTCAAGCCCCTTGATAGAGTGAGACTAAGAAAATGCATGGCCATACTCGGATGAGTTGATATACGATATCAATGTCATCAGTTTAAGTTAGTCTACTTGGTAATCAAGAAACCATAGATCGGGCTATACGAGAGTGACACATTCCGTATCTCGTGCTTAGTCTTGATATCTTGGACAATGAGCAATGACATATACTGATAATGATCATAAAAGTTTAGTCGAATCACCAACAATCTTGTCACTTGGGTATAATCATAAATGTGATTTATGCCAATTGCCAACGTAATCATAAATGTGATTTATGATCATTGTCAATATGATCATAAATGTGATTTATGATCATTGCCAATGTGATAAAAGCCTATTGGGATGTACACATAGCGCCAATTGGATTATTTGAGTGCACGGGCCGAATTGTTTGGTCTTGGTTTCATGATAATTTCATATTAATGATTGGCCCAAAGGGTGAGCCATTATTAGGCCTAAAATTAAAACCTAATTATATTAAGGTTTGAAACCCATTTGGCTTGGGAGTTGAGTCTTACTATAAATACATCATCTGGTGAGAAATTCGCAGCTATTGCCCTAGCCTCCTTAAGGACGCAATCAAAAGAGTTCTGAGAATTCCAGCTGCACTCTTCTCTTGCCATTCCTTGGAGGACGCAAGCTAGCATTGCAAGTGCAAGAAAAATGCATCTACCGAGATGTGGTGGAGGCGTGGTGATCCTGAGAGGCTCATGTGGATACCATAGAGAGTTTGAACACGTTAATAGTCCAATTTTTGTGATTCGACTTAACAGTTAAGTGAAAGATCCTAACCAAACTAGGTATAAAATCTTGAGCAACCAATTTACCCCATTTCACTTGGATCCTAGAGGGTTTTGGTTATATTTTGTTGTGCTTGCTTGACTCCCAAAACCCTATAGTTTGTTGATGAGGTAAGGGTCCATGCACCCGATATTACCATGTCCCAAATTGACAGACATATTGAAAACAACTTCTCAAGTTGGCTCCGACACTATGTAAGTGCATACAATGCACTTTGTATAAAAACTATTAGTTTCCAATGTTTCATATGTATTTTCTTAAATTCACATTGTTTTACATAGGTCAATGACCCATGAAATAATATAGTCGATCACATGTTGTGGGATGTTGTATGTGGTTCTTCATATCGGGTTGAGGCATGGAATGTTTATTTCACAAATGGCTATAAGTTCCATATAAGTGAATGGGGCAATGACAAGTCAATATTTAACAGTGGTGTGTGCATATGGAGCATTAGTTCTAGCGAAGTTGAATGTGATTTTTATGGTATATAAAAAGAAGTCATTCAACTAGAATATCCTGGTTATTCACATAAAAATGTTGTCGTGTTTAGGTGCAATTGATTTGACTCAACACCTGACCGTGGAACTCGAGTCCATAAACAATTTTGTTTAGTTGAGGTATGGGATGGTCGACGATATCAGAAATTCAATCCATTCATTATTGCATCATAGGCTAACCAGGTTTACTACACACCATATTCGACAAAGTCGCATGAAAAAAATGGGTGGTTAGCTATGCTGAAAATAAAACCTAAATGGATTGTCTAATGCAAACTATTTGACAATTGACAATGTTTATATAAAAAAAAAAAAGTAGAGGCATTATAAATCATACAATTAAGGATGACCCAGTTGAAGAGTTAGCTGACATGGGATTCAGTGATGAGATTGAAGAAGAATTTCAAAGCATGGGTGTAATCGGCCATGATGATGAAATTGTTTATGGTGAGGCTATTAATCACGATACAGATGATGAGGAAGAGTTTCAATCCGACAAAACTGAGACTGATGAAAATGAGGAGTTTGATGATCATGCAAGCACTGGGTCGGGTGAATGAAGATGACAGTGCCAAAGTCTGTAGCAGTCTCAAGTCATAAGTGTCTATAAACTATAAACATATTTGGTAACTTCTTGAGAAGTCAAAAGAATTCATTTCATGTTTGAAACATATTTATGTTTATTTTTTGAATCAATTAGTAATAATTGCAGATACCGCCTAAAGGGGATAACACCTATAAACGTCGATCTAGGAAGGGACTATTTGCACAATTCAAAGAGGTATTGCAAGTAGAATTTCCTCGACTATAGAGGATTGGTTCTTTATCCCGGCACAGGTTGATATAGTTCTAGACACACAGCACACTGTAGTGAGGTTCATCAGATATGACATATCTTGGGGGCACAACACTAACAAAGCATCATGGCAAAGATCAGGCATGTGAAGGATCCTATTAAACATCAAGCGAAAGCAAACTTCATGTCTGATGCTACATATGCAGAAATGGAAGCATATTGGGCCAGTTCGGAGTTTCATCAGAAGTCTGATAGATTCATGGCAATTCGATCATCCATTAGTGATGATGATTCACAATTTGGCTCATGTATTGTGACATATACAGGGGAATCCATCTTGATGTCTACACATTAAGATCAAATGGTATACCTTTTTTGTTATTATATTTTACATTTAAGTAAATCATTAACCGATGATACATATTACTCTAAGTTAACATTCTATTAGAGAGGTAGAGAGATCCGGAGAAGAAGGACTTGGCTTGTTCAAGGTCCTTTAGGCAACACATAAAATGAAGAATGGACAATATGTTAATAAGCGATTCGAAGAAGTTGTTGTAAGTATAATGACTTCTTTGTCAGACTATTGTTAAGCCAATCAGGTGTAACCATATATGATTGATTCAAATGAGTTAATATTTTTCTGTAAGCTCGGATCAGTGCTGAGATTGAGGAGCAAACACAACAACAGGATGAAACAGAGCCTGCACAGGAAATTGATGAAGTTGTAATCATTTGTACAACATCTAATGAGAAAAGGAGAGGATGTGTTTTTTGTTTAGGATCTAAGCAGTGCATTATATTGGGATACCGAATGCCTGGCGGGGTCCCGCCTATTGACCTTACTCAGACACCACAATTTAGCAAGCAAGTACAAGAGATGATGGCAGAGAAGATTGCACGAAAGGATGCCGAGTACAAGAAGAAACTGGAGCGGCTCAAAAGGAGACAGCGAGCAGAGATGGAGGTGAATAGGGCTGCCTTGCAGGCTAATTGGGCTCAGTTGAAGGTTATTTGTCATTCACTGAACCTTCCTTTCCCATCAGCTCAACAGATTCCATAATATCCTATTGACTCGAACTCGAATAATAAGGAGCTGGGGTCCCTTTAATTACCGTCTTGAACAAGAAAATCATCTAATGATTCCTGTGTCATCAGACTTAGATGAAATTTCTTGGACCTGAAACTTAAATGAAATTCCTGAGATATTGCATTATGGTAGCTTCTATGAATTGTTGAAGACATATAACTACTTGTTTTTATTATGATGTATGAATGAACTTAATATGCACATTATTAAAATGAAATTGATATTTGTGTGGACCTCTCAAGAATTAGACTCCGTAACTAGCATGTGGCAACCCGTAAATTGGCATATTGAGTTTGGAAATTGACAGAAACAAGGAATTTATAATTAGGATGGGCTTCTAAAAGCCTACCAACGTGCTTAAATTTACCAACAAGCTGAATCTTTGATAATTACCAACGGTTTGGCGTGTTGGTAATTACCAATGGTTTGGCGAGTTGGTAATTACAAACAGTTTAAACTATTTGTAATTACTATCATGTCAAACTGTAGGTAATTACCAATGGTTTGGCACATTGGTAAATACAAACAAGCTGAACCATTAATAATTTACCAATGTGTTAAACCATTGGTAAATACCAACGGTTATGCGTTGGTAAAATCTTCAACCGTTGGAAAATCAATCTAATATACGATTGTTGGTAATTACCAACGGTCATATTACCAACAAGTTAAAGTTGAAAATTATCAACGATTTAAATTTTGGCCGTTAGTAATTTGATTTCCAATGATTGATTTACCAACAGACTTCTTCCAACAGCTACGCTTTAGTAATTTTGAATTTCCAATGCGTGACCATTGGAAATAGCCGTTAAATGTCAGAATTTTAGTAGTGTGTAAACTTAAAGAATTTTTATAATTTTCATATTCACGATGTCAACTTTGACGCTACTAACTCAATGCTTTATAAGAATGATGTTCTTTAAGTATAAACTATAGCTGCAACAATTCAATCATAGAAATGTGATGCCATTTTACATAAACATAGTTAAGGAAATATAGGTTAAGATTGCTAATCTAAAGGCAACACTTAATGGGGAACAAGGGATCAGTGAGGATTTTGTGTTGAGGACCTTGAATAGCAGAATGAACTATATGACTAGGGACATCTTTGTTTCTAGGCGATAACTTTGTTTCATGTTGCTTTAGCTATCTACTAGATGCAAGCTCGTGCCTTGTCACTGGGTATGCATTATTTTACTGCAATGAAGAAAAACTTTTCATAATTAATCTACTTTTTAGACTCATGAGTTGATCAATCTCAAAGGAACATGACTGATTCTGAAAATATAAGAAATGATTGGTTTTAATATACATAAAAGATGTATGGATGTATGAGCAAATGTTGCATAAAGCTTGCACTTCATTACAGGTTGATCAACAAAGGTACAAATTTTTCATACCAACGTATCTATGCTCTATAGTGAAAAAATATTGGTAAAAAATTATGAATTTCAAATTAAGTTATAATCAAAATTAAGTTTTATAACCAATTTGTAGTTTGGGGTCCGAGAACATAAAAATTAAAAGTTTAAAATATCTTTTGTATTTATTAGAATAGAGTAATAAAAATGACTGATTTTAAAACTTGAGGACCAAAAGATGTTATTATACATAAATAGGGTATTTATTATACAGTGTTACCCTTCTTTTACTTTGGACATATTTTGGGCCAACATAAAAAAAAACCATAGGGGTAGTTTTTTCCTGGGATTTTTTTGTCATTTTTTTTTTTTGCATTTGGGTTTTTTTATGCCTATATTTTAGGGAAAAAATCAAATGCAAAAAATAAAATATAGGCTAAGAGAAAAAAAAAAGAAAACAACCCAAATAAAAAAAAATAACCCAAACAAAAAGAAAATCGACTACAAAAAAAACTGTAGCAAGGCATGGCACTATTCCCAACATTCTGGACCTCAAGAAAACTTAAACGAAAAAAAATCACTTAAATGGGAGAAAAAAAAGCTCAACCCAAATGAAAAAGAAAACAGGTGCACAAAATAAGTGTTACTGTAGTATAGCGGGTACTGTAGCTGACACGCCTCAGGTCCAAAGAAAATCCAACCGAAAAAAAATCTATGCCAACAAAAAAAGAAAATGGGAAAAAAACTATAGCAAAGGGCTTGTACTGTTCCAAATACAATGAAAAATGCTTAGCGCTTTAGTATATATGAGGTACAAAAGTCTCACACTTTGCGGACCAAGAAATATTTCTACAAAATGTAAGCGCTAAAAAATGAGTAAACACAAAACTTGTCTAAAAGCAATGTTTGTTCCACCATAACTTGTAGCGTGAATCATAATCCATTTGCAAATAACTCCATTTGGCCATTATTTTGATCATAAAATTTACATCTAGACACACAACAAAGCAAAAGAAATTAATTACATGAAACCCAAAGTTGGAGAGTAATCTTAAAGGAAAAAAGGAAATTTTAGAGTTATATATTGAAACGAACCTCAGTTTGCGAAAGGCATTAGTATGAGTCCAATAACTGGCAAATTGAACAATACAACAAAAACTTGCTGACTAGTGGATGCATTTGAAGTTAGTCTTCGCTACTATTCCATTAAGTTTCTTTCTATAGATTTTAAATGAAATTTGAGCCTTAGTAGACATTAATATCATGAACATGACTATACTCAAAACTAGAAAGACCAAACAGTTGAGACTAATTATCTTGCTTCAATACTTTTATTTTGAAAACTCAAATGGCATCTAGGACACCAAGGTATGACAAATTAATGTTGAGTCACCAACAAGTACCAAGAAATACCATAAAATAATCATATTTTCATTTCCTATTGATACTGTTATAAAGCCTAGAAACGTCTACCCGTACAATGTAGCTTATTTTGCATGTATTTGGAAAACTCTGAAGCTTATTATTTATCAAATAAGAAAAATCAGAACAAAAGCTAAAGCTTAATCTATAATCAAACTAAGCACTTTGTAGACCATGGCGAATTCACCAAGCTGTGATAAAAAAAAAAACCAACTAGCTTAGAATTCAAAAGAAAAAGAAAGAAAATTTTTAAAGGCCATCAATTAGATCAACTTGTTCTCTACTATAGGGCCGTATTGGATTCAATGCTAGTCTCATTAGTATGCACTTAATGACCCAATTTCGGATCAAAATAAAAAAGCTGTGTCCTCGTCCTCCTAAGTTCATCATGATTATATTTTCACACAAATTGTTTCGTATGAATAGCATCAGAGAGATTAAGGTACTATTAACAAACACTAAAATATTTTGGAGGGAAGTGGTTCAACACACAGGAAATTTAAAGTTTTTTGCTTGATTAAACATAGACAAAGTAAAAAATATATATAGACTAGAAATACATCAGTTATGGAAGTTAAATGAGAAGATCATTGATTGAAATATGGGGCAAAATTGATAGAAAAGAAAAATAAGAAAGTTATCAAATGATCATCATTACTTTTGCCTATATAAAACAAATCACATGTTTCGGTCTAGGAGACAAAGGAGAAAGGATACTATCTCATCTTAGCAAAGCAATTGGCACTTAAGCCTCTATATACTACAAAAAGAGAAGTATGGTGTAAGATGAAAATAATTATCTCAGAAAACTCGTAGACTCTAATTGAAACTCAACTTATTTTATTATGCCTTGTTACATAGATCAATTAATTTGATAATAAACATAACACATGGTTTTCACAGCTTAGATTTCACAGCTAGCAAACAAAAAATCCTGAAGCATCAAGAGAATGTGATAGAATAAAATGAAGATTCTATTTTGTCAAATATTAAAACATTGTTTCCTTAAATTAAGAAACAATGTGTAATAGATAAAGAGTAAAAGCATTAATCATTGTCAAAATGATAGATTTTAGATCATAATTAATGAGTTAACCCATAAGATATAGCAACAAAGAGAAACATTACATAAAAGCTACCGAGTTTTTGTTCTAATATAGAATAGTCACCAAAATTCTTTAATAACAAATAAAAGCGAATAAAAAAATATTTAACTAATAAAAACTAAAAGTTTGAGTGACCATCAAAAGCAAAAAGCATGAGAAAGACAAATGAGGCATATCTTTCACATGAAAAAGGAACAAAACTTACAACTCACTTTATAATCATCTATTTTTCACTCTTTTTCCTATATGGGAAATGGAAGTACATCTCCACCTCAAAGAAACAAAATTTTCAGAGATATCAGTTTATGAAATCTTATAATTACATTAGGAGAGCAATAACCTGGTAGATGTGTGCATTTTAATTCTACACAAACCTTGGCCATATATGCTCCTACTAGCCAAAATAGCAATTGAATTATGCTATTAGTGCTTGTTTTGGGCAAACAGGTTTAAGCAGCCTAAATAAACAACTTCTGGCATTGGCAAAATCAATTGCCTCTACATATTCGAACAATTTCTTTAGAAAATAAAAAAGCATAGACATTCTAATCAATAAACATGTTAAAGGAAAACACGTACATGAATAAATTTGACAAAATAGCTGTCTTTTGATTCAAAAGTTCTAACCCCATAAATAGAAAAATAGGGCACAAAGCAAATAAGAAAGAAGGCCATGAGTTTGCGATTTCTAGTAAGGTTTATGAAGATCTACGTGAACAAAGGCAACAGACAAATAAGGGTTATCTACCTTCAATAAGCACTCTGCAAAATAGCCCACACCTTGAAATACTATTTATAGTTTGCATGGACCATCGACCTTGACAAAGACCATCTTTTCCCCAAAATTTGCAAAAATAAAACCCAAAAAATTTCTTGCCTAAACAACAGCAAGAAATCAAGCATCTAAACTCAAGCATAAGAAAAAAAAGCCATGCAAAAAACTAAGCAGTTAAATTGCAAAAGTTGCATCCATTAGGAAAGTTTGTCATTGCTAGTGATTGCTCCACTTCCAAACTAACTACAAAAAAGCAAAACTAATTCAATTATATTTTGTCACTCTTTCTTGCCCTCTAGGAGTAAACTCATGGAATCCCGGCCAGTATAATTCCTGTGAAATAAAAATGTAAATATTGTAAATTCACATAGGAACATAATAACTAATCCATTAATAGCTAATGACAGAACCTTATTTCACCTAAAAAAAATTAACTGCAATCTTTATTACTGATCTTTTCTTTGGAAGAGAATGCTAGAGGTATCTAAGTTCCCTAAATTTCAAGATTTTTTCAATCACCTTTTGTTTAAAGCATGGCAGTGAAAGGTTAAAAAAAAAAAGGAAAAAATGTTTCATCCATTGTGGGAAAGATGGAGTAGTTTATTTGGTATATAGAAAATTATCTCGTCTGTATGATGATATGCTTCATAGTAAATCCCCCAATATAGGCTTACATAAAACAATGAACTACAAATTTGCTACCAACATGCAAAAGGATCCATTGTTGGCCCCTGTTAGTCACATTCAGAGGCCCCATTAGTTTCATCTTCTTGCTTTTGAAGGCCCCATCAAACTCATTTTCTTCATTACCTTATACTTTGCAAAAATAAATGCCACATAAAAATATGAACAAACATACATAATTTTAAATGCTATTAACTTTTTAGTTCAACAATAGCACAAAACTAAAGGGAAAATTCAAAACCATAGTGAAGCACTTGAATCTTTCCTCATTTATTTAGTTTTCTAACCAAAACCTCATTGATTGATATGGTTCTTTGTGTAAAAAAGGCAGCAACAATGACATCTAATTCAATAACACAAAACAAGAAATAATTGGGAAAATAAGAATAAACACATATTTGCCCAACAAAACAAAAATAAAGATGTCCATATAATCAATTAAATACCAAGATTTATGAAAACTAAAGAGTAAAGAAAATGCACAAATACACAACATTAATCACAAAACATGAAGAAACTAATAAAATTAAGTTCAAGCAAGCAAGCAACGAAAATAAATAGAAAAAATATTAGGAAAAAATGAAAACAATATGCAATAATATACTCATGAAGCTTCTATTGAGACCGAAGGACAACTTCACAATGTGCGCATTGCAAAGGGTCTTCGCTTGCAAAAGAGTTAGGTGATGATAATATACGTTGCAAGATCAACATTCTGTGGAATTAATTGCAACATTAAAAGTAGTAAAAGTGCCACAAAAAATGTAAACAATAAAGCGCCATGGTCTCATGAAAAGAAAGAAAAGCTCAAGCCTAAAACAATTCAGCCATATCTAGAAGAAAATAAGTGGCTTACCCCTGGTGGCAGCCTCCACTCTAACAAATCAGTTACCATCCTCAAGCCCACCTTTTTCCCCAAGAATCAACTCTCATAGAATGAGTGAACCCAAACCATGGTTGAATCGCTGGAATATCAAAGACATCAACAAACAGTAACAAATGAAAAATCTGGCATTTATAAGATTTTTTTTTAAGGATTACCAAAGTAGATTAGATAATAAGATGGTAAAGTTGCCTAACAAGAAATTCAGCAGATCGAATCTAGAAAGGTCCACAGGAAAAAGAAGAAAGATGGTGTTTGGCTTGAGTGGAGGGCTGAAAAAGCTAGCCAAGATTTCCAGCAGACGAACTATTTAGCTCATAGAAACCACAAATGTGAAATAGTCGGCAAAGCCAATTAAACCTAAAAGGTAGTTATTCTTCATCAACAATGACATACATTGGAAATCAATCACTTGAGGAGCTTCTAATTTTACCTAATTTGCCTGGATTAACATGATGGAACCAATTGGTTGCTTTGATCATCCAAGAGATACGGGCTACAATGGGAAAATAAAAAATCATCATCGAGGGAGTTTTGATTTTTCTCCACCACATCTTCGCCATGATCACTAATTAACGGAATTCGCCAGTTCTGCTAGTAACTTCAGAGAACAGAGATCATGTGAGCAAGTCGGGTTTGGTGGAAAAGTAATTGGATTTTCATCAATGGGAGAAACACGTGAAATTAGGCGAGGAAGAAAACAGATTTTGATCAAATGTCTTTTGGTACATAAATTTAAATGAATTTGGCAGAAACGGACACCAAAGTACAAAAAGTACAAAATAGCACAACTTATGGGGCAAATTCTACTAAAACGAACAGGAGACCTAGTCATAAGATTGAGGTATTTGGGGACCAAAAAGAACACTTTAGAATATTCACGGACTAAAAGAGGGTTTTCCCATTCATGGGAAAAAAGCGAAAAAAAAGACACAAACGACCATGTTTTGTTCACTATTCATTAAACAGTGAATTTGTTCTATCTTTAAAATATAGTAGTAATAATTTGGACTGGCTTGTTTCTTTTTTACCCCTAGTTTACTTCACTTGTGATTTAGACAAACGTTTATCTATTACTTTCATATAATGAGTTAAATGTCATTCTATTTACTTATTTATCTAGTTTCTAAATGATACCATTTTTCCATTTAATGTTCTTATTCTTACCCAATTTAACCACATTGCATTTTCCCCACTCTAACATTGTTTTTTTAAAAAAAAAAATGAGAACACCTATTTTTCTTCTTCTGGCATTTCAAACACTGAAAGCATAAATTAATTAGTTTATAGTCTTAATACTCACTTCCTAACCACACTGGAATATAGGTAAAATAATGGGTAAAAGGCACCAGTCATCCTTAAAGTATTGGTCATGTTTTAGATTCATCCTTAAAGAACAAAATATTACGCCATTTGTACTGAAAGTCTTTAAAGTGTTGCAATTACATCCCGACGTTACCGTAGGACATTAACTTGTGACGGAATGTGTCTGTGGCATCTGATGTGGCAAATGTGGGTACAATTTTAGTTTGTTATTCACATTTTGTTTAGACAAGGTGGCTTAAAATTGAGGGAGAGCTTTAAATTGGGATTTTAGGGTTAGGTGAAATTTTGGATTTAGCTTGGGTTTAAGGATCCTATGAAATTGGAGAGGAAGAAGGTTACCTACTGTCACAAGGTAATCTCCATGCTTGATTTTGTCTAATTTGGCTTGGTTTAGTGTGTTTGTTAGGAAATGTAAAACATTTCACCTGCAGAATGTCTACTAGTAATGTGAATCACGCCGAAGTTGATGGTTTAACGTACGAGAGCAAGTGGTGTGGATGCAGTTGTCGAGCACTGGTGAAGATTTTTGAATTAGAAAAAAATTCAAAAAAGTTGTATTATGCGTGTGCGGAGAATAAGTGTGGATTTTTTGGATGGTGTTTGCCAATTGGTAGGTCACAAAGAAAGGGGCAGTTCTCAGGAAGGCACAACATTGCAAGGAAGAACTTTGGTGTATATAATTTGGTAGAGCAGAGTGAATTAGTAGCTAAATTACATAGAGCCATCAAGAAGGTAGGTAGGTTAGAAAATGGTTTTGTCAAGGTTGAAGGTGAGCTAGTGAGGATAAGGGAAAGGTTGATTATGGGCATGTTGTTCAATCCTTTTGCCCTTCTTATTATTTTTGGTTTGGTGATAATGTTAATGAAGTAGCATGTTCTGTAAGTTGTCTTGCTATCTGATCGAAACTTAATAGTTGTCATTGTGTTTTTCATATGAATGAAATTATGTGGTATTTGGAGTGAATGGGAATATGACATACTTTGTGTAAGTGGGTGTGTATGGAAGTTTAAGTCCTACACAACTCGTAGCAGAGCACCGAGAGATAAGAAATAGAGGCAATGAACATAGATAAGCTAATGTCTTTCATTTCAGAATCTTGTTCATCGAAGAGCAGCAGACACATAAGTTCCTAAAAAAACTTGCACAAAAACAGCAGCGGTTCTTAAAAGGACTCAAACTAAATAAGCTGCTAGTTTCCTTAACAAAATAACAAATAGTGACTAATGCACTTGGTTCTAAAAAAACTAGTCTTTTCCTTTATCTATCCAATCTGCCAATTTATGATGAAATAGATATACAAAAAACTACATCAGATATAGAAAATTCAATATGTATCTACATCAGCTTCACTCTGGGTGGGTTAAAGGTTGATCAGCAATAAGTATGTTACGTTTAACCAGCAATAGTTTCAGGTATTTGTGTGTGTTGACCTATTTAGAAAGAGACAAAAATTGGAAGAACACTTACAGTGAGTTTTTTCCTCTTGAACATGTTGATTGAGCCAGTAGCAATCGAAGGAGTACTCTGTGTGGCCTGAAACACAAGTATGGAAATAGCTACTTAGAACTAGGATAGCAAAATAGAACAAAAAAAACATATAGTAATAAATTGCACCATCTTTTGACCTGCTGACTACTCTAATTTGAACCAACAGTTGAGGTTCCATCATTTTGCTTCTTGTGGAACCTTGCATTATGCTTAGCACTGTGACATAAACTGCAGTGCATCTTAGCTCATTTCCTAGACAATTTCCCATCAATTTTTGTTTTTTCAATCTCATCTTTATCCTTTCTTCTTGCCTTTTTTGGTCTACCAAGCTTAAGACTACCAATTAGGGGAAGGAACACCTCATTTCCAGGATCTTATGGCCAAAGAGCAATTCCATTTATGGAGTTTAGGGTATGTTCAATATCTTCATGTAGGTGTCAATTTTGTAGCAAATCTTCCACAAAACTTTATGGTTCTAGATTTAAATTTCTCATATAAGCAACTGCATAAATACATGGAATACCACACAGATCCCACTTTCTAGAAGCCCATGAATGGGCATTCATATCCACTACAAACATGTCTTCTAAATTAGAAACTTGGAACTTATCAGTACCAAACCAAACATCAGTACAGAACAGATAATCACATTTAATTTTCTCAATTTTTTTCTAAATCTTAGGACATATGGAACTCGTATGCCCTTTCAAACAGTCCCTCTTGGTCTGTATCCTTCTCATTACCTTAACCCTTTTCATTTCCATACATGTCAGGATGGGTTTATCCCTGGCATCCAAAATAACCTTATTTGAAACACTCAAACAAGTTATTCAGAAGCATGCCACACTTCACACTAGTATCAAAATGAGACCTAGACTAGTTATGTGGGTTTTTTCCACTTAACCAATGACAAGCACTTTAACTTTCACTACAAATCACACTCATCCATTTCTAATACTCTTGTAAGTAAGTTGACCTTGCTGTATTCCAGACCAAGTCTTTCAAGGTCTTACCAGTGTGTCTAGCACCCTTGAAATTTTGATACATGTGCATGACATAGAAATGATGTTCAGCTTGAAGGAACAACTCTTCCAAAACAGGAACTAGGCCCTACCAACAAAGAAAACAAATGTGTTAATCACAAGTGATAAATGAGAATAAGTTATTTGAAAACATTAGAACTCACAGAACATAAAGGACTTTTTGCCTATCAGACATAAAGGTCCAGTGATATCTTGAGTTAATGCCCAAGTCTTCAACAAGGTAAGGAACCAACCCCAAAAGTCCTTACATTCTGATTCCATAACAGCCCATGTTATTGGGTAAATGCAATTATTGGCGTCAATTCCCACTACTAGCAAAAGTTGACCACCATATTTGTTCTTCAGAAAGCATCTATCTATACTAATTATGGACTTACATCCTGACAAGAATCCCTTCTTCAATGGCTCCAAACAGAAGTAAAGCCTGTTGAATATTTGCATATCTAACTGGAGCACAAAAATGGTTCCTAGGTTTTGTTTTTCAACCTCAAACCCATATCTTTTCATGTTCCTATACTGCTCTTTTTCATCACCTCATAACCTCTTTTTTGCAAGTTTCTTCAATCTCCAAACTTTCTGTCTGCTTATCTCAACTTTGTAATCCTTCTTAACAATGGTTGCAACTCCTGAAATAGACTAGGATGGATATGCTCTAAATTGGTCCATATATAAATTGTTCAACCATTTATAGGTTGCAAAGTGATTAGAATGCCCCTTAACGCAATTGTTCTCCAAATTCAATGTCTTAATTTTCCAAGTTTGTCCATCTTGTATGTGAAAGCAGTATATGAAAAATGGATAGCCTTCCCCACAAATTCCCTTCACTCTGGCCTTATCATTTTTCTGAAACCAAATCTTGTTATAATTGTTCAAGACTTGAATACATATTCACAGTTTCTTTGAACTGGTCCCTTGACTGAAATTTTGAACCAAACACGAATTGTGGGTTCTTAAAGTCATGTGATGCATTAAATTCAAAAAACTTCACAGACTTTTCTTTCTCATCATTGTTAGACAAGCTCTGAAGGTCATCTGAAGCGGCATAGTCACTACCATTTCCATCAGAAACACCACCCTTTACTTCTATTCCCCCACCTACATGTTGTCCTCTCTTGCCTTTCTTCTTTCCACTCTCAACCCTAAATGCATCATTCACATCATCTATATTAAACTCATCATCATATACATCATAGTCACTCTCATAGTAAGTTGAGTTCTTTGTTGAAACACTAATACAGTCATCACTTTCTTCCTCTTCACTTTTTATTTCTCCCGTATTTCTTTGACTCCCCGACCCTTTCTGACACTGATCTGCATACACATCCACCACATACTTCATCTGTAGGTACACCTCTACTATTTTATTTAGGGGTATGTTCTCTACCATCTCTAGGATACTAGAGTCAGTTGAGAATTGAGTCAGCCCTGCGTGCAAGGCTTCACCATCTTTTCGCCAAAAGTAGTATAACCTACTATCACCAATGTCAATATTTAAGTCAACTAACATTTGCTCAATTTCCAACATAGACAACTTATCCCCATCACACCAATCCACATGGGTAACTCCCTTCCCATAATACTCAAGTTCTGGACTTTCATTTGATGGGTAAAACAGGTATCTTCCATGATGAAATTCAATTAAAAAGAACTTTGAATTCTCACCTACAAAAAAAACCACAAGTTGCACTAGGAGACAAGAGCCACTCTCAGCATTATCTACAAACAATAATACATACATACACTACTACCCTGCCATTTCTTTATTCCAACCCCTTTTTTAATTCATAAACACCCTACTATGCACTATATAATATTACCCCCCCCCCCCACTATCTTTGAATACCACCGGACACCTCTTTTTGTCCTCTATAACTTAACCAACCCACAACTCAAATCAAAATGAACATGTCACTAACAAGATTAAAACTTACCATAGTCTAGCTGATTCATTGTTCTTCTATTCCAAATCACCCAATCCATCGCCATCCTTTCCTATATTGTTCTAAATATTCTTCGTCAAGATTCAGAAACAGATGATAATCTGTTCCAGCATCAAATGCCAAAACCAACACCTCTCCTTAGTCTCTTACTAATCGACCCCACCTAGCACAAATTAGAGTTAATTTCCCCAAATGAGATGCTAAATCGCTTCCCATCCCTAAATTCTTCCCGCCAAAAGCCACATCAGATGCCACATACACATGCCATCACAAGTTAACATTCCAGGGTAACGTCGGGATGTAATTACAACACTTTAAAGACATTCGGTACAAACGGCGTAACATTTTGTTCCTTAAGGACGAATTCGAAACATGAATGATTCTTTAAGGATGACCGGTGCTTTTTTAGGGTGGACTCTACTCGCACACACAAATCAGTAAGATTTAGATAAAAAGCTTCCAAAATTATTATACAATATTTTCATAAACAATAAATGATACAATTATTTTGTTCATATGGCCTCTTCTTTCACAGACACTTGAGACAATATATGTACAGATGGAGGGAAACAAAAATTATACCTCTCCGCTAGAAATGACCAAAGTTCTAAACCCTTTCACTTGCTCACCCGCCTCATTTCTACATAAACATGTGCTTGCTTGTTGTTCATTCTATTTTGTCGATGTCCTTCCCATCTTGCAAAACAGAAGATACAATGAGTTTCAAATTACGAATGAAGAGGGGAAAAAAAAAACAACCCAAAACAAAAGGACAAAAAAAAATATTAGGGTTTCAAACTTGGAATCCTCAATTTACGAAAATTGGTTAGGTACTCGCAAACATAACATTTGAATAAGTTGCACCAAAGGATGAAAAACAATGTAAAAATATTAATGTTCTTAGAAAAGATTTGACACCAAAGTTCGAACCATATCTATAAAAAAAAGGTTGAGATTTTGAAAAAAATAAGTCTCGAGAAAATTAAAAAGGAGGAAGAGAGAAATGGAATGATGTAACCAATTTAAAAATCTGTAAATTCTTTTTTTACCCAGTATAGCGTAGTTACCGCTCAGAAATACATCGTTACGACAACAATATCACTAAAACCAGGAAAACGTTAAAGTTCATACCAAATTCGTTTTAACTTAAGTCAATTGATTTCAAAATAATTTATTTTTATTTTTATGTCTTTTTTATCTGAAACTAATTTTAATTAAAATTCAATATTATATAACTACAATAATCTATTAAAAATACAATTTTTGTAATCTTACTAACTTTTTATGAATCTTTCTATTTTAAGGTATTCAAAAAAAATTCATAAAAATTTAACAACTTCATGAAATTTTACTTTCAAATGGATTATTGTATCTACATAATATTGACTTGCAAATGAAATTGGCTTCAAGCGAAAAATATATAAAAGTAAAAATAAGTCAATTGACTTAAGTTAAAACGAATTAGCTATTTAGAAAGAAGGCAGAGCATGATAATGCTTGATGTAAAGATACTAAGTCTAAAGATGTACTAATTAGCCCAATGGAGATTCAATTGCATCTAATCTAATGAATTGGATTTTTTCCTTTTTTTTTTTTTGACAATTAAACAGGTTCGGATTAGATAAAAATTCATAAAAATTTAACAACTTCATGAAATTTTACTTTCAAATGGATTATTATATCTACATAATATTGACTTGCAAATGAAATTGGCTTCAAGCGAAAAATATATAAAAGTAAAAATAAGTCAGTTGACTTAAGTTAAAACGAATTAGCGATTTAGAAAGAAGGCAGAGCATGACAATGCTTGATGTAAAGATAATAAGTCTAAAGATGTACTAATTAGCCCAATGGAGATTCAATTGCATCTAATCTAATGAATTGGATTTTTTCCTTTTTTTTTTTGACAATTAAACAGGTTCGGATTAGATAGGGGTTTCTTTTTCACCTGTCAGGTTCCTGTAGAATGCAATTTATAAAAAAAATATCTGTTTGATGCCAAATATGGGATTAACTTGGTCAATTTTTCTTATTATTTTTTTGGTCTGAACCATATGTTCTGTGTGTAGTTATCTGCTAATATGCGCTCTGGTGTTTCTAGATTTGATTATTTATAGAAGTAGGAATCAAGATGGTAACTTGAAGTTGTTTCTTCCTTTCTTTCCGCTGAATTATAAATTATGATGTACTTTGGTTTTCTGGACAACTAGACAGTCAAGTTAGTGAATTAGAAGGCGGCAGAGGCAATATATTTTGTTTTGTAATTTGTATTGTTGCAATTTCTTGATAGCTGCCATTGTTTATAATAAAAATTTAGATTCAATTCCCTAGGCATAGTAAGGAACTTGAGCTCTTGCAATTTATATTACTGCAATTTCTCATGGCTGTAGAAATATGATGCGTTAATGTCTTTTTCCCGATCAATCTGACTAAAATTGGTATTTTCACATCTAACCCACTACATTGTACGTCTTACCTTACCTGCATCTCACCCATTACCCCAAGAATAATATAAGAGAGAAATCCAGGGTTTGCCTGTAATGAAATAGGAATTTAGTTTTTTGGTCTTAACGTTTTCTAGGACAAATTGGGCTTCGGTTGTAATTAAATATGGGCTGGTATTGAATCTTGTAAAGAAAGTGGCTTGGGCGGGCTTATAGGTATTGGAACTTTTATAAACAAAATGGGGTGAGCTGCCCGGCTTTTATTATGTATGTGGAAGCCCTTTGAAGTTATTGAACATACGTACACGGGTTTAGAGGCAATAATTAAATTGGGCCTCATTGCAAACATTTTCCTTTTCTTCATTAGGCCTGATCTGTTTTAAACAATTTCTCTATCGGGCCTTCAAATTATTTACTGTACTTACAACTAATGTTGGCCGACAATCGGATTAAAATTTTATTTTTAAGTTAATTTTTTGCGTGCTTTCAAATTATTAACTCTACAGTTTAAACATTTCTTTTTTGTATTGTTATTTTAAAAAAAATTATGTATGGTCACGTTTATTTTTATTACACATATCGATAGATGTTTTGGGTGCTGCAAGTAAGTCGTTCAACATTTGTAACTTTTTTTTGTTTACTTGATTATCTTCATATGGTTTTTAAACATATAAGGCTTCAAATTAATTCATTAATTGTAGAGATTTTTTGTGCCAGCCCATAAACAGGGTATTTTTTTTCTTAAATTTATCATTAAAATAAATATCAGTAATAAATAACTAAAAAATTCTTAGTCACAAACTTATGCTAATAAATTAAAATTTTACTTTATTTTAATTTTAAGTTCTGTATTTTTTATATCATTTTCTTATAATTCAAATGATTAGTTATGATCGAAATAAAACATATGTACATACTTTGAAATGATAAATACTTTTTGTATCACTAAAGAAGAATTTACTAAAAAATTTCACCTTTTATCAATTCAAATTTCAATATTTAATATTGATGAAAATTTTATTTAGAAAAATTTACTTTCAATTTAAGAAGTTATGGAGAAAATTAATTTATTAAATCATATAACTTTTGAATCAAATAACCTATTCTACAAAACTAAATTAATAAAGATTAAAAAAACTAATAAATTGGCCAAAAAAAATTATGGACTAAGATATGAAATGGAAAAACTTTAGGTATTAAAATTTAATAATTGATAGTGACAAATGTTTTGCTCTGAAATGTAGTACATAAAAAATAACAAAGAAAAGTCAAGACCAAAAGAGTACATAAAAAGAATATAGTTAAGTAATTATTATTTATTAAGTTTGGGACTAAGCATATCATAGGTCAAACTTAGTAACTGAGATAGGAAAGAAAAAAAATTCAAATACTGAAATCGTAATTTAACCATAAGAAAAAGTGAGACATTCAGACGCTCATAAAATTACAACACAGCCCAGTAAGAAGAGGACAGAACTTTAAAAAAAATTCAAACATGCCCGCAGAAGAACAACATAAAAAAAAAAAAAAAAAAGAATCTGATTGTTCATAAATAGTGCAAACTCAGGGCTTTTAGAATGTCTCCTTGTTTTCACTGTTCTACGTGTTGTTTTTTTTCCCTGTTTCCCTCTCCTCTGTTGGCTAATTAAAATGGCCCCTTACACATTTTCTAGACGTATGGCCTTGGGCCGCGCAAATTTTATTACCTTTTTTGTTCCCTTTTTTTCCCCCATTTTGCTATGGAATCAATTAACTTCACTTAATTTTTACTTGATGTTTCCATGAATTATTACCTTAAACACATTTCAATTGGTTTTTTCTATACTTACTTTTATCTCTTTTTTTGACCTTTTTACTATCTCGTTGTTTGTATTTTATGTTTACTCTTTATTCATCCATTTTAGCATTTCTTGTATGTTCGTTAAAAGAAAATGATGGCTAGTTTCAGACATTAGGGCATTGTTTTGGAACAATAGCATTAGTAGCTTTTTAAATTTAATTGCTCTGGCCGGTTTCCTATTTTAATATTAATGGATGGGCTTCAAACGTAATTGGGTTTTTTGTGTTGGGTCGGCACTAACAACTAGTGAGTGGTGGAATGGGCCAGATTCGTAACTTTTTCCCTTTGGTTGATTTACCTGTTCTTTTATCATCTTTTGACAAACTACATTATTATTAAATATGTATGCTTGGATGAGGGCTTCGCCTCCTTGGAACTTACTTTAGTAAAAGGTGCCTAGTTATATAGATCTTAAAAAATGATACCTAGATCGGTGCTACTTGTAGGGCTTAAAGAGATATGTCTAACTGGTTGGACTTAAGGATGAGTGCATAACTTGTAGGGCTTAAAAGTGGATGTCTATTGGTAGCGCTTAATGGTGAATAAGGTGGCATGATGGATGTGTGCCCCTAAAAATGAAACTAGTTTTGCTGCATTTGACATTTTATAAATTTGATACTCTATTGTATTTTAGAGGTCTAGAGCCCAATCCATGGGGCTTTGTGGCTGTTTAATCTTAAGGATTGAATTTTCCACTTGTATATATTTAGAGATGTCATTGTAACCTTGTAAGGAACCATGCTTCCCTTGAGTGTCTTCAATCTTTTGAGAGGTAACTTGCTTTAATATCAAATGTGCTTCCCATGTCACCTTGTGTAAGCTTGGGGTGAAACCTTGGCCTTGTAACATGCTTCGTTCAATAAGGAGATTTTTGTATGCTCTATCCTTGGCTTTTGCAAGATAAAACATGACCATGTGCTCTCACTTGATCAATGAAGTCCTTAGAAAGTATGAACTTCTTTGAAAGGATGTCTTGATGATGATTTAATGGTATCTTAATAAAGGTGTCCTATTGGAGAATGACCTAATGAAAGTGTCCCATTATAGTTGGTTGCTCTAATAAAGGTGTGGGTTGCTAGTAAGGTCTTGTTTAATTGAGTAATGTTTTAGAATATGACCTTCAAGCAACTTAGAATTATGAAATTTTTACAACCTAAAACCATTGGTGTTATTGAACCATAAGAGTGTTGCAACCAAACATAACTAAAGCAATTAAGAGATTGGAGTCTTTCTTAATAATTGGCAATCCACACAAAAGCAAGCTAATCCCAAAGTATAGATTTTTCATATGATTGTAACCTGACCTTGGATAATTGGGTTAGCATAATTTTAGGTCCAGGTCAAGTTTAGGCTAGGTTACTTGGTTTTTGGTTGATTTTGGGTTGAGTTAATTTTGGATTCAAGTTGCTTTGAGTTTGGTCTATTTGGGTTTGGGTTTAATATAAGTCAAGTTAATTTTAGTCTCGAGTAGCTTTAAGTTGGGTTTTGAGCTAAATTTGAGTTGACCTTTGGGCTTACTAGGGTTACGGGTGCATAAGTCGAAATGATTGAATCAATTTAGTTTTTTATTCAATTTTTTGTTAAAATATATTTTAAAAAATTCAATAGTTTTTTGGTGTGAATTAATTCAAGTTAAATTTTCTTTTCTTAGTATGTTTTATTAAAAAATTCATAAAAAATTTTCTTCAATATAGTTTATTACATATTTAGTTATGTAATATTTTTTGTAATACTTTATAATACTTGATTATTTTTTTAGACTTATACTTTTCAGCTATCACTATACAAGTCACCTAGATCCTGAACTAGATATTACCTAGACACAAACTGTGAGAATTTTTCTATGCTCTTATTCATATGAAATTTCTATGAAATTGCTATGAAATGTAACAACAGTTCATTATTAGTTATTGAACTACAGAATTTGTAAAATTTTGGTTGAAAATGTAAAGATTTTAAAAGTTTAGGGACCTATATTGTAATTATTATAGGTGACTGAAATTAAAATTTTCAAAATTTAGGTACCTTATTCCACTATACTTAAAATTTTGGGGATGAATTTTGTAATTTTGATAATTGGCTACTGAGATCATTAAAGTTACAAAGTATAGAAGTTATTTTTTTAAAAAAAACCCAAATATGAGACTTATTAAATATGGAAATCCCTTTCTCAAATATAAAACTTACTAAGCATAGAAGTACTCAAAAAATGGAAGTTACTAAATATGAAAATCTCCTCCCAAAATATGAAAAATACTAAACATGAAAGTTAGAAAAAAAAATTAAAATATGATAGTTCATTCCTCAAATATAAGACTTACTAACTATAAAACTCCTAAAAAATAAAAGTTACTAATTATGAAAGTCACCTTCCCTAAATACTAAATGGTGTCGATGTTATCGAGTTCTGGCACTGTAACGTCAAGAGTGGCGTTGCGATGCTAAGACTTGCTCTATTTATAAAAACTCTCGGCCAACAACTGCATGAAATGGATCTCCTTTAACCCTAAATCCTCTAGATTCATTTTTTGGTTAATTTTCTTATGGTTTTCATGGAGTAAAGAGCTAGGAAGCTAATTTCATGGAGATTCTTGCTTGGATTGGAGTGAAAACTCTTCTACAACATGAATTTCTACTTTGATTTAGTTATCTTAACCCTAACGTCACTTTTCTTTAGTTTAATATTCTTGTAAATATGTGTAGATTTATTGTTTCTATGTATGTTGTGAATCATTTGGAATGATTTGATGCTTATAAATACATAACCCATTAATTATTTCTATGATTTGTTGGTTCTTTTATCTTATGCTTGAATGTGGTCTTCATTTGTTGGTCACTTGTATTAAAAAGCTTGCTCAACTTAAGAAAGGCTCGAGAGAGGTTTTCAAGGTTGAAAGACAGCTAATAGAGCATGGGCAATTGGTAGACTTGAGAGAATATCGTTCCTATGATGCCTTAAAGGAAAACTTGAGCCTAAGGGTTCCTAGGACAATTGGTTAGCATGAAAATGACTAACGAGGTTCTAAGGAGCTGATTGGCCCTACCTTGAAAGAAAAGGGTTAATACTTTAAGGTTTTCCGACTTGAAACTTTCGGGAAGTATAATTTGAGTTTGATAAGTATTTGTATTAAAACTATGTCTATCCAGCAGCCTAGTTGGTTTGAATTCCTTAGAAACTTTGTAAATATGTGTTTAGGATAATTGTTATGTTTGTTTGGTTTGGTAGTTAGGTGATCCACAATTTTGCTAACTTACCTTCTTATTACTTGTTTTCATGGTTTGTTTGCTATAGCTAAAGTGAGGTCATCATACTTAGTATTTGATAGAATTCACTACCATACAATTCCTTGTGGGATTGATGCCTAACTTATCACCATTACAATTGACATCGTACACTTGTGGGCGAGACTGAAGTTAAGGTAAAGAAGGTTTTTTATAAACTTCTATCTCGCAATAGGGCTGTACTTTTGTTGCAAGACAAACACAATGGTAGAGTTTGCCTTGAATAGTTGGTGGCCATGATGAAAACCTTTTTTTTTAGTCACTTCTGCTTGTAAGTTCATTTTAATATTTTAAGATTCAAATTTCATTTTGAGCTCATAACATTAGTTTGAAAGAATAAGATCCACAAGCAACCCTTTTTTACCCTAACTTTTGCCTAACCCATCCTTATGGGTTTTCAACTTACTGAGAGTTCCACTAAAGTTTTGCTTAAGCTGCCCGACACCGCCTTTGTGGGTTTTTAGTCTTAGCAAAAAGTCTTTTTCACTTTTTAATTGAGTTGACTAATAATTAATCATAATTTTTTTTCTTTTTTTTTCCTAGGTGACTAGTGGGGATATGTTAAGCTTGTTGCTTGGGTTTAACATTCTTGAAAAAAATATTGTACATCTAGACCATGTCTCCTTGCTTAGTCCACTTTGTTGTGAACAAGGGTGGCATCAATCAATACTTGTCATGACTTCGAGTCCATTACAAAAACCTTATGACGTTGAATTCTATGCCTTAAGAGTTGCATACATTTTTCCCAAGTTAAGGATTATGGGTTTAAGAAAGAGCAAACTCAATGTAATTGTGGCTCAAAGTGACTTGTAAACGAGATCACATGGTAATAGTGAAAGGAAAATGTAGGTTAAGAAAAATGGTCATCCATCATTTAGAAAGACTAGCTTCTATATAGATCATTAAATATTAAATGACACACCAATGACTTAAAAACTTAATTATTGTTTGTTTACCAAGTTTAGTGATCAAATTCTCGAATAATCTGCTATCATTTTGATGTTTCCTAGCTCTTATTAATGGAATTTCATTCCATTAAAATGTATACAAGTTCCAATCATACATTCAAGGTAAAAAAAGGTTGAGGAATGGGATAGAAACAACAAATTGGCATATGATTCTTTTTCATCATCGTTAGTTTTGCCTCAACAGATGTCTTTAATGATGTGAGTTGGTATAGTGCAGTCTTGAATCCATTTTTTTAGGCCACCACATTCTACTATAGCAACAACATTTATATAATCACTAGCGTCATTTGCAGCATAAAGATTTTTCACAGCACTTGACTTTGCTAGTGGACTAACTGTGCCTTTGTTAATAAGATGCTGAATTACATGTCAAAAGGTAGCACACTTATCAATAGGATGTCCAGCTTCTTGTTAATAAGATGTAAAGATTCGAGATCCAAGTAGAGCCTAAAAGTTAGAGCAAAATAGAGCAGAAAAAGCAAAAAAAAATGATGTTTAACCCTTCACCATACCACTATAATGCACACTGTCCAAGAAAGGTGTGCATAGAAGAAATTTAAATTTAATAAGAAAACACAACAAGTCACAATGCTATTAGCATGAATGCAGTAACTAGCGCGACAATCCCTTGATAACCACCTAATGATGCGCATCATGCATGAAGGAGGCTTAGCCCACTCCTGGAGCTTCTCTACTGTCACCACGCCATTGCAGTGTGTGTGGTGATGGTGGGGGCAATTTTCAAGCATATTTCTCAAGTGGTTAAGTGTCATTTTCTCCATCTTATGGGCCAAGATACTTCACAAAATCTCTTTATAATTGGCCTAACATGACCTTTATATATTTTTGTGTTTGAATTCTATAAATATGGATTTGTAGAGTTAAAAACCATTTTTGGATCCTTGGATCACTTTTGTTTTTTTAAATCCTAGAGGCACAAAAATCTTATGTTTAAGCCTTAAGTAGATGATTTGTATATGGATTACGATGATATCTCTTTCATAGTTTATTTCCTTCTTTTTCTCTTTTCCATTATCATGCCTACACTCTCATCTTTCTCTTTGTTGTTTGTATTTTCATTCAATCATGAGTAGTCACTCAAAGCCTCTAGAGTTTGAGTGATTTATGGATTGAATGGTTGAATCTTACTTATAATCATGTCTATAACATATCTACTATCCATTTTCATGCTTAACCATCTTGGCTTTGTTTGTTTTGGTACCACAAACACACACCACACAAGGTATTCATGGAAATGCTAGATAAAGATTCCAGAACCATATCTATTGGAATGAGTTGAGGTAGTTTGCTTAAGGCTAAAAAAACCCAAGAAGCCACCATACTAGAAGATATTAGTGCTTAATGCACTAGCAAATGATGAATAAGGCGTGAAAATGTCCTTTATCTTTTACTAGGAGGCTTTTTTAGGCTAAAGATAGCTAGGAAATATCCATAAGAACCATCACCTTAGGATGCTATGTACATAAAACAACTTGCTCCATCCATTAAGCAATATCTCTCTCCTTATAAGGTTGTTTTATTTCTTTTTGTATTGTGTTTGAGTTATTGTTGTTTCTTGTGCTAATTAGATACTTTAGCCTTATTTTGATTGTTACCTTGGTTTTTGTTCTTATTGTTTGCTTGTTGCTCACACTTTTTCCTTTATTGCCTTAATCACTCGTTCACCCATCATTTCATGGATACTTTCATTTAGTTACTTAGGAACTAGTAATAGCCTTAGGTTGCACCGTACTCTTCATGGGATCGACCTATTCTTACCACATTACAAGCAATACTCGTGCACTGATAAGTTTGGTTTAGAGGTTTTAAAACTTAGGGTTTATTGCACTAAACATGCACACTTTAAACCACATACATCTTATGCATGCGTAAACTAGCATGCAAGTATATAGGATAATGGGATGGATAAATAGGTAGCTAGAGTAGTAGGTTGTGCTAACCTAAAAATGAGATGTTCTTGCCCTTAGAATTTAAATATCCTAAAGTTCTAAGATTAGCTACCAAGGCAATGACTGACACAAGGTAACTTTAAGAGTTATGAACATGCAATAAACTATCATAATATAAACAAATACAAAGTAATTCGACTACAACACTCGATTTTAAACACATCTCCAAGTCTTTTGACCTTTAAGCACATAATTTGATTAGGTCCAGTGTGTGAATGTTTCATGCATATATAACTATGTTAACACACTGTGTAAGGCAACATAATGTGTGAGGCAAATACCAAAACATGTCATACATCATGATAGGAATAAGGCACTTTGGGGCTAGTCCTAAGGCCATTATTACATGAGAAAAAAAAAGGTAAGTCGAAAGTTCTCCATGAACTAGGATGTGTATATACCTCCCAATATTGGATGCGATGAGCACCACATTGGCCAAATGATATCATCTTATTTCTCAAGCATCGTGGAGTTGGAGCCTGCATATTGCTAAGTGCTTGATTTACCTAGATTTACGCTTTCATTTATGCTTAAATTGATTCCATTTTCCTAGTCCTTAGAATGTGTATTTGCATTTTGTAGGTATTCAATGGATTTGGGGGGTCAAAGAGGATAGAAATGTAAGTTAGATGACTTAATTGTCAAAAGGGGAAATATTGGAAGACACGAGAAAAATAGATGAAAAATGATCAATGAAGCCAGGTGTGATGTAAATGCATTTCCCACTTATGCGTACACATCATACCCAAGTGGGATAGAGAAGTTCACGATGCGAATGCACCATATAGGCTGTGCATTTACACCAATTCTAGCATTGGCAAAAAAACTCATGGTGTGAATGCACCACTCTGGTTGTGCGTTCACACTATTTAGGTGAGAATGAGGGACCATTTAGTAGGATGTACAGCAAAATTTTGAGCTTGGTTTTAAGTGGGGCCAATTTTCACCTAACCTTTATCTCATTGGTAGATGCCTAAGGGATAAAAACCCTTGAGATAATGACAATGGGACAACTTCTTAGAAAAAGGAGAAAATTAAATTGGAAGACAATTTCATTTTCTCTAGTTCAAGGTTTTCATCTTCTATCTTTTTCTTTAGCCACCATTACAGAGAACTTTTGGAGAGAAAGCTTAAAGCTTAGAAGCATCTTGAAGGGCTAGGAGACTAGAGCTTTAAAGGAGTTTCTTGGTTTTTTCTTTTTTCTTTCTTTGTATTTAATTATATATTTATTAGATTCTAGCATGATATTTGTTTCTAATTTGAACATGAGTAGATTTTTTTTTATCTTTCTAGGATGTAGCTCTTTACTGTTGTTGTTATTTTGTTAATTTAAGGTATTTCATGAATGTTTCCTTTCTTTTGTTGCCCACTTTTGTGTTTAATTCTTGTGTGTTGATTGATCACTTTCACATATTACATAATCTCTACTTTAAGCATGAAAGAGAAGGAGTAAAGGTAGAAATAGAGAGTGAAGCATAGTAGTTTGGACAGAAATAAGAGTATTCACTCAACCCATTAGGTCTACAATAAAGGTTAGTCTTTGATCCACCTTAGATTAGTGGACGAGCTTGAAAGATGCCATTGCTAATATGAGCAAAGCTTGGTCTTGAGAGAGAGGGTTATAATTCTAGAATCCCTATACCGCACTAGGAGTTAATATCCATTTATCTCAATTTACCTAGGCAACAAGATATAGTAGTGAAATCCTAGGGAGATAGCTTATTTATACAAGTTTAGTCCAATATTAGCTAGTCATAGTTAGTCGTAGTTGCATTATTACTTTCCATTCATCTAGTTCCTTGATTGTTAGTCTTATTCTTAATCATTTTCTTGTTAACTCCTTGTTTTTAATCCTTTAATTATTTTCATTAAGTATTTAATTAATACTTGGTATTCACTTGGGTTCAACAACTTTTCCTTAGGACGATGCTCGTACTTACCATTAGCACACAACTACACCATTCACTTGCAAGTAAATATGGGTATATAAATTTAAAACCCTTGTTTTATAATAAAGTTTTTAGAGCTGTTACTGGAAACTATTGTCTGATTCTATTTTGGATATCAAGTGCTAGATTGTTTTTTTTCCTGTTTATTTGCATTTTATTTATTTGTGCTATTTGATCTTTCATTGAAGATTCCTCTAGTGCATGACCTGTAGCTCTTGCTTACACCCAATTCCACTTGATCTAGAAATTGAATGGATTTTGAGGGGGTTAAGGTTAAGAAGCAAGGATATTGAAGAAGAGGGCACTCGTTCTTCATAATCCATCAATATGGAAGAGAATCTCGGTGAACATGAAAGAAATTTCGAGAGAAAAAGGACTCCTCCTTATATTGATCTTAAAAGTGATGATGTGATGATGGATAAAGGGCATTGAGAGGTCAATAGAAGTGGAGAAAGGCTTAGAGGAAGGTCAATGCATTTGGTGGAAGACCATGATGATATGATAAGGCCGGTTCCACTTTGAGGTCGAGTATTTGGAATTTCAAGCCATATTCTATAACTTGTAGAGGCACACCCCTTTAGTGACACTCAAATAATCACATCAAGAGGTTTGTTCAGTTATGTGATACATTTGATTTGGAAGGGATAAGTGAAGATATTAACCAAGTTTATCAATTGCACTTACATAAAATGGTTTGAGTTTGAATACAAGGCTACAAGTGGATGCCACAATTGGTGGCTTTATTTTATTGAAGCATGTTGATGAGTGCTGTGAATTACTTAACAATATGGCTAAGAGTTTGAAGTTGAGTGGCAAAAGGGCTGCAAGGAAAGGTAATGGATTATATAAAATGGACAAAGCACATATCTTCAAGCACAATTCTCCGCTCTCACTAGTATGATGTCAAAGATAACCAAAACTAAAGAGAGAATGAAGGTTCAACAAGCAATGGCAAGTAAGGAACTGGATGAAGTGTAAGATGTGAATTTTGTGAATTATCAAAGTGCATATCCACCAAAGCAAGAAGGTGAAAACTATTTTTTTACGAACTGTTAACATGAAGGGTTTAATTATTCTAACCCCAAGGTAGTCATGCAACCACAAGGTGAATTTTCATGTGAATCAGAGGCTTCCTTGAAAGACTTTATGAAGGGAAAAATAAGGGAGTTTATGAATAAAGCGATGGGTATAACCACCAGGCAAAACAAGAAGGAGATGAAAGTCATACAAGCTAATACTCAAGCCTCCATCAAGAATTTGGACACCTAAATGAGGAAATTGGCAGCCTGCAAGGGTTCTTGACTTACCCAAATGTAGGGTTAACCTAGGATCATTAATTTAATCGGGATTTAGTAGTCTAGCTTTTAGTTGGAGTTGGCTAAATCAATGCTTGTATGATTTAGAACTTATGTGCTAGTAGTTCATTACCCTAGCATATGTATCATGCATGTTTAACTTCGGTAATTTCAATTTGCAACAAACAAAACTTTCAAGTAATTGCCATGGCATGGTAAAGAAGAAAAACATAAAACTAGGTACCGAAGTTATAAAATAAGTTTGCTTAAGCTTCAAGCATCAACTTTATGTACATTCACCATTTTCATGTACATCCAAATGCAACAACTAGTGTATACATACACCAAAATATAGGCAAAAATAGTCCATACTAGAGGCCATTTAGTACATGAGTGCTACATTTTCACATAAACCTAGTTTAAGATCTTAAAATGAATTTTTTATCTAAGCTTACAGCTTCAAAAATAAGAACTCAACCTCTTCATGTACTTAGCCTATAACTTGGAAGGTCACAATTAAATACTTAGTTAGCATATAAATTAGCCAACCAAGTAACTTAGAATCAAATGTGATTCAACTTACTTCATGTCTACAATAAAAACTTCTTTAATAACCCCCTCACTAGGTGTTAGGATTCACGCTAGTAAAATCTACTCAATATAACATTTAAAAGAGTGAGAATTTAATAATTCTTAGTAAAGGATTAATATCTGTAAAATAAATCTTTAAGACATGCAATTATATGCATAACAATATATAACGCTTCTTGATGTAAGCTTAAAAACATCATGAGGTCTTAATTAATGGCCAATAATTAAGCCCTATGATGGGGATCCATCATCATCCTAGTCCTAACTTACAAGGCCTTAGCCTTTTTCTTAGCAAGCTTAGTTGCCTTTATATTTCCTTTATCACATTGTACAAAAGTTTCATTCAGCTTGGTGGTTTAACTTACCAAGTTGGGTAGCTTAGTTAGGGTACTTTTAAGGTTTAAATCCTCTTTTAGGTACTTAGTACCCTAGGCTCTCTTAAGGTCCTAATAATTTTCTTAGACCTTAAGCTTTCACTTAACCACCACTTAACTCATTCACAAATGCATTTTTATAGCTTTAGGAGTAGTTTGAAAGTTCAAACAAATGTTCAAAATATCTCATAATGGTTCAGGCTTTAAAGCCAATGCATTAAGGTATCCTTAGGGTTGCCTTAACTTGGGGAGAAAGGCACAATGGTACAGTGTCAACAGAGCTCGGCACCACATTTGCCAATGACTAAAACTCCCCAATCGTTGAATGAATTCTCAACATCAATGATGCATCGCCAACACTAGTTCTACAGCTCTTCTGTTTTAACATTTCAATGCTCATTTTGGTTCATTTTGTAATCAAACTTGAACCATTTACACAACAACCAACTCACATACTTTCATACATGTTAGAACACGTGCATGTCCATCAATTAAACACTTAGAAACATAAAAATACCTTACCAATCATAAGATCATAAGCTTCAAACTTCCTATGCATACATAAGCACACTTGCACCAAATCTTTGCAAATCAATGTAGTCTTGGTTTTGGTCTAGTAAAATGAATTGCCCAAGCATAAAAAACATGGGATATGATCATATTATGAGAAAAATATTTGTAAACTTCATTCACTTGCCCTTACCCCCTTTGTGAAACACAAACTACATCACTTGAACCACTTTAGCACAATCATACTTGTAACTTGTTATTCTACCTTCACAAACCAAATTTGAGGTTAGGGATCAATCATATAATACACCCAAGCCTTCATTCACTTAGAAAAATCTTAAACCTCAACTCAAATCCAAGAATTGAAGCTTACCAAGAAGGAAAATATGATCGTTTGCTTCCTTAAGCTCAAACAAGCTTGTTGCTTCAAGAAATCACCCACTTGAGCTTTAATTTTGTAAAAAACGGATTGGGAAGAGATTTGGTAGCTTAGGGTCAGCTAGAAACATGGATGAATGAGTGAAATGCGCAAGAATAAGCTTCTCTTACTACTTATCCTCCTCCAACCACCTATTGATCCCTTAACTTTTCTAATTGTGCTAATTAGGTCCTAATGCCTCATAAAGCTTTTTTCTTACACTTCACCAATGTAATTTGGACTAGGAATTATAAGTATTCTTCAAAAATATTTAATTCCATGGTCCAAACACATTCATGATTTAAAGTGGTGGTTTTCTTGGCAAATTTCTATTTTCCCCCTTGTAACAAAAATTTGCTCAAATAATCATATCACCAATTCTACACTACACTAATTCACTAGTTAAATTAATTAGTTGCAAATAAAATTCCTAAGCTTAAAAATTAAGCTTACTTTGCATATCTTGACCTTGGTCTTTGAGAGCTTTAACACTACCTTTATGCGTGAAATTAAAAAAGGCAAGTTTATCCCAAGTGACACCAACATCAACTCTCAGAAGGCTTTTCATGCCATTGGATTGAAGAGTGGGAGGAATGTAGTGACTCAACCTAAGGAGCCATTCACTTAAGAGAAGTGTCCCCAATGAAAGCCCTTAAAGAATGAACCCATTTCAAGGTGTGAAAACACTCGTAAAAAGAAGGATAAGGAGCCTCCAAATTCATAAGTCAAGAATCCAAACCAAGTGCCTGAGCTTTCATACCCACAAAGGTTCGAAGGAAAGAAATACTCCCAATATACCAAGTTCTGTGAGGTGGTCAAAAAGATTAAAATCAATATCCTATTCCCTGAGGCCATTAGTCAAATGCCAACATATACAAAGTTCCTAAAAAAACTTGATCACCAAGAAAAGGAAGTTCTTTGATAATGAGCTTATCTTGCTTAAAAAAGATGCTAGCATTATCATTCAAAAGAAAATACCTCATAAAGTGAAAGATTTAGGGAGTTTCACTATTCCTCTTTATATTGATTCATTTCATTGTGATATGGTTGTTTGTGATTTGGGGGCTAACATTACCTTGATGCTCTTATCTCTTTATATGAAGCTTGGACTTGAAGATGTCAAGACCTCCTTCATATGCTTGTAATTGATGGACCATTCTTTGACTTTTCTAAAGGGGTCCTCGAAGATGTGTTGGTGAAGAATGATAAATTTGTTTTCTAGGTGGACTTTATGGTCTTGGACATGAAAAGGGACCAAAACATGACAATTATACTTGAGGCTTCATTGATATGAAAGGTGGCAAGCTCACTTTGACAGCCATGGATGAAGAGATCACCTTCAATTTGGCCTAACCCATGCTTCACCAATATAAAAAAGCTTTAGATTGGCATCAGGTGGATCATCTCAAGCCTCGCCATGGATGAATGAACAAGAATTGTTATAAAGATGAGTTATCCTACATTGGTCAAGAAATCTTGATTGATCTTCCTTCTCAAAGATGTTGTTAAGGTGCATAGCAAGAGGTATAAAATCAGGTGCTTATTGGTAGATAACCCAACATTTCAATATATCTATTGATTCTTAGTTGTGTTTGAACAAGTTGAGTTTTTGGGAAATTGTCTCTTAATTACTCTGTGTGACTATTGTAAGTGTATGGTGCAAGGACCTGTTGCTCATATAGAATGATAAAATGCTACCATTACCAAGACTTTGAGCAGGAGTAATTGGAAGCAGGAACATCCAACTCCTGATATAATTCTTAAAGCACCATCTTTTTCCTTAGTATTTTTGTTAACATTGTGGATAATGTTTGTTTTAAGTTTAGGGGAAAGATGTGCTTTTAGATTATGCTTGTTTGAGTATTTTCCTAGGACTTGATACTTAGTTGTGTATTTCTTGTTTATGACTAGTTTTGTTGATTTTTTTATTTTTTTTATTCTATTCATTTTCTCATGACATTATATGTATATCATATTTATTTTCTTTACCATATGTTGCATATAATGGATCAATTTAGAAGCATATAGAATGCATATAAGTTGTTTGCATTTAGGTACACAATACATGACCTTTACTTATGAACATATGTTTTGCTTACTTAAATTAAAAGTTAATTCTTGAAAGAAGTCAAAGTGGGCCCTTGTTACCATAGGTAAAGATTGAACTCGGTGAGCATATTGAGCCTTGATAAATATGTGTATGTTGAATTCCTTTGTTGAAAGTGTTTTCCTTGCATTTGATCTAAACCTTGCTTGGTTGATAAATTATCTTAAAAATTTGTGCATACTGGCATTGTTGAATATGAATATAGGGACAAAAAAGGCAAATTAGGTCAACCAACTTCCCAAATGGCCAACCTTGTAATTTGTCCCCTTGTTAACCCTTTTGGACTTTATTGTATAATTCTTGGTTTGAACCCACATTATGAACCTTACCATTCCTCTCACCTACTTTTGGTCCCAAGGTTAGTTAAGCATCTGAATTATGAGATTTAGATGGTTGAAAGCAAGTTTGAATGTAAAGGTTAAGTTAAAAAACAAGTTTAGGGTAATTTGCATGTGCTAGATTCTATATGGTAGATTTTGTTGTGTGAATTAGAAAGCATGCATGCTTTTTATAGTCAAATTTGGATTGGTGTTTTTGAAAAAAAATTTGAGTCAAGTGCTTTGCAAAAAAAAAAAAACCCAAGGGTGAGCAATTAGAAAAAAAAACTTCACCAAAAAAAAAGGAAAGAAAAAAAATAAGAAAAATTCAAAAAAATCAATGAAAAAATATAAAAAAATATATCACATTTTTTTCTTTTAAATCATGCATGAAAAGATAAGCTGGAAATCTTTGTTGAAATCTCTTTGTGGCTAAAGAACTACTGGTGCTTATGTGTAAGTGTTGTATTTTTAGGTGCCCATGGTTTATGTTGCTTAGCTAGCATTTAGCGCCACTCTTAAATGGCTTTTTACTGATGTCCATTCTACACCTAGCCCAACTTCGTTACAACCTTATAAAATGCTATTGGACTTATGTTTACATGCAACCTCTTAGGGGATTTTAGTAGGGGGAGGCTGGATCTCCTTGCAAGTTTATGGTTGAGAAACGTAAAGTAAGCCACCACACACAAATACCACATCCCTAACATAAGAATGAGTGTAAACACTTAAGGAGTAACTCTCTACCTTTGATAACTAGTGCCTAATTTTACCTTCTTTCATTAACTACTTTCAAAGCTAGTTTGCAAGTGTTTTATGTTTATTGAGTGAAGTACCATGTATTGTTAGCTTGTTTGTTTTGCTTGTTATCCTAGTTTTTAGGTTGCATTTGCCGAGGGCTAGCAAATATTTAAGTTTGGAAATGTGTTAAGTGTTTAATTTACCTAGATTTTCACTCTTATTTGTGCTAAAATTAGTTCCATTTTACTAGTCTTTAGTATGTGTATTTGCATTTTGTAGGTATTCCATGGATTTAGGGGTTAGAAAGGATGAAAATACAAGTTAGAGGACTTAATTGGAAAAGCATAAAATGTTGGAGGATATGAAGAAAAGATATGAAAATGATCAAGGAGTCTTGGCGTGATGTGACGCTCTTCCCCATTGTGCATATCCATCGTGCCAAAGTGGCACAGAGCAGCTTGCAATGTGAACATAATACACAAGCTTTGTGTTCGCACTAATTCCAACATTGGCAAAAAACTCATGATATGAATGTACCACTTTAACTATGTGTTTGCACTACTTAGGTAAGAATGAAAGACCATTTGATGGGATGTAAAGAAAAAATTTGAGCTTGTCTTCAAGTGGAGCCAATTTTCACCTAACCTCTTTCTCACTGGTAGGTGCCTAAGGGATAAAAACCCTTGAGATAATGACAGGGGGACAATTTCTTGGAGAAAGGGGAACATTAGATTGGAAGACTCTTTACTTTTCTCTAGTTCTAGCCTTTTATCTTTTATCTTTTTTGTTAGACACCATTAGAAAGAACTTTTGGAGAACAAGGTTGGAGCTTATGAGCTTTTAAGAGGGATAGAAGACTAAAGTTTCAAGGGAGATTCTTGGTTCTTTTTTTTTCCTCTTTCTTTGTATTTGGTTATGTATTTATTGGATTCTAGCATGATGTTTGTTTTTAGTTTTAGCATGAAGTAGATTCTTTTATCTCTCTAAGTTGTAGCTCTTGTCTATTTTTATTCTTTTGTTAATTTAAGGTATTTTATGGATGTTTCCTCCTTTGTGTTGTATACTCTTGTGCTTAATTCTTGTGTGTCATTCACACATTACATTATCTTTACTTTGAGCTTGAGAGAAAAGGAGTAGAAGTAGAAACAAGGAGTAAAGCACAGCCAGTTAGAGAGAAATGAGAGTATCCACTCAACCCATTAAGTGTACAATAGGGGTTAGTCCTTAATCCGCCTTAGATTAGTGAATGAGCTCGAGAGATGTCATTACTAGTCCATATGTGACGAAATTTTGGTATCAAGAGATAGAGTTTTAAAGCTAGAATCCCCACACCATACTAAGAGTCAGTATTATCTCAATTTACTTAGGCAATGAGATAGAGTAGTAAAATCTTAGAGGGATAGTTTATTTATACAAGTTTAGTCCAATCTTAGCTAGTCGTAGTTAGTTATAGCTGCATTATTACTTTCTATTCACCTAGTCCCTTGGTTGTTAGTATTTAATTGAGTACTTGGTATTCATTTGGGTTCAACAATTTTCTCTTGAAATGATACCTATACTAACCACTTCCATATAACTACACCATCCACTTGCAGTATAGTTGTGATGCAAAACACATGCATGTCAAACACTGTGTCATCAAACAAAATGTATAGAAAACTTCATAAGAAAACATATAAACAATTGGTTTTCAATCTTGTGTTGAAAGAAGTTGCAAAAATTCAATCTTTTTTTTTTAAATTTTGAAAAATCATTAGTGAAGTTGCCACTATGAGAGGCCTCAAGGCTAGTGGCCTTTTAGGTATGAGTGCATTTATTGACACAACTTGAAATAGATCCTTACCCTAGGATTTAGAAAAACAAAGTCACCACCTTAGTTTGAAAAGCAAGTAAAAATCAAGAAACAAAAATAGTTGAGTTGACTCCAAAACAATGAAAATTGTAAATTTTGCATAAAACTAAAGATTTTGGGATCAAAGATTAGGTATGATTTGAGGAGGTGTTTGGCACCCAACTCGCTTGAAACAAGCTTAAAGTAAGCAAAAACCAATGTTAGTAGCAAAAAGAATGAATGCATATGTTAAATGTCAAGCAATAAAGAAATGGTTGTTTTTAATTATTAGGCTTGGACTTTTAAGTTTTAATTTAAATCTTTCCGTAATTATGCTCCAATTAATTCAAACTATGTCATAATCTTTTTGTAGTTAGTGTAGTACATAAATTATCAGTTTTTCATCTCTGAAAATAAATTTTCTATATCAACTTAGTTTAATCTAGGGCCAACAATGAATTTGCAATCGAGGGAAAAGATCTGGGACTATTAAGCAACAACTAAGAGGTGAGAGACAAATTTGCAACTTAAACTAAAGATTTGTTATTTTATCTAGACATCCATACTCCATTTAATCAGAATAGAGCTCCACTAATGTACTCAAATTAAAATATCGAGAAATAAATCTTTTTTCAAAAACAATAATTTTATATCCAAATACGAATATTGGGAAAAAAAATGGTGAAAGTTAGGTGACACAAAAGGTAGTAGGAACTAGCGCAATGGAGAATGAAAGCTGCCAACATTTTAAAACTAAAGCATATAAAGGTATTGTAAAAATAAAAGTGAGAGTAACAATGAAAATAAAAGGAGCGGCGTTCTTCATAAAATAGAATAATATCACCGAGATGAAAGTTTTAATTCCGATTTCTTTTTTGTTTTTAACACTGACCAAAGTCCCAAGGATCCGTAGTGGAAATGGAATTGTAAATCCATTGATAAAAAAGGACACCCACCCCACGAAAGCTACTTCTTTAGCAAAATCAATTGTCTTGCGAGCATCTAATGAGGTTGTGGGGTGTGTGATGTACTTTTGGATGAAGCAAACATTTGCTGGCAGGAACATGTTGGAGCTGCAAAAAATTCTTTGAAGTTTTGCAATTGGGGGAGTGAGCAGTGCAAAAGCAACAGGAGCAAAGGATGTTGGTGAAGTGGGTCTAGCTTTTAAGGCTAAAAATTGGCAAAGCTTTCAATATAGTTTGTTTTCTAGTTTTACTTCAGGAGGTGAGTTTTAGCAAAGGTTTAACAAGTGTTTTGTGGAAATGGGAGGTTTGGGAGGGATTGTTCTAGCCTTTAACTGCATTTTTTTTATATTTTTATATTAATAAATATCTTTACCATTAAAAAAAATTGATCTTGCAAGCAATTTGTGAATAAGAGGAAAAAATGATAGATCAAAGATAAAAAATATTAGGGTTGGGGACACTGAACCCGGCATCCCAGGTTTGAGTTCGCTCTTCCCTTCCTCTAATCCCACAAATGCCTTCAATGTTTCTTTGATTATCTTTTAAAGTCCCAAATGCTTGTCAAACACACCTCTCTGTAACATAAATGTTTTTCTACATCTTATAGCCTTGTAATATATAGCTGATTCTAAGTACAAAAAAAAAATAAAGGATCTAAGTTATTTGTTCGGGTTTTTAAGCCAATCCAGTTCCTTTCCCTTCTGAGAAAGAAAGCTAAACTCAACAAGATTCTAGTCGTAAGCGCATCCAATGAGGGAAACAAACAAATGGGAACGAACAAAAATTGAGTTCTAAGCTAACGGCCCTCCCTCCGCCTCTATTTCAATATCATGCCACCAAAACCAAACAGGACCGGGTCCAACCCAATTATGATCCCTCCACAACAAGAAAACGAAGAGAGAGAAAAGGCAAAATTTGTCACTTAGTGCCCAACAAAATTCGTGCCCAACTCGGATTTGTGCTCCTCCTACGCCTCCCCCGCCGAAAGGAGAATAATTACTATTACGTGAAATGTGAAAATTCACATGCTTTTCATACGGCTGCCTGTTGCTGCGGCTGCTGCTGCTGCGGCCTGAGTGGCCACCAGATTCGGATTCGTTCGTGGTTTCGATTCGGAGCGAAGCCAGGCGTTGGATGGATGGATGTGCTACGTACGCGTAAGAATAATAGAAAGTTGAAAGCTTCAGAATCGTCGCTTTCGTTTCACACATTTTTTCGCTTCTTAGTCTACAAAGACTTTCGTCTCAGGTCAAAGCCAAATTGTACACCTGAATCCTTTTACCGCGTCTACAAAGTACGGCAAATCGATTTCCACTTTAATAAATAATAATTAAACAAGCTGCACCTCCTTAAAACTTTAAATATATTAAAGGGTTCGAATCTGACCTGTATATAAATATTTTTAATTATAAAAAAAATCTAATTATATAGGTTAGAAAAGTATTTGTTCTTTGAAAGGCTATTAAATACTGCCATATGCCCCTTTCTTTTGTTTGTTTGTACATCAAAGGCTAAAGCACAGTTTTATCCTAATTTTTTTGTTGTCATTGTAATTTTTACCCCCAATTTTGACAAACCTAGAATTATGCCTGTGCCCTTTTTTAGCTTAATTAGTGAATAAGACATTCTTGTATTTACAAAGATCTTTCACTAAGAAAAAAGCATTTACAAAAATATGTATTATTTTATAATTACCCAACAATTTATTGAGAACTTGAGAAGCTAAATCGAATTGGCTACTTCCAATCCCAATGTCCAAACCCTCGGGTCGAAATTTAGTTAGTGATAAACTCTATGGACAACAGTGTAGAATTTATTTTTTGTTTCCATGATCATCAAGTTTTGTAAGGTTCTAATTCTCTATTTATTCATATCAGGCAAACAATTGACTTCATTAAGCATATGTATAAGTCCAACTAATCTTCCAGCATATACATCGAGTGGAGTACTTAGACAATCAGAGTAACTCATGATTTAGTTGTGTTTATGTATTTTATATTGAACAGAAAAACTTATCCGCAGAAGCATTTTTCAATTAGAAATAATTTATTCTGTACTCTAATTTCCGATTTCTTCAAGTATAGGGTTGCAATTGATCTATGATTTAGTTTAAAAATTATATTTAGAAATTACCTGTTTTTTATTATACCTTTTAAAAATATATTCCAAGTATACAGTTACTTTTTTACATTGTTACTGTGTGCTGTCTTTCTAAGTACATTGTTAGTGTGTTTATTTGTCTATATTGTTTATTTTTTATTTTTTATTTTTTGGAGGAAGGCTTATGGTGTCCATTCGTCAGAAGCAAGAGCATTACAAAGCCAAGAAGCAAGTTATCCCTCCCATAAGGAGCGCCTACTAGTATCAAGCCCCTTATGAGTAAGGACATGTGTAACCCCATTATAGGATCACCTAACAAAAGAGAAAGAATATGATTCAAATTCAAATTGAGAACCTAGAAAGCAAACCTCATCAACAATGACTCCAGAATTAAAAAAAAAAAAAACAGAGAGAGAAGAAAAATGTGCACTATTAAGTTCATGATCAAGGACTTTAGAGTTAGACTCTAACACGATGGAATTGAGACCTTGCTGTCTCGTTTCCTTTATTCCCTACAAAAAGAGCTAGAGGTTTCAAATATAATAGGCGCCCAGTTAGAGGTTACTTTATAAACACTAACAAATTACATAATAATAATACCAACTACAACAACAATGCCATCATAATTTTCTTGAATTTGAAATAATCTCTAATAAATTTTTTAACTTTAATTTTTTTTAACTTCCTCTTTGCAGAAAAGGAACATTAATGAGATTTTTTTCAATTAACCTCTTAGCAATTGTATCACAAAAGGACCCAGCTGCTTTATAATACAACCCAAATACATACAGGTAAGGTATATTGGCTCAAGTATTTTTTTCTTCTCGACACTCGCCTTACATGTATAATGAGTTTACGTATTTTATGTAGTCGAGTGTGTACTAGCTACATTTATTGTTATTAATTTGTGACAACTTATTTTTATTTGTTTATAGTCTAAGATGTACAAAATAGTATCATTGGGAACCTTGCATTGTTTTTAGGTTAATGACATCTTTATTGGTTTTTACTAACTAGGTGGTTTAACGATTACCTAACAATAATTAAGCATGCATTCTATCGCGACTTTCATTGCAAACGTCGCAAGCATGTTGTGGAAAAAAATAAATAAATAAAAACACGCATGCAATGTATTTCACAATGTTAGAAAAATCTTTTATTATTTCTACCCTTTTTCTTATTTATATATTTCGTATTTCATTTACTCTTTTCAAACTCACTGTTTCATTTAATTAATTAAGATTAAAATTTTCATATTATATTTAAACGATAGGTTCAAGTAGTATCCACCTCACAATTAGATAGGCACAACTCATCCAGTCGTTTGGAACATATATATTTTTAATTATATATTTTCTAAATATTTCTATAAAAAATATCAAGAAAATATGTATGTATGTATGTATGTATGTATGTATGCATGTATGTGTATGTATGTGTATATGTGTGTGTGTGTGTAGAGAGAGAGAGAGAGAGAGAGAGAGGTAATAAAATATAAATCTTATAAAATAAAGTAAAATATGATATGTTAATTATTAAATTATGTCTCTATTTTAAAATATAGAGATATCAATTGGGAGGGTTTAGGACAGGTTTAGCTAAATTCATATATTGCTTACGAGTAACGGGATTAAGGTAACATCTATCACATGAGTAGACGGGGTATGACGTATTTGATATCTATATATCTTTGAGGTTTTCTTTATATTTCTATAAACATTTTCTAGAAAATATGATCATTTAAAAACAATTAAAGAAAAATGTTATAATATGAAGCAAAATATGATAATTTACATTAAATTATAACTTTATTTTAAAATTGAGTTCATATTTTAAATATTAAAAAAAAGGTTGGCGGGGTCAAGTATAATTTGTTAAACTTGTGTCATCCCCAAAACTTTGTAAATGGTGGCAGGTTCAGATTATTTTGGGAGTGTAGGGTTGAAGAGGATATTAATTTCTTTCAAGATAGAATTCAAGGGATTATAAGGTAAATAACTAGAATTCAAGGGATTATAAGGTAAGTAAAATATTAATTTTTAAATAAATTTAGTTCTAAATCAAAAGGAAATCAAAATAAAATTAATCACTTACTATTAGTGGCAAACAAGTTTCCGAAGCTTCATTTTTGTCACATCAAAATTTGTTTGACATACAAAAATCATTGGACAGCTATTTGGAACTTTTAAAAAATATACATTTTTCAAGAATGATAGAAGTTAGAAGTATGATGATTCTAGTAATTTTCCGTAATATCTGAAGAGAGATTAAAAAAAAAAACAAATGGAAACTTGGAAATGGAGGGAAAAGGAATAATTTAATATCATTCTCCATGATTGATTACCATTGCATGACTTAGCTGCTTGAATATAATAAAAGTGGTAAACTGCACCATTCGTACCTCCAAAACTCCAAACACTGTAGATCATGTATTTATAATCCGCAAATCATTGGGTTCATTTTCATACTTAAATCTTGAAATTGTGTTTACCTTTCGTCACGGATAAGATGCTAATATAATTAAATAATAAAAGTATAAAAATCAAATTTCTACGTGTAAAAGCACAAGGGATTAAAACAATAATTGGACCCTAATTCGAAGGAACGAAGAAGGTTTGTTTAGAAAAACAGTAAACGCACTCGGAGACTCCAACACAACTTTGACTACGTGTAAACCTTTAGCAGCGGACTTTTTCGCTCTCGTTGATTGCCTGTCGTGGTTCAACAAGCAGACTGACTGATGCATCTCAATAGTAAAAATAAAATAAAATAAAATAAAATGATAGTTAAAGTGATAATTACCTAAGTGTCCTAAAGTGATAATGTGAGTAAAAAAGTAATTTATTGAAAATATGACGTACTTGAGAGCACATTGAGAAAGGCATGTATAATTTTTATTTTATACTTTTTCGTCTCATATCCTTTTACTTCACTTTTGTTTTGAGTAGTCTCATAATTATTGCACCATTTCTTTTTTAAGTAATTATTTAACACCCCGTTTACCATTATACTTATAACTTAACCCATCTCTCTATCTCTCCCCTCCCAACATATCCACACACACACACTCTCTCTCTTGGGCGAGCGATCGATGATGGATGCTGAGCGAATCAAACACATTCACAATGATGAAGTGAATTGACGACGATGATTGAGCGAATCGAATGACGATTGAGTGATCGACAATGACAACGAAGCAAATTGGACAATGATTGAGTGAATCGAACGCACAATTAAGTGAACGAGGATGGCTTCTGGCATATTAAGGATAGATGGGTTGAAAGGGCTCCGGCTGTGATTGTGTTCGATTTGATCCTAGTGATCCAAGGCCATACATCAACATAGTGGCAACAGCGACAAGAAAAGGAATTGAAGACTAGGACGGTTACATGCCAGAGATAGGAAGGGAGTAATAATTTGCAAAGAAATATATGAAATAAGTATAAAAATTAATATATAAATCAACCCAAAACAATAATTTAGAAATTAAATATTTATGAATTGTCTTTTCTAACATTACTTTAAGTGATTACTTGTTTAAAATATTATATGAGGGACTGAATTGAAAAATGGGTAGGAGTTCAATGAGTTTTTAATAGTTGATCATAAAGCTTATCTTCTTCCTAAAAAAAGAAAGAGAAACTAAGAAACACTACGACAAGAAGCTCAGGCAAAGCCACATAGTTGCAGGGAGCTTGCGGGACATAACTAAGAAATGGGTGAGAGAGAGAGAGAGCGATTGGAAACCACTTGATCTTCACTTGAACTTCAATGGCAAGATCTTTGAGAGCCTATGTGCTCCATCTTCGACTAGGTAGAGCACTCTGCCATTAAGGGTTGTGTTACTCATTCGCTGCCCGACTGAAATCCTCCTAACTCTTATAATATGAAACTAAATTCTTAACGTACGAAATTGATTATTTATTATATGAAATTGAGATTCGAATATATAAAACTCTTTGACCACGATTATTTGTAGTGAAAATGAATGAATAATATCTTTTTTTTAATAATTATCATATTTATCAATCTAAAAAAAATTTCTTTCCAATAATTACTACATTTATCCCCTATTGACATATGTTTCATCTCTAATCAATAGTTTTAAAAATAAAGAAAATAATGTAATGAATTAAATTGATAAAAATAATTACCATATTTATAACTTAAAAAAAATCTTAATAATTATCATCACAAAGGTTAATTTATCCTAACAGAATCTACTCTCCTTCTCTATCAAAATTTAACAGAAACAAAAATGTCTCATACCAAGGTACATATACGTCACACGCACATTAGAATTTGGCGTCCAAAGTACATGTTTCCAAAAAAGTCAAAAAATGTGAAAAATTGAATTGCAAATATACAAAAGAAAAATGTTTTGTCCTAAAACTTCAGTCCAAATGATTGAACTTTAGGACATCAACATGAAAGATATTCGAACTCTGTTTGTACCAAATTTTCTATAAATATCAGTTACCATTAATTTGACGATCTTCTGGATTCCGAAATACAAATTTGTACTTTTTACCTTTATTCTTATGCATGTGCTTCTTATTATTACAAAATAGAAAGATTGTTTTTCTAAGTTTACGAATGACAAGTCTGTGGAACAAAACTCACCGGCAACGGAGGAAGGACGGTGCTTACGCGCCGTTTCCATAGCAAGGCGCGAAAAGCTCGCGCTCGGTCAGACCCGTCACGTGATACCTACTTGTAACCGCCAGGCGCCAGCTATTAACGCTCTGGCACCACCCACAGTAACACAAAACATTGTCCACCTTATTCTGACGACACGTGTCGCGTCACCGCTTATTTCCTGGTCACAGTCATGTCTAGCTACGCTTTCCCTGGTTGTTCGCTCGAAAACTGAGTCTCTCATCAAATGTCGGAAACACCCTTCACTTTTCCACAGAAAGTGCTACCAACAAGGAGCTCTGCCGTCTTTTCATGACGGAACTAACTAATTTCCATGGTTCGGTGAAACCGATTCCCTGATGGTCGGTTATGGGAAGCCAAGTAGTACATGCAAGTTAGGATAAACAGGTCCACCGTCAACTTCCGTGATGAAGTAAAATCAACGGTCAGATTTTGACTGGACTATGCATCCAGAACCAACTTCCGAGCACGTGATAATTCCGTCCCCTCTCCTGACTCTTTCCTCCCTCTGACCGGTACAGGAATAGGAAGCCTCCGTTTTGGCGTATTCCCCTGAATACCCCTCCGTCATCATGAGAATTGCGCTTTTGTTTTGTTTTAATCCCTGGAAGGAAGCTTCCTAATAAACGGAGTTTAAAGTAAAACGGAAGAGAGGATTAGGCGAAACACGTCTGAGACGGCAAGGTGTTTGGTTGAACCACCTAACAACCGCCACTTCACAACTCTTTTCCTCCTTACTTGTAGAGTTTTTTATTTATTACTTCCAATTACTATTTCTTTCCCTTTTTTTTTTAAAAAAAAATTTTGGCCCCAAGGAATAATAAATCCGTTTAGAGCATTAATTGGTAGAGGTATAAATCTTTTTAATTATCCTCGGGGACTTCTTTTCGCTTTTCTTAACCTTCTCTCTCCTCTTCATCCCTCCTTTCCTCCTCTATCCTTCTTATCTGTCTCGCCGTTTATTCTCTCTCTACACTGTCGCCGGGAAACTGCTTCTTCTCGCCGGTAAACTGCTTGGTTTTGGTGTAGTATTGCCTTCGGATCTACGGTGAACGATTTTTGAGGAATTTGTTTCGGTTGTTGACCGTTTCCCGGCGGCTTAGATTCGGATCTCCTGGGCGTCGCGTGGGTTAGGTGGTGGTGGTGAGATTTTTTTATGAGAATGTGGAGAGGATGGTTCGTTTCTGAGCATGCGGTTCGGTGGTAAACGGTGAAGATCTCGATCTAGGCTCTGCTTTGTTTCCTGGATTTCGCGTTTTTCTGGATTGTTTTCGCCGGTGAATTAGCCGGAAACGGTGGATTCTGGAGTAGCATTGCCGAATGAAATGGTACTTGATTTTTCTTTTCGTATCTTATTTTGATACTATTTCCGTTTATACTTATCCTTCCTGAGTTGCTATGATAAGATTCTCTGTTGTTGTTTTCCGGTTAATTTTCTGGATCTGTTCTGCATTGTTTCGGTTTTGCGATTTCTTTCCTGATTTTCTCTCGGATTCCTTCTAGCCTGACGGCTCTTGTGTTTATTTCGAATTTTGCATCTTACTCTGAGCGGCGCCGAAGTCCGAGTTACTGCATATTTTTTAGAGGGACTTTTGATTTCGAATATTTGTTCGTGGTCTTAGGTTTGACCGTTCCTGAACTTTATCGATGATTGCAATACTGAGTAATTTCAACGGTTTAGCTTATTCTCACTTTTCAGTTATTTTTTGTCTTCATGGGCCGAGTTCAATTAGTTACGGCTGCGATTAGGGTCAATCTGCTGATCACATTGCTTCTGCAAAATTTTCCTGAGAGAATATGTTGATTTGTGTCAGTTAACTAGTTGTTCGAAATATCTCGTTAACGCTCGTTTCATCCAGCTTTGACTTTGGTTATCAGTTTTAAGAAGCATGAGTTCTACGACTCATAACATGTTGACTTGTATATCAGTTTTTAATCATGAAATTCGTCAAGACTTCTCTGTGATTTTTCTGTCATGCTAATCAAGGTTCTTAATAGGAAAGGGGAATTAGGTGTTTAAGCGTGACCGTTGAAGGAGTAGAGCATGTCTTCTATATACATAGCTTTTGCATTGGGGATTAACCAATTGAATACCTTAAGTGTGGTCTATCACTCTTTTGATTTTCCATTAGTTGATCAAGTAGCTTCAGCTGCCTTCTTCGTTGTTGATATAATCAAATACCATTGAAAAAGAAATCTACTCACTGTGAAATCATTGCTTGAGGTATGGTTATGTGTAATCAACAAAAATTATGTCTAATGAGATGGCTAATGTGTAGCCGTTGGCTGTATTCTCAGCACTGTGATTAGTATTCATGATAGTTCCCCTAATAAATAATTGGTTGAACACTCGAGTGGATCTTTGTGCTACGTTTAGTCTAATTTGTTGGTGTTATATTAGCAATCAGCATTATGACTATGCCATGTTGAGAATTCTGGTTTTATAGTGATTTTTCCTTTTGTGTGAGAATTTTTTTCCTCGGTCTTAAATGATTCTTATTGCCAATTCCCTGTCTCAGCAGGTGGAAGGAAGGGTCTGTTTATCTAAAGAGGCCAGAAATGGGTTAGAGATACTGAAGCGTAAAAGGCTTCAAAGAGGAAAACCCGAAACTGTTTCTGAGGCCTTCGGTATCACAAATATGATGGCAAGAAGTGGAGGAGATGCTTTGAGGGTGTCAACATCCACCAGTACTAACATATCTTCAAGTGAGATCTGTTCAAAACGTGCAATTGATAAATTTTACACCAATGATGTTGAATGGATTGAGAAAATTCCGGAGTGTCCTGTGTATCACCCAACTAAGGAGGAGTTTGAAGATCCTTTGGTTTATGTGCAAAAGATAGCTCCTGAAGCTTCAAGATATGGTATTCCATTCTCATTTTCTTATTTTTTAAGTTTATTGTGCCTGAGAACTCTGTTTTTCAGGAACAGTCTATAGTTACTAATGCAAGGGAAAGCTTGAGGATATTGGACACACATGTAAAAGCAAAATAGAATAGAATATAAATATCAGTAGACAAAGCCTATGAATTGCTCTCTGGTTATTTGCATGAATCACATCAATCCATATGACTTTGCTCTAGCGATGCTTGTCAGAGAGATCAAGTGGCTTTGGCTTTGTTTTTCAATACTTGTACCCATTTGATCTTAGATATACCTTACCTTTTCTCTCACCTCTCTAATCGAACTGATTCAAGCTCCCGTTATTTTTGTATTATCTGTTGGTTTACATTGGCAAGATATTCTTCGTAGTTATATATTCTCTGATTAAGTAAAGGTTTGGGCTTTATTATTTTTTTTCCCTTGTTTTGTAGTTATAGTAATCCTTGTATCTTGTTGTTCGTTTATCTTGGAACTTGAACTCTCAGGTATGTGCAAAATCATTTCCCCTTTAAGTGCCACTGTTCCTGCTGGAGTTGTGTTGATGAAAGAAGAGGCAGGATTCAAGTTCACAACAAGAGTTCAACCTCTTCGTCTTGCTGAGTGGAATACTGATGACAAAATAACCTTTTTCATGAGTGGAAGGTGAAGTACCTTAGCTTGTTTCAATAGAAAAAGATACTCTGATTTGAGTTTTTTTTTTCTTCTCCATATTTTGCTTTGCTGCTGAGATTGGGTGTGACTTCTCAGAAACTATACATTTCGTGAGTTCGAGAAAATGGCGAACAAGGTTTTTTCGCGTAGATATTACACAGTTGGGAGTCTTCCTGCGGCATACTTGGAGAAAGAATTTTGGGATGAAATTGCATTTGGGAAGACAGAAGCTGTAGAATACGCATGTGATGTTGAGGGTAGCGCTTTTTCATCTTCTGCCCATGATCCTTTGGGATGTAGCAAATGGAATTTGAAGGTGTCTTTTTTTAAGCTATTCTTTCACTTTCCCTTTCGTAGGCCTCCTGTAACCAGATCATGGCTATATGGATTACATACATTGGCCAGCATGCATAAATAACATCTATTTGTTTGCTACATATGTATATAACTTCCAGTGATTCATCTTTCCCCTATATCTTGTGCATGTTTGCTGTTTTTGTGTGATATGCAATTTGCTGTCTAATCTAACAAGGCCCCGTTTGGGAACAACTTTTGTGATTAGTGTTAAGAGTTTTGGATAATTTATTTAACTGTAAAGATGAAATTGCTGAAGCTAAAAGCTAAAAACTATTATTGGATAGCTTTTTCAAAACTTTAACGATAATCGCTGACGCTAATGCCAAATAGGGCCCAAGTTGCTTGGCAGCTGCTATTTGAAGTATATCTGTCTCATAAATGAGTTACCGGAGAATGATAATAAAATGAAGGGGAATAAATTGGAACCTTGAGTCTGGAGTATGCTCTAACTGCTAACAAACATGTAGCCTCTAGAAGTGGAATTGAAATAAGATGGCCATCATGTTAGTGCTAGGCTTTGAAAACAATGACTTTCCTGGTTTGGTGAGCTTTCATTTCCATGGATATAGAAACTGTGGTTGGAGTGCTCTTTTCATTCTTTTCTTGTGGTTAATGAGTTTTTGTTTTCCCACCAGAGACTATCAAGATTGCCGAAGTCAAATCTGCGCCTTCTTGAAACAGCTATTCCGGTAATGAAATAGAACTTCTAAGTTTGTACTATCGTAATAAATTGGTAAATCCTTTGATACATGGCTCCTCTTACAATTTATATCATGTGCATTTCAGGGGGTAACTGATCCTATGCTTTACATTGGAATGCTATTTAGTTTGTTTGCTTGGCATGTTGAGGATCATTACCTGTATAGGTGAATTTCTACTTCGTTTTTGTCCCTACCTTAATTTTTTTTTTTTCAATTAATGACATTCGAGCAATACATTTTTCCTTTTTCTTTTCTTTTCTTTTTTTTGCAGCATCAATTACCATCATTGTGGGGCATCTAAAACTTGGTATGGTGTTCCAGGCCATGCTGCTCTATCATTTGAAAGGGTGGTCAAGGAACATGTGTACAGTCGTGATATTCTATCAACTGATGGTGAGGATGGCGCTTTTGATGTACTCCTCGGAAAGACAACTTTGTTTCCACCAAACATTTTGATGAATCATGACGTCCCAGTGTACAAAGCTGTGCAGAAACCTGGAGAGTTTGTAATTACATTTCCCAGGGCATATCATGCTGGATTCAGTCATGGTAAGTCTTCAATTGTAAGTAAAGCTCTTCTGCTGATCTGACAGACTAAAAGGTTAGCACCAGAAATGCATCCAAAATGTGCTTCATGTTTCAATTATTGCAATGCAGGTTTCAACTGTGGCGAAGCTGTTAATTTTGCCATCAGTGATTGGTTCCCTTTGGGGGCCATAGCAAGCTGGCGATATGCACATCTCAACAGGGTGCCCCTCCTTCCTCATGAAGAACTTCTGTGTAAGGAAGCTATGCTTCTACATGCAAGTTTGGAACTGGAAGATTTGGATTATTCATCAGAAGACATGGTATCACACCATCATGTGAAGGCTTCTTTTGTGAAGCTGATGCGTTTTGTGCATAGAGCCCGCTGGTTGGTTATGAAATCCGGTGCATGCACTGGTTTGTATCCAAATTCTTATGGAACTACTGTCTGCAGCCTCTGCAAGCGTGATTGTTACGTTGCTTTTGTTAACTGCAGTTGTTACTCTCATCCTGTGTGTTTGAGACATGGCAAGTATTTTTCAGCATTTTGCTTGTGAGTTAGGTATATGTTTTTGACTTCCAAAGTAATTATGACATTTTTGTTGCCTTGTACAGATATGAAATCAGTTGAGTTTTCATGTGGTAGAAGTCTTACTCTTTTCTTGAGGGATGATATCCTACAAATGGAAGCTGCAGCAAATAAATTTCAGCAAGAAGCTTTAATATCTGAGGAAATTAAGCAAGAAGCTAAAACTGGTGATGACTTGTATTCATTTCCAGTATCAAATATGTTTCAGGAGTCTGCAGAGGATGGATATTTTCCCTTTTGTGAGATTAACTTCGAGGTGACTAATGTACTTGCCTCGAGCACCATGGGCTGCATGTCAGAACAACACAACGCTACTGCAATGAGATCTGAGCTTACGGATGATGCTTCTTTTGCAGCATCAACATATGTTCCTTCAATGGGACAAGTAAGATCCTCAGCACAAAATGTAAGATTTTAACCTCTGCGCTAAATTCTTGTATGGGTTTTAATGCTGTTAGCATCTGCTTTTAATTTGCAGTTAAGTAGAAGAAAGAATGTTTTCTTCCTTTGTTTTTAAAAAGTGAACGGAAAAAAAAGAAAGAAAGAAAAAGAAACAAGAAATGAAACTTCACTAAGCAGGCCCTTAAATCACTTTATTCCCAGTTACAATGAGGAGAACAATAAATTACCGTTTCACTTCAACCAACTGCACCTTTAAGAAAAGAGCAATATGTCTCCACAAGAATCTATTTGTTGAAAGTTGAATGATCTAAAAGAAGTTATAGTGTCAGGAAAAAAAAGGAAAAAGGGAAAGAGACATTCAAGGGAACTAAAGCTCTTTCGTTTTTCTACTTTTCTTTCACTGACAACGTTAACTAGCAATAAGTGAGGATTGGCTTGAATTTAGTCTATGCTCACTGTTATATTTATTTATGTCTAAAGCAGGTACAGTCTCTAGCTAACATGGAACATGCTGATAGCAGAAGATTGTCTGAAGACCCATCGTACAATTCATACATACGCTCCTCATCTCCAGTGCCATGTGCAGATGATGCTATTACTCATGGTACCCAGGACAGTGATGATTCTGATTTGGAGATATTTAGGGTGAAGCGTCGCTCTTCTTTGAAGGTGGAAAAGAGGAAAGTCAACAATGCCATGACTTTGAGGGATATAGACAACCAGGTATAACTTGCTTATTTCATAACTGGAACATCAAATCAGATGATCTTACTCAATGATTTTGCTGATATAATCTGTGAAAGTGAACTTTTGAAGATGAAGGCAGCTTATAGTAGAAATTTGATTCCGTATGATTTTACACCTTTTTACTTTTATTGGTAGTTCTTTTGCTACTGTCCATTACAAATTTTTTCCTTTTAAGTGTTCTATGGCTGTAATAATTGTCCAATCCTAGTCCTGGAGAGTCGATCCTTCTCTGCTGTAGGACCCACTATTTTGAGTATCTCTTACCTAGACTCAAATTGAAGTTACAGATATATTAATGTCTTGACGTTTGCTGATTTTCATGGGTAAAGATTTGTTTTAGGAGTTGCTATTTCCCATAAAGATAGAGGGGTCTTGTTGTCTTGGGTGTGAAGCCTTTGACTGGCTTGGTGATAGCTGCTGGGATTTGTTTTGTTCATGATAGTGTTGATTGTACAGAGCGTCTCTTTATTTGAGGCTTACTTTTCAGTTAAGGGGTCTTTAGATATGGAAATTAAAATATTTATCACCTCTAAAATTTTTTTTAGTATGATCATGACAAAAACATCAAATACATTTTCCTGTTTAAATCTTGGAAATTCAAACATCTATTTATCTAATGTTTCTGAGCAAGCTAAAAGGAGCTCTATATAGTCCATTTTTCAACTGCTCCAGTAAAGTAGAAGACTAGGATTCTTTCTAATGCAGGACATCTTTATTACATAAATAGGGTCGTATTTTCAAGACATGGTACAATGTCATATGATACATTCAGACTCCCGCTGTGGAATATTAAGGGAATTGTAGTAGTTTCTTATTCTATAAAAAGGGTTCTCCAAATCTGGAAATGAGTTTTCCCACGTATAAGTGACTTGAACTATTTTTGTATTGAAGGGAAGTTTGATTATATATGGGAGAATTTTCGACAGCTAAAGAACCCCAAGGATTCTTCTTTCTTTTTCCGTCACCTGCAAAACATAATGCTTGTTGTTATTGCCTTTAAATTGCGTTTGTGTTTATTTGTTGATGTTGTTATATGTTTTGGTTGCTTGAATTATTAATATTATTAATATTATTTTGTTTTTGTTTGGTTGTCTTTTTGTTTGTTTTCAAAGCTTTTTACAACTTTTTGACAACAAAGTTAGCACTGAAATTATACCGTTTGCATTGCTTTAATGGTTGGACTTTAGCATCCCTTGTGTCTTTGTACTTGTTCAGGGGCTCAAACGGCTAAGGAAATTGCAAATTGGGGGAAGATGCGGACAAGTTATGCCATCTGAGTCTACTAGGAGACCTGATGGATCAAATGGCAAAGCAAACTCTTTATTTGCTAGTAAAGAGGCCTCTGAGGGTGCCACGAAGAGCATAACTGGTGGAAGATATGGCCCTCCCATGTACTTCAGGTACAGGAAATCAATTAACGAAGAAGTTGTGAGCAGACCGCGTGAGCACCAAAGAGATGGTACTTTCCCGCACCGTTTGGAGAAGAGCACAAGGGACACGACTTCATTAGAGCTAGGGCCAAAGCGCATTAAAGTCAGGGGCCCAACCTCGTATGAAGGGTCAAGGAGCAGATAACAGTTGGCCTGGAGTTTAGATTTCAGAGACTGACACGTAGAGCAAAATGGGAAGCCTGACTATGCTAACTTTGCTTCCTCTTAACATTCCGAAACAATTGATTCTGGGAGCAGCAGCTGAGGTTAACCAAGCGTAGGAGGATATTGATTCTTTGTGCAGGCCTCCAATTGGGGCAGTTTGCACACTCAAGGTGATTCTTTGGGGTTCTTGGCCGGGGTAGTTTTTCCTTCTGTTGGCTGGAGAGCCCTCCTGCAGAAAAGCTTCGCGTGGGATTTTGGGTTGGTAACCTTTGTAAATTTGTGTCTCTTACCATTCAAAATTCAATTGATGGTAGGTGAGGGGCGATTGCCACCCTTTAGCTTTACTTTCAAATGTTAGTTGTTGCTATTGGTAGGTCAATTCAATTCTTTATTGTAACGACGTGCTACAATAAAGTGCACAGAAATTCGTTCTTCCCTAGTGGGCTTTGGCCATTCTCTTACCACGCCGAAGTATATAATTTAAGAGTTTTATGTGCTGCTGCAAAAAGCCACGCAGCCTTGGAAGACCCATGTTTGACTACTCTTGTCAACTTGGTACAGCTAAAAGCTTGTCAATTTGGGGACATTTACCGAGCTCTTTCAAAGGTTTGAAGTTTCGTTTTCAGTGTGTTTTGGGCAACATTTTCATATGGTATGAATGTGATGGTCAATATCATAGATCGTGTCACAAAAGTCACAGCTACTTTCTCATTATTCTTCTTTTAAAATAATATGTTTTTTACAAAGAGCGTGTATCTGTAAAAACAGAATATTGTGTAGATGCTTCTTGATGTTCCCAAAATGCTGCCTTTTCAATTAAACAAAATGTTGCCGGAGAACAGAAAAGGAAAATATAAGTGACTAGCGAGCCGCGCAGCCCCATTTCATTGTTGTTTTGCACTGTCACTTTTTGGAATTTCATTTTGTTTTTGGTTATGAACTACCTTGGTTCAAAATAGACCGGGTACTTTTTTTTTCCCCCTTTTTTTACTATATATATATATATTCTAATTACCGTGAGAGTGATACTATTCCATGAACAATAACCTACAATTTTTTTTTTCAGTTTTGCCCCTAAATGTTGTTATGAGTTGGGGGGTTGCTTTTTGGGTGTTGGGTTGGTGTGTCTTTCAGGTTTTGGGCCGATATATTTGCAGGATGAGTTGGGCTTACAGATAGTAATTGGCTGAGTCGGATTAAGTTTAAGTCAAGTCATTCAGGTTCATGTTTAATCAAGTTAGCATATATTTGGGTTTAGGTTGGGTTCAGTTCGGGTTATTTGGGTTCTGGTTCGGGTTGGGTCAGGACGGGTTTATTTGGGTTCCGATCTAATCAAGTCAAGTTATCGGGTCTTAGACCTGATTCAGCTTAATTGTCAGGTTTACTTAGTTCATTGATGTATAAGCCAAAATCGCTAAATCGATTCAATTTTTTTGTTTAGTTTTGATTAAAATTTAATTTAACTAAACATAAAAAATAATATAAAATTTATGAAGATATATTAATATATAATTTATTTAATAAAATACTCTCTTTATGTCAAGTTCTTTGTAATATTCACTATTCAACAATTAATCTATGATTTTTTATTTTCAACATTTTACTATATAAATGAAAAATAATTATATTAAATAATAAATAAATACCTATAGTTTATAAATATATACTTTTTTATTTTTTTCTAACAAATAATTTCCTTCTGTCCCATTTTCTTTGCTCCATTTAACTTTTCCGACTAGTTTGACTTGAATTTATTTATATTATTATTTATTAAAAAATTTAAAATATATATTTAAAAATTATAGGTCTTGATTTATCATTCATGTATAAATTTTTTTATTTATATATTAAAATGTTAAAAATAAAAAATTATATATTAATTTTTAAAATATAAATGATGCAAATAATTTGAGATATAGGGAGTAATATGAATAAATTCAATTTAAACTATTGAAAAAATTCAAATATTTCAAAGAATATTGGACAGAAATGGTACTATATTTTCTAAAACCTAATTATTTCTATATATTTATCATCATTTCATTAATAGTTTCCCATAGCTTTTACTTGTTCGCTCTACAACATAAAACAGATTAACGGAATAAAAGAAACTCATTCACATATATTAAATTATAATTTTTCTAAAATCTTTACTAACCATATATTTTATATTGATTTAAGTTAAAATCAGGTCTTGTCAGGTTTAGTTATCGAGTCATTTCAGGTTCGGACCAGGTCGGGTTCGGGTTAAAGTTTTCTCGGGTTTCACTTTAATAGGGTTTGGTTCATGTCAGGTTGGGTACAGTCAGGTTCAGGTTATTGATTTTTCTGGTCAAATTCGGTCAGGTCGAGCTTGGATTCAAGTGGTTTGGGTCATGTCTTTGCGTCAAGTCAAATTTTGCAATCTCTAGTTAAGCTTCATATTTAGAAATATTTGAAAGTTTTTTAGAACCTTGGAATGAGGTAGGCAACATAATCTGCAGGACTAGGAGAGTATGGAATCCTCTAAGGTGGGAAGTACCACGAGACAGGGTAGATTACTCCCAAAGTTTCATAAGTTGAACCCACTGACTATTGATGGGTTAGGTGGCCTAAAAGGAGCTAAGGATGCACTAACCTAAGTGATGAACACTTGGTCATGTAAGCTAGAAATCAACATAGATGAACACTCTCATACTTTTTCATCAAGAGTAAGAACTTAAGGCCAAAACCACAAAGGTATTAAGTTAGTGTTATAGAAGCATTCAACTCATCGAAGTAGGCTACCAGCAAGTGATCTAGGATGCATTAGCTCAGGAAAAAGAGTTAGAGGAGTTAGAGACGTGAAACGGTGTGGTGGAGGTTGGCTCACCCAACCTAGTTGGAGCATGGACAACCTGCCTATAGTACAAAAGTCAGCTAGATACCGAAGAGTGCGAACAGATCATATGGAGGAAGGGCTTAGGCCCAAGGCGAAAGGAGTACATGGCTCCAAGCCTTGCACCTAGGAAATCACTGCCAATGGTCCAAATGGTCATTAGACTAGTGTTAGGCATGGACTTGACCAAGTTAAGGTTAGCCTAGGAAGATTGTCCCTAGTGGTAGTTGTCATAGGGTGTTGAGCTAGTACATTGGAGTAGTAGCTCGAGCTTTACTTCAACAAATCTGGTGGTTGAAACAGGTAGTTGCTAGTCGGTCATGATGGGTAACCAAAGTGAACTTGCGAGCAGTGAGTGACTAGTGTGAGGTAAGTCTTTACACCTTTCACTAGTATTTTGGTTGCTTGGTTCGTAGTTTCTGTTAGTGTTGTGTCCAAAAGGCCAATCATGAGATGATTGTATTTTTGCACATTGAGTCATGATATTTTATTAAGGCATTAATTCAGCAATTATGTTTGTTGTTTTGTTTCTGCGTAACTTAACAAACATAATTGTAACTCTAGAATAATGATATTCTCAAACGTCCCTAGTCTAGTATTATTGTGGAGCGGGTTGCAATAATACATAACGACTAGCATATGTGGAGACTAATATGAGATATGTAGTCTGCATATGGGTACAAGTTGGAGAACTTGTGTACTGGACCGACCCACCATGAGAACACTACATGGATCGTTATATGAGTGTCATAAGTGATTCTCATAGTGATCATGGTATATGTAGTCTTTCGACCTAAGATCATCAAGGTTCCATACTTTGATACTTTCCTTTGTTGCTCGTAACTGAGTGAACTTGAAGGAGATCATTGGGTATGTCACATATCATGCGGAGGGATTTGTATGATCAAGATGAGATTTGTCCCTCCTATGTAACGGGAATGATATCTTCGGACCCTTGATAGAGTAAGACTTAGAAAAATGCATGGCCATGCTCGGATGAGTTGATATACGATATCAATGTCATCAGTTTAAGTTGGTCTACTCGGTAATCAAGAAACCAAAGATTGGGCTATACGAGAGTGACACATTCCATGTCTCGTGCTTAGTCTTGATATCTTGGACAAAGGGACAATGGCATATATCGGTGATGATCATAAAGGTTTAGTCGAATCATCGACAATCCTGTCACTTGGGTAGCAATGATGTGTTGCTAGACACCGTTCATTGCTTATGATCATAAATGTGATTTATGATAATTGCTAACGTGGTAAGAGCCTATTGGGTCGCACACATAGAGCTATTTGGATCATTAGAGTGCATGGGCTAATAATTTGGGTTTTGGTTTCACAATAATTTCGTATTAATAATGGGCCCAATAATTGAGCCATTATTAAGCCCGAAATTAAAGCCTAATTGGATTAGGGCTTTGAAACCTATTAGGCCTGGAAGTTGAGTCTCATTATAAATACAACTATTAGTGAGAAATTCACAGGTCTCCTTGCCCTAGCCTCCCAAAAGGACAGTCACACTCTTCTCTTGCAATTCCTTGAAGGACGCAAGCTAGCACTGTGAGCGCAAGAGAAATGTATCTGCCGGAACGCAGTGGAAGCGTGGTGATCCCAATAGACTTGTGTGGATACCATAGAGAGCTTGAACACGCCAACTGTTCAAGTTTTGTGATTCAACTCTACAGTTGAGTGAGAGATCTCAATCGAAAATTAGGTATGAAAATTTTCGAACACCTGGTTTACCCCGTTTCACTTAGATCCTGGAGGGTTTCAGTTAAATTTCGTTGCGCTGTTTGGCTCTCGAAACCCAACAGTTTCTAGTATTAATTTATTGGCATGCTTTGGTTTGGCTTGTTGGGTAGTATTTTTGAATTGGGCTTAGGGTGAGTGGAGTGCATTAGGACTTGTTAATGTACTATGTGTTGGGGTAACACCCTGAACCCTAGGACCCACTTGCTAGTGTGCAAATTAATATAAGTAAAGGCCCAAATGCCTTTGATTGGAAATGTTATAAGGTTCCATAGGTTTTCTTCTTTGGTGAGTTAGTTTCGGGTTGCCTAGTTGGTAATGGAAGACTAGTTAGTTAAACTGAACAGCGGAGCGATTCAGTTAAATGGTTAGACGTTGAGAAGATAAGTAGGTAACTTTTAATTTTATTTCTAACCACTGTATATAGGAGGTAATCACAAAAAAAAAAAAGCAAGGAGTAAGGAACTCTTCCAAGGTAAATGAATGGGCATGTTTATTCATTCGTTAATCATATACTCGAGGGTGGAGCTTATAGGAGTATATCTGTTGCTAGGGTTTGGCTTGACTGTCAAGTGGTAGTAAGAAAACCCAAGTAATAGGAACTCCTGGCACAGACCAAAGGATAGTTGATGACATGTGGTCATCTTCCCGAGGTTAAATGGAGTCAACTGCCACCAATGTGACTTGTGGAATAAGAGACTTAACTAACTAGTGATAAGTGCATTTTGTGATAGTCAAAGTAGATTTTTTGGCAACTTTGACCATCAATTTCTATCACTTTGTGTCATCTTCCTTAGTACTTTTCACTTTGTTCTTTCATTATGTAGGTTGAAGAACATCGTAGATGCATCAAAACGAAGCAGGATTGAGCGAAACAAAAGTTGGCCATGCATGGGTCAAAGCGGGAAGAAGCTTATGGTAAAGTGTCACCAACATTGAGGACTCGTCGCCAATGTTGAAAACTTTGCCAGATTTTTGCCTTCTTGGTGATGTGGCACCACCATTTCCTCTGTTTTGGTTACATGACGCCACGGTTTCCAGATCTTTGTAATCCCCTGTTTCATTTTTTAATCCAGGCTTTCCAATGCCTATTGGATTTTATCCATTAAGTTTGGTGAAGCATAAGATTTTGAACTAATAAATTTTACAATTTTAGAAAGTAAAGTAATATTTTAAAAATATTTTGTTATAAATAATAATAATAATAATAATAATAATAATAATAATAATAATAATATATTTATATTTATATATATTTTATATAATGTGTGTGTGTGTGTGTGTGTAATATTTATATCATATATATAGATATGTATGTATGTATCTATGTATGTATATATCACATATATCATATTTATCATATTTATATATCATATACACCATATATGTCATACACATATATATGATGTATATATCATATTTATTGTTATTATTATTATTATTTTGTTGTTGTTGTTGTTATTATTATTATTATTATATATATCAAGTTTATATATCGTATATAAATATTTATATATCATATAAAACCCCATAAAACACTATAAAAGCCCAGTCCATCAAAACTTTAACATAATCCATATAAAAAACCTTATCTCCTAACCCTCTTCACTTTCTGCCCTAATCTTGCCGCCTCTCTTGCACTTCTCCTTCTCATTTGTCATCTCTAATTCTCATCCACTCCCTCACCCCAACCGTTCACCTCCACTGCCTGGGCTCGCCTTACCCTAACAGTCTGCCCACCATTCTCCCTAACCTAGTCGTTCTACCTAAGGGTGATCAGTATTCGGTTCAAACCGAAAAAATCGAAATAACTTGGAAATTCAGTTTAGTTAATTCAATAATTCGGTTCGATTTCAGTTAAAATCGAATAACAAAAATTTCAATTTTGGTTCGGTTTCGGTTTTGGAATTCGGTTAACTTAGTAACCGAATTAACCAAAATTTTTTATACTTGATTTTTTTTAATATTTTTTCATGAACAATAAAGCTACCAAGTAACCCAAATTAGCTTGGATTCTTATTTTCTTTCTTTCCATGGACAATGAATCTTCTATATTGAATGAAATTTGAAAAGAAAAACAATGTCACTTTCTCATTTCATCTCTTATAGAATTCAACTCCCATTTTTTTCGGTTAATTCGGTTTGAACCAAACCGAACCAAAATATGTTGGTTCGGTTTGAATTCAGTTTTATAGACTAATTCGGTTAATTCAGTTTTTTATCATCCAAAACTGAATAAACCGACTAATTAAGTTCGGCTTAAACCGAAAAAACCGAATAATCACCCCTAGTTCCGCCGTTCTCCCTAATTTAGCCGTTCACCTCACCGTTCTGCTTCCCTCCTCGACTGCCACCACTGCCATCACCTTTTGTCCAGTTGTCCCTTCGCTTGTTCGCCGTCTGCAGATCGTCCAGCTCCTAGCTTGAATGTTTGTTGCCTTGGCTAATCGTTCGCCTCCTCGCCCGATCGTCTAGCTCCTCGTATGAATGTCTGCTGCCTTCGCCAATCGTCTGCCTCCTTGCCCGATCGTCCATCTCCTCACTATAGATCTAAATTTGGAAATTTTTCTTTTTGTAGATATGATAATTATTGTTTTGCATATTGTTTTTTACATCTGATTTGAATTTCTGGTAAATTTATGATAAATTTGTGTGAAATCAACGTTTTTGTAATAGTGCACAAGTTCTCCAACTTGTACCCATATGTAGACTACATATCTTATATTAGTCACCACATATGTTAGTCTTAATATATTATTTCAACTCATTTCCACAATAATACTAGATCAAGGATATTTAAGAATACTATTATTCTAGGGTTATAATTATATTTGATTATGTTATATAAAAACAAATAACAAATACAATTATTAAAATAATGTCTCAATAAAATATCACGGTTCAATGTCCAAAGTACAATTATCTCATTATTGGTTTTTGGGAACAACACTAACAGAAGTGACCTGGTGGCACTATGAGAAATCCAAAACTCCTCTGTGAACTAGGAATTTATCAAGGAATTGTGTGCTGCCAAAGGTACCCATAAGGCAAAACTAGTTAATTGGCTACAATAGAACACCATTAGTTTAGTGCAAGGTTTAGTACCATCAAGAGCTTAGTCGGGTCTTCAGGTTTGAGGGCCTGACGTGGGGACCTTAGAACACCTAGGTAGATTCCATGGAACTTGGAAATTTTTAGTTTGACCATGATTATTGCCACTCCACTAGGGTGAACCAAGTCATGCTGGATAGGTAACTGGCACGAGTAAAAGTTTAGTACACTTGTAGCTTAGGCAAATTTACTTGAGGTTAGTGTAAGAACCTAGTTTACTCTTGGTAGGGTTTTAAGGGAGAAGCTTGGTACACAAGTAACCTAGGCAAACTTAATAGCTTGAGGTACTATGCGAAGACTTAGAACACTTAATGAGTTCATTGGATTTGCCATGTTCACTAGTACAAGAATAAAGGCAAGGCTAAAGGGTTAGCTAAGCTTACTGCGACAATAAGCTAAGGCTTGCTAGGAGTGAGTTACAAGCCAGAACCTACTAGACATGGCGTGACACCCGTGGAAGGACTAGGTAGGGGACAAATCCCAAGAGACTGAAATACTATGTGCACAGGTATAGCCTCGTACTAGTTTGAGCTCATAGTAAATTGTATATTATATGTGTGTGTGTGTGTGTGTGTGTGTGTGTGTGTGTGCATGTCATCAAGGTTTTTCTTGTATGTTGAAGGATCTCTTACTGAGAATCATTGATTCTCATTCCTTTAGTGCTTGTTGTGCACATGTTGTATCCGTGGAGCCGACAACCATTAAGGGTTATTGAGCTAGGTTCACAAGTAGGTATTTGTTTATTTGAATCTTTATGATTCTAGTCTTGTGGTTTAATTGTTGGTTGGGTTATTGTGCTAACTATAGTTTTGTTTGGCCAGCAGTGGCTAGTTTGGCACAAGGGAGGATTATGGAGCTCACACATTTCGGGTATAGCCCCCAAGGTGGAAGGTAATTATGGATCTCAATAGTTTAACTTCGGTGTATTGTTTTGTACACTAGTTTGCCTCCAGTGTATATAGTTGAGTAGTATACTCTAGAGTCTCTTGTGTGTGAGCATTGTCTACTTATGTTTGGAGGTTCACACGTAGCTGTTTATGTATAGTTAATCCCATGGCTATTTTGTATGCTTTAACAGTTTTGATGCTCAATTTTTTAATGAAATGCCATTGAAAATTTTTATGTTTGTTACATATTCTATCATTTGACTCAAAACATTACTCATGCATAGTTGCATAATAGGTTAATTAACTATAAGCATGAAGGTTTTATTTAGAGCGCACAGAATCAATTAACCATGCGACTAGTGTAGGACATGTTCCCATAGGCTTCCTAGGCAGGCCCACAATGGGCTGTGTCAAATAGGCTTACCCTCTTCTAGAATTTTTTATAGAATAGTGTCAGGAGGCCATTAGGCCATAGTGCCTTTATCGGGTGCACGTCAAACAATGCTTTACAGACCTCCTCCAATGGAAACAAGCAATTAAGCTCCTCATTCATCATTGATGTGACTCGTTCCTCCAAACCATCCAAAACCACATTTCTATCTCATGACAAGCTCAACAAGAAAAGGTTTGAAAAATAAGTTATTGCCACCTCCACAATGTCGAGCACCTTCTCTTTCCAAGTTCTATTTTCATCACAAATATGGTGGATATAGTTATTTGACCATTTCCTTAATGCATATGCATGGCAAAAAACCAAATTTTTATCACCATCTTTTAGCCACATTATTAAAAAAATGCTTTTTTCCATATGATTTCCTCCAGGTGCGTGACTTCGTTGAATTGTCTTTTGAGGTCTCGTAAAAGATTAAACTAAGCTCGGTTAGGAGGGGAACAACTAACCTCTTATATATGTTTCGATAGCTCATTCTTTTGTCACTACACATGACCAAAAGTGTGCTCATTCCATGCCTTGTGAGCTTCCCTAACACTCCCTATCCAGTCTTGTGTTGGCCTTGCCATCTTTCCCAAATCCCATGCATACGTGACAACTTGGTTACATTCCTTCTTTCAAAGCGACATTGCTTCAAAATGGAAAGGCCTTTCCATCTGTCTAGGCCTAATAGATGATCAAAGGTGCACTTGAACTATGTAGTGATCCGAGAAAAATGTTTCCTTTACCAACACTCTAGCTTCTAGAAAGGTCTGCCTTTATGCCCTAAAAGCCATTACTTCCCCACCATTTTGAACGCCTGACCATGTGAATTGGGCCCTCGAATATCCCAAATTTGGTATACCACAATACTGAAGTGCTTGTGCAAAGTCCTCCATCTACCTTTCATCGTTTGGTTCACCCCCTCGTTTTTCCAACAAGTGTAAAATTTCATTAAAATCACCACCACACAACCAAGGCAGGTCATATAAAAAATGGAGCTCCTTCAACATAGTCCGAGTAACATGTTTGTGCCTCTTGTTAGTGTCGGCAAAAATCCACATTACCTGTCACTTCACCATCTTGCCTTAAATTTCCACCTTCATGTTAATGTGCTATTTTGAGAAGCTAAACAACCTTGCATCCACTTCCTCATTCCACATAAGCTAGTCCCCTGGACTTGCCAGTACTACTCACAACAAACATGTTTTGAAACCCACACTCACCTTTGACTTGGTCCATTCTTCTTGAAGAGAGCCAAGTTTCACATAAAAAACATTATCAGCAGGTTCTCTTTTTGGAGGAGATTTCACAACTTCCAAACTAATTAAGGATCCCCCAAACCATGGTAGATCATGACTAAAATTTTCATGGCTCCCAAAGGGGCTACCCAACAAACTCTGCCGATGTAAAAGCTATGCTCAAGATGTCTTGCCTCTTCAATATCACCGCATCTACCTCCATAGCATCTGACCTTTTTTGTTTCCTTGGACCACCTTCGAAGCCATGCCCTATAACCTTACCACCCTTCTGGGTTCCTTGACCATGTGCTCTTCACTTCTAGGTGCTTATCCTTGTACTAACACCCTTCTCCATACCCACTTGGACTTAGTTTTGCTATGGAGGCGATGCCCCTTGCACCTACCTCGTGTTATTTAGCCCTTTGCCATAGTTCTGTCTTGCTTATTCACAAGAACAAACAATTAAGTTTCCTTCACAACTTCCTCTTGGGACTATTCAATCTCACCAATTACTTCTAAATTAAGTTTGCTACAAGCAAGAGAACGGCCTTTTTCGGCTGCTGCCCTACTCACGCTTCCTTTCGGCCCGGCTCCAGAGGAGCATGTTTCCCTTGCCTTGCCTATGCACTTCTTCTCACCTGACATTGATCTAGCTCGACTATTTGCCAGAAAAGCCCTCATAAAGTCCCCATACTTGTTTGACGAGTCAAATCCCCAGGAATTTTATAATCCCAATCGACATGCCCTAACTTTCCACACCGAAAATAGAATTGCTAGAGATGTTCGTACTTGAACCGCACTAACATCTAATTAGATTCTTTCAACTTGAATAACACCCCACTTAACAAATGTCAATGTACATCCACCATTACTTGAACTCAGACATAATGACTCCTGATTTCCGCATCTTTTTGGCAACTTACATGTATAACTCTTCCTACTTGCTCCTTAAGACATTCCATGATTTCCTATCTCATTACTCCCATCGGTAGGTCATATATCAGGTCCAGAAAATAGTTTTGTTTAGTGGAAGTAGGCAGGTTGCTCCATGTTCGACATTTCCTTCAATAACAAAACATAATGGTTAAAGAGCGAAGGAAGCCATTCCATAACTCTATTGATGTCTCCACGTGCATAGAATGTAAATAAAAATCGCTCATTATCAACAACGTCCATATGCAATCCCTTAATTGGCCTATAAATCAATCTCATCATGGTGAGCTGCTCTTGATTGTTGAATGGCTTATTCGACCACAACAAACCCACCAAGTAAAACTTCTCTCCATCTTTGCCATTCTCCAACCCCACCTCCTCATCAAGAATGATTTGCTCCTCCTCTACCAATGAAAATCATCTCCAAGAATCTTCCAACTCCTCCAGACTAGCCATTTTGAACAGTAAACAATGAACCACCGACCACACACACACCCACATAGCATTGGCTTGAATGACCCTTTTCACAAGGAAGACAAACCCTAGTAGAGCGCTAGACAAATCCTAGCAGAGCGCTAGGTCCTATCTTATTTCAAACTAGATATGGAATTTACAAACAGACATTTTAATGTCTTATAAGCCATGTTAAGTGATGTATATAGTAAGGAGGATGGAATCAAATCTAAATTACAAGAGTTTTTCCCAAATAATAGTATGAAGGTCAAAAGACATACATGAGTACCAACTGAGTTAATAAGGACAGGCAGCACAACCTAGGAATTTATCAAGGGAATAATTAAATCTATTTTATTTAAGAACCAGCACGATAAAACAATATAAAAATGTTTGATCACGAATTTAGAACAATACCAAGATTAGTCTTAAAGAGTTCTTTACTGTTTTGTTTTTGCCGACTAAGATGGATGCTTCGATCCATTAGGGTCATAAAAAGGTGGAAAACAAAATCCTTAAATCACGTATTATGTCTTAAGCTTTAATTATATAATGTCATTCCCGAGGATTAGCTGACATTAATCTCATTACAATAATCCTCTCTCTAATTAATGATTTGATGAATACTCGCTACCTGCTACTACAGAAATCAAAACTGTCAGACTCTTGTTTCTATTCTTCTGCATCGGTTGCTCAACTACTATACATTTGCTCTAACTTAAACATTATTTATTTCCTTTCAAGTTATTTTTAATATATGTTATATTGTTTTAAATATTTATGATATTTTTATATTTTATAAATCACTTTATTGATTATATTATCTTTTAAACTATTATTTCAATATTCACTTTGACCATTTTTTTTATTTAGTGGAAAAATTCACGTTTAAAAGTAAAAATAGCACATCAATTTTTTTTTTCTTCAATCTCTATGACAAATCTAAATATTTTAACCAATTCGAGACAAATGAAATATTAATTTGCATTAGATGAATCAATGGATCCTTCCAGCATATTGCATATAACCATAAAGTAATCTTTGTTTAAACCTTCTTTTTTTTTTTTTTTTCCAATTTTGTTACTCAAAGATGATTATCATATGCTATTTATGTAAATCCTGCAATGTAATTTGGGTTGGAAAAATAAATGGGTGATTACCAAGGAATAAAAAAGAAATTAAAGAACTAATCAATTCATGGAGATCCCCATGGTATGGTATCTTGTTAATCTCAAGATGGGACATATGGGCATTGTATTAAGTATGGCCAGAGAAAGGACAACCTCTTGCTTTTCTACTCCTTCAAAGAATTTTATCAGTCGGCTAGGTGATGACATCTTATTACCAAAATCTGGGAATGGTCCTCAAACTTTCATGTTTCTGCCTAAGTCGCCCCTAAACTTCTTTGATTTACCTCAAGCAACAGCCCCTCAAAAGCGCCCAACTTCCTTCAATGACTTGACTTCAGATCAAATCAAATCAAATTAAGGGTTCTGCAATTTGTGATCTAGCTAGGAACCTGAATTTTAAATTGAAAAGTCGCTAAAAACTTGGTACATAAGTTGTAATATTCATAATTGTGTCATTCCCACAAGGCATCAAGAGAATGGAAGAAAATTATTAACGTGACAAGAGATTAGGCAACGACGCTCAATTATGCTTGTCCAAAACTAGCTATGCTGTCACTTCATTTTATTCGAAAGCTTATAAAAGGAGTGATGCAAATTGATTGATAGTTTTTTCTTTTCAGTATATTAGTAGTTGTTGCTAGAAAATAATTCCAATTTGACGTTAAGGGATCAGGGGTGTAAATTCATAAAGTTAACAATATCAATTCATGAATTAGTTCATCTTATGCTACGATTTTGTTACACCACTTTAGTAGGTTAAACCACTTCTATCTCTAAATTTTAGGCTATTTTTTTTTACTATCACAATAAATAGCTAATCAGGCTTGCTTTGAACAGTTTAATGCCCGTTTGAAAAGAGCTTTTTAAAATTACCATTAGAATTTTTTATAATTTATTAACGACAGAGATTAAATTGTTAAAGTTATCATTAGATAGATTTTTGCAAACTTGAATACTAATTGCTAATGCTGGTTAAACAAGGCTTAAGAGGTTATTAGAAGCAACATTAGTTCGGGGAAAAGTAGGGCAGAAGCTTAGAATTTTGAGGGGCACATTGAGGTTTATGCCTTACATTGGATAGTATTGGTTAAATGTGAGAATAGCCATTGAAACTTTACGAATATACCCATCAAGGCGCTAACCTTGATTTCGTGCGCGTCCACTTCTCCACTAGAATCACTACTTGAAGGTGACCACAAAACAATAAGTTCAAAGAGATGATGGGCAGTAATCATAAAATTGATGGCCATTCTAGGATTTTTCATAAAATATATCTTTCTTTCGCTTATTTAATTTAAACGAATATAGATCAATTGAATTAATAAATAAAAGGTGCACGTACATTCTATGGTTGTCATTGAGAGGTACGTCATTTCAAAGTTAAGAAGGAGATTGATGATAGTACATAACTACATATGACGTATATCTTATGTCATTGAAATTATGTGTAAGAGTTTTTTGCTTTTTTTTTTTCTAAAAAAAAACAAATGGCATTTCTTAATCTTATCATAACTTGACAACATTAAGCGTTCTATTAGCTTTTATTGTTTAATAGATCTTGTTTAATTAATTCGTTGTTCAACTTGAAGCAATTAACTTTCTCAAAAAAACAAAGGAAAAAAAAAAAGAAAAGCACATTAAGAAGAAAAAATAAGAGAAAAAGTTTTATGGGATTATGGCGGACAAAAATCAGTTGCAACCGCGGAATGATTGCAACAAATTTCTCAAAAAATCATAAAAAGTTTGGATTGTTCATCCAATAGATGGCCTACATACAATTGAAAAAATAACATCAACTGTCAGCTGTTGAAAGAAAAAGAGTAAAGTGGCTCTCTGAGCTAAAAATGAGAAGTAATTTCATGAGTTTTTTCTTATATACAGAGGTTTACAACACACACGGAATTTATGCTTTTTTTTCTGCACTGTTAAATATTAAATTTTGTATTTTTTTAAAATATCATACTTCCCCTTCTAAGTGGGTTTGTCTCAACTTGACTTTTGACTAGTCAAAGTCTCATGAATCAAATAGCTATTGGGTGCACCCAGTATAAGCGCTGCACCCATACTTTTAGAATATTTATGAAATTGGCACAACATCTTGAATTAGAGGTGAAAATGGTTGGGCTAAGTCCAAGCCTGCTAAGCTTAAGCTTAGCCCTTTTGTTGTTTGGTGCTACCCAGGCTCGAGCTTGGCTTGAGAGCTTGTGAGACTCAAATGACACATATAAATCTTAGCATTAGAATTGTAACTTACACAAAAGATGGGGATTGAATATGTAATTTGTTACATAGATAACTAGATAAGGGAAAATTATAAAATTTATCCCAAACTTTCTAATCCTTTGTAGCTCTAACTTGACTTTGGAAAATTCAAAAACAAGTCATCATCTTCCTCCAAAAGCTGCCTCACAATCATATCTTTCTCCTTCACAAACCTCATTTTTATCTCATTCAGCCTATAAAATTTTGCCACTTTTAGTACTATTTTCCATCATCTGCTCAAGGGCTGCCGCTATCTCCTCCAATTTGTCATCTACTTTCCTCTAAAACTCATAAATCCGCTTGTTAGCAAACCCTCATCTGCTCAGACTCCTTTCAAACTCACCCCTATCAGAAGGCAAAGAGATTCTACAATCGAACTTGAGGCTCAAATTATCGAGTAAACAACATCGAGCAATAAACCAAATAAATAATGAACATCTAGATTAGGGTAAAGTCCACCGAAGGTACCTTAGCTTTTATTTTTATCTCAAATGAGTATCTTACCTTTACATTTGTCCCAGCAAGATACCTAATATATTGATACACGTTCCACCGAGATACTTTCCATTGATTTTGTCGTTAGGTTGGATGGCAATTGATAATGTGCCATTAAATAATATTAAAATAAAGTTTTAATTACAATTTTGGTACTTGAACTTTTCAAGTCAATAATTCTAAGCCCTAAATTTCTAAACTTATTATTCCTAGCCTAAATCTACCCTTTCTCCTTCTCCCTCTCTCCTTTCCCTAGCCTTTGCCCAACTACAGCTCTCCATGTCATCACCACCGTCGCTCAAACCCAACCAGAATCTGCCACCATCATCACTTACATTGTTTGCCTCAATTTGCCTCAATTCTAATAACCTAAAAGATATAAATCTAACAAATCATCTCTCCTCACACAAAAAACCCTTGACCTTTCCCTCAATCTCCGTCCTTATGCATAAAATTTCTTCCTCACCCTTCGATGCAAAGAAAGCCGCCATTCTCACACGCCTCCAACCACCGCACAATGTGTTCCAACTGGCCATCATACTCATGATTGCCCTCACCCACAACGCCATTGCCTTCGCCATCAACCATGATCCCATCGCCCTCACCACAGCTACCATATTTGGACTCGTTTATGAGATCGACTTCGCCCGTGATGCCATCGCCCTCACCGATGGATGGGATGGTGAGATCGACATAGGTTGACCTCATTTGCATCTTATGGAAGATTGAAAATCGAACAGAGATCGACGCCATCTAGAATTAAACCGATGATGGAGGGGAGGAAATCGAACACAAATTGAAAATAAAAAATATGGTGCTTGGGAAGCATCGCCTCGCTACTCTTACGCCTCCCTGTCGTCGGAGGTTTTTAAAGTTATTTGATTGGAAAAGATTAGGGTTTATAATTAGTTATTGTAAAAGTTTAAGGTTCAAAGTAGTTATTTCGAATTTATTTTAGTATTATTTAATGTTATATCATCAATTTCCATCCAAGTTAACTACAAAATTGACAGAAAGTATCTTGGCGGAACATGGATTACGAAGTTAAGTATCTCACTGGGACAAATGTAAAAGCAGGGTACCTATTTAGGATAAGAATAAAAGCTAAGGTACCTCTTGTGGACTTTACCCATCTAGATTTTATAGTAAACAAAATTTCCAACTCAAATATGAAACCTAAATTGATAGGTACCTATTGAAACAAGCAAGATGAGCGACGTCAAGAGTGAGGAAATTCAGAATGGTGTAGGCAATCTCATCAGAAGGACTCTAAAGTTGTGCGACGACTCTACAATCGGGCATGGCGAAGCTTGAAGATGATGAAAAATGTCCATAGAGGCTCGCCAGGCAAGGCCAATAAAGAAATCTGAGAGGAAGAACGGATAAAGGTGATATTGAGATATGAGAAGAAGAGCAATTTGAGAAGAATCTCAAAAGAAGAGGCTAAAGTTGATTAGAGGTGTAAGTGTGAGAAATTCTTAAGGGCTTGCTAGGCCCATTAGGCCCTTAAATATAAGGGGGTGGGTTCCTTCATGCTCAAGCTTGGCCCTTAAAAAATTCGAGCTCATTTTTCAGCTCGAACTCGAGCTTGAAGTTGATCAAGCCCGGTTCGAAAAGCCTTCACACATTTGGGTAAATAGAACAAAACTTCTTACTTAATGGAAGAACATTATTTACGAACAACATATCTTATAATATAAATAACAAATTACAAAATAATACGTTTGTATACATAGAACAATATTTATTACTAAATGGAACACCATAATTACAAACAACACATTTTACTAAATGAACAAAATATTACAGAATATTACATTTATATGAATGAAACAATAATTCTTATTAAATGAAACATTAAAATAATTATTCTTAGAAAAAAATTTGTATAACTTTGGAAATGATGCGCTAAACAAAAATTCAAAATTTTGAAAATTGACATATTATAAGACTCATCTTGTTTCCATGCTCTATATATATTGCGCAACCAATCCCTCTCTCTCTGTTCATCCTCCCCTCACTCTCTTTCACTCCTCTGACTCTGTTCGATTAAAACGAGAAAAACAATCTGTCACCACAACCTATTGGTGCAAAATCAACTTTATTCCTCAGTAATACATAAAAACTGATCCCCCACCGTTAACCATTCACACAAACCACTTCCAAACCCGACTTGAAAACTGGAAATTCGAACCAGTAAAACTAGACTAAGAAAGGAATCAAAACATGAACTCAGTGATCGGGTCTCCAAGCTCTGAACAGTAATCGAATGAATAATAGTCAACGTAGAAGCAGAAAATTCTTCTTTCTTCGCAAGGAATGAGAAGTAAACAGGGTCAAGTACATTAAACAAGAGCATCCGTGCATGAATTTGAAGGGAATACAAAAAGTGGAGGAGATTACCGAGAAGTGGAAGAAGGAGCATAAAGTTACTGGAAATGTTGAATGTAACTGGAGCAGAATGAGGCAAATGATGTGGGAAAAAGTGTGGAAAAAAACTATAGAGAAAATGTAGAAAGAAAATAAAATAACACTAAGCTACGTTTAGGAGCTAAGATCAGATAAATTTGAAAATTCCAAATGCAAGCAAATTAAAAAGTTGCAGAGTCTGCAGATGGTACCGACTACATGTCCGTCGATCAGCTACAGCAGTTCTTGGCAGAGCGGCAAAGGTGAGAAGGAGATGACCGTCGAGAAGGCTGAGCGGATTGTCGAGCAGGTGGTCCAGCGACAGCACCATCTCACGAAGAACACCCTCACGATTGTCCGCCGTAGCCACTGTGACCATGGGAGTAGCTACAATCGCCATGGGAGAAGGAAAGGAGAGGGCAGTAACAAGTGATCGCGATCGGTGGACGAGGACGGACCTGTGTAGCTGCGGCTTGCGATAATCCAAGAGGAAAAGATGCGTGGCAAGCTCGTAATATTAGAGGGTCTTGAAAAAAAATCTTATTTTGTTTATTTATTTTATAACCTACAATTATTTTGATGAACCATATATGAAATTTAAATTTTGATAAACATTTAATATCAAAATTAGTTGGCATAATAGAATGAAGAGTAAACATGAAATGTATGTAGATACATCGATCGAGAGTTCATAGGCTTAAGAGGAACCTTATTATCGTTCGAAAAATTTTCCATTCTTGTGAAATTAGGCAGCTTTTATATATATGTGTGTGTGTGTATGTGTCTATAGTGAGCTACTGATGTTAAGAATAGTACACTCCGTTTGTCTGGTGACATACGTAAAAAATAATTATTTCTAGTAAAACAATAATGGTGATCTAGAATTTAAAAAAATGGTGTGAGAAAAAAAAAGTTAAAAGGTACAAAAAAAATCAAAGACCTAAATATTTACACTTAGTTATTAAGTCAATTAACTCCGAAATAATTTATTTTTATTCTTACGTCTTTTTTACACATAACTAATTTTAATTAAAATTTAATATTATATAGATAGCAGAATAATAATTAATTAAAAATACAATTTTTGATAATTTTACTAAATTTTTATGAATTTTTCTAATTTAAGGTATTAAAAAATATAAAAATTTATAAAAATTTAATAATATTATAAAAATTTACTTTCAAATGAATTATTATACTTATGTAATATGAAATTGGTTTCAAATTTAAAAAAATATAAAATAAAAATAAATCAGTTGATTTAAGTTAAAGTTAATTAGTTTTAAATATTGGCTTATCTGAGCTACGCAGTGAGAGGCAACAGACTTCTCATAAAAACAAAAAAAAAAAAAAAGATCTGACAGCTTCAATTTCGACAAGAGATTAGGTTTTTACCTACTATAGTTGAATAATAGAAAATATTTTTCATCAATCTGGGATTATTTGTCTTTTTCCCACCCCTGAAAAAACAATCGATTTTTACTGTGGATTTATGTGGTGATTGGAAACATGGTGAGACCCACAAATTAAAAGCCTGGGCTTGACACATATTTGTAATTTCACAAATAGTGTAAGCGAATGTGACAAGACTACAGCCATATATTTCCCTTGATTCAATAAATAACCAGCAACCAAAAGAAAGAATCTGATGAGGTTTTCTGTGAGGAGCAACTTGGAGTGAACAGAAAGATGTTAGAATTGCACCAAAAGGGTTAACTGTGTCATCAACAGTACACCCTCTGCTGCTAAGCCGCTGTTATGTCTCAACACTTCAAGTCACTCTTGAACCACTTCACTTCTGTCTTTTTCTCAATCTCAAAATCATAGGCTAAATGGGATTTTGATGCCTGAACTTTATAAAGAAACAATAAGAACAAAGGTAGGTAAATACGAAATCTTTTCCACAAGTGATTTAGTTATTTCAATTTTCTAAATCTGTCTAATGTTGTGATTAAAAAAAAAACATCATAACGGGAAGGAGATTAAAAAAAAAAAAAAAAACACAACTACGTACAACTTATAAATAATTCAAATACCAATTACAAATGTTCCCTGGTTTAGGAACCACATTATAATAGTAGATGATAAAGTTCAAAGACCAACAATGCAATTTTAGGCCAAAACCAAATCTACCCTCCTGCCCGTTATGGGCAAAGGTGTTAATATTTAATCCAGAATGTACGACTGTAATGAAAAAAGAAACACGATCTACAGAGAGAGGACAAAACTAACAATTTCAATCATTAATTAACAGTCATAATATTATTACATGGTTTAAATTCACGAAAAAATAGTTACCATATAATTTAAATTAGAATTTTTTATTTGAAAAAATTGATTCCTTACTGTTGCGTATGTTTGTTCTTTCGTTTTAGCCAACCACATATCAGAAAATTTTAGGATTAACAATTTATATAGTGGTAAAGTGTAGGCACCATTAACAAGGTGATAATCTAGATTATAAAATGACACAATTCTATGATCCAAACACCACAAAATCCCATCAAATACGCACAAAGGAGTAGAATCGTGAAATTGTACGAGTTGAATAGTACAATCGTGAAGTCGTTGAAAGTTTAAATTTATCATCTTAACAACTCTCAAACTGTTTTTCTTTTAACATTTAAGCCCTCATAAAATAAAAATCTGTAACCACCATATAAGGTATTTAACTTAATTATAACTTCTCCTCCTAATAGCCTTCAAAATTTTTCACTTTTCACATTTAGATCCCCATGAGGTTTATGGTATTTGCGCGTTACGGCAGTTTAATCCATGTTAACATTAAATATGAATATAAACAGTGATAATCATTAACGAATAAATAATTTTTCTTAAAAAAAAAAAAAAGCAAGAACTGGGATTAAAAAGTCCAGGTAAAATTTTAGGACTAAGAGAGCAAAAAAAAAATTCTAACTATCAAAAGATAAACTATAACAGCTAAAATTTTGTTTTAGGGAAGAGAAATAATATGAAAGAATTAATAATACAAGACAAAGAGTGTAATTTCAGTGAAAAAAAGTGGGGAGTTTTTTTATAAAAGGAAAAAAAAAGTGGGGTTTAATGATTAATAAATAAAAAAAATAGTCTTCAAGTCAAGAGAGCAAATGCAAAAATCTCAAAAATTAATATCTTAACCATTAATGTAATAAAGGAAAAAAGAAAATAAATAAAAATACTGGTTAAAACAAATCAACTCAAACCATATAAAAGAATAGATAACTCATAGTGACTAAAGTTTTGTTTTAAAAAATAATAATAATAAAACCAACAAAAAAGGGTAAACAAAATCATTATGGTTGATTAAAAAAAATAAAAGAAACAAATCATGGTTACCAAGATTTTGTTTTAAAGACAATAAATAAAAAATAAAAAAATTTAGATGCCAAAAGAACAAATTAAAAGGTTTGGTGACCCACATATTATAGTGGATATTTTTTTGTAATAAATTTTAATAATAAATAAAAATTTATCATCAATAAATTCATGATAATTAATTAAAATTTCTTTTTATTTCAAATTTGAGTTAGGCTCTCTTCATGTTATTTTTATATCATTAAAATGGTTAGTTATAATTGAAATATTACACTGTAAAATAAAATACTGTATGTGCTTTGAAACAATGAATTTTTTTTGTTAATTAAAAAATAATTTACTAAATTTTCATCTCTTATTAACTCAAACTTTAAATTTTAATATTGATAAAAAATTTATCTACAAAAATTTAATTTTAATTTTAACAATTATTTGTCAAATTACTTTATTAAACTATAGAGCTTGAAGTAAAAAATTGAAGCTAAAAAACATAATTCATCAATAATGATAAAAAAATGACCGAAACATAAAACTATGTTTAATAGATGTTAATCAATTAACAGTCTAACTATTAACTTAATAAATATAAAAAAAGAAAATAAAGTAAAAAAAATGCCTAATTAAAGTCGAATCAATCAAAACCAGGCAAAAAATAGGCAAATTATAATTATTAAATTTTCATCTTAGAAAACAAAAATAAATAAAATCAATGAAAAAAAGTCAGAATCAAGACTAAAAAGAATGGTAAAACTTTAGGTATTGACGATTTAAAAATTGACTTAATAAAGATAAAAAAAGGGTTTAACTTAAAAATAAACAAATTATGATCATTAATATCTTATTTTAGAAAATAGTACATAAAACAGCAAAAAAAAAAGTTTGGGATCAAAAGAGCAAATAGAAGATCGAATTAAATAATTATAAAATTTAGAGACCAAAATATAGCATGGATGTAACTAAGAGCCTAAAATGAAAAACCTAGAAAGTTAGGGACTGTAAATGCCTTTTTACCGAAATAAAAGTGAGACAAACTAAAACGGTAAAAATTTCAACATTGCCCCTCATAAAGGCGAGCGCCTTAAGAAAGAGGATCAAACTAAAAAAAGAGCAAATTACAAATCCAAAATAAATAAATAAATAAGTTTTAAAAAAAGAGCTGAACTATTCATATATAGTAGTCACCGTAGATAAACAGTAAATCTTCTTATCTTTTAGAATATAGTATAATTTAGTCAAAATTAGCAACCAACACAAAAAAAAAAATGTCTTTTATATAATTAAAATTTTTCTATCTGCCGACTGCTGAACTTCTTCTATTCTCACATGATCAAATTTTCTTCCTTTGTTGAATCTTACAGTCAAACACTATTCTATGATTTAGGATTCTCGGAAAGCAAAAACAATTGTAGGGAGAATCTTCAACTCTAATAACCTTGGTTTTAGAACTTAGTGAAAAGTTTTTCCATAGGCATTTAGGAACAAAACTGTCCTCCCCTACTTTCTTCTAGATTATTCAGGTAACACAATTTTTTATCAGAATCCTACCTTAAAAGAAATAATTCATAATCCGGTCTAAACAAAATTTAAACCATTGACTTTTCAGTAAATTTAATATCAATTCATCATCCTTTCAGTAATTTGGATATAGGCACATTGAGATATTTAATAATTTCCGCATAAATTAGGGATAAGATCTTGCCTCCAAGAAGATTCCAACCTTAAAGCCACAAAAGTATGCTTTTTTTAATATGTATTTATGATATATATTTGATTTTTTTAGATATGTTCATATCATATATATTTGAGAACTTATGAGAAGCTTAAATTTCAATATTTTTTTTTATAATTGAATTTTGAATTTTAATATATTTTTTTTTTGACAAATAGAATTTTAATATTGTTGCATTTGAGGTATAATATTAGTAAATAATTTGCCCATACAAAAACCGGGGCCTTTAAACTTAAATGGACTCGACATTTTGTCCTATAAACATTTGTGCGCGCGGGGCCGACGTCCTGGGATGTCCCATTAACGACTTGCCTGAGAGACGTAAACTGAAAGGACGTATTTGCCCAGGCTTCTCGGGTCATTTTTTGACACGTGGTGGTCTTTTCCGACATTTTGCACGTTCCCATATTATTAGGAGGATCCGACGAGTCGACGAGCTCTGTTTTAGCTACGCAAATCATGGTTCAATTTCTCACGAGATAATCAACTGAAATCCGATATTTAGGAGACTACGCTGCACACCAACTTAATGTCGGTTTTCAACTTTCTTATGAATGAAAGAATTTAAAGTAAACTTTTTACCAGTGCTCGGAGTGCTTTGTACCTGCAAAATGGATTTTTTTTTAAATTCAAAAGTATGCTTACACATATATAAGAGAAGATGCAGTGGCGGAACCAGGATTTTTGGTTTGGGGGGGGCAAGCCCGGAGGAGAGTCGGTGGAGCCCGGAGGAGAGAGACGACGTCGCGGTTAGGTAAAGCTGTAAATTGAGACTAATTCACACTAATTCAAAGATCAAGGAGCAAATCGTATGAGTTAGAAACGTTTGAGGACTAATAGTGCATTTAGGCCATGTTAGAATATCCCCTTAATGTAAAGGGAATAACTATTCACTGGGTCCCTACTTTCTTAAGAGTCTACCTTACTGCCCCCCATCTTTATATTTTTCCACAATATTTGGGGGGGCAAAATACATACACAATCCTTAACTTTTGACAAAATCATCAAATTACTCCCCCATATTTACGTTTTTTCAAAATTCCCGGGGGGAGCAATAGCCCCCCCCAGCAAAGGGTAGCTACGCCACTGAGAAGATGTATTAATATTTTAAGCAAAGAAAGAAAAATTTCAGTTTTTTTAAGACCCAAAGAATAACCGAACCAGTTTTATATGTCATTTTTGAAAAATGAATTTATTTGACTAATATAAATCCATCGGGATTATTTGAGGCTTCCGGATACTTTGTCTTTTATGAGTTTACAATCTTAAATTGTATAATTTTTCACTTGATTATCCACTTTAAAATCTTAATGTTTTTTTATGAATAGTTAGCAAAAAAGATGGTTAGGTAAGTACATATTTTTATTTTTGAACATCAAACAAATGGTATATTAATAGTAACTAAGTACATGTATAGGCTTCAGCTAGAAACTAAAACATAGTTTAAATACAGTTGAACTTATAAAATTACATCATGTTAAGTTACTTGATGGCTTGGAGATGGGGGAAAGTATTGTCTTGGAAGATGGAAGAGAACGAGCGAGGAGCTAGCGAAAGCATCGGGCCTTCACGAGGAAGAGGTGGCATTGTCTAGCAGGGGTGGGCTGTCCGGTGACATGCTTGACAAGGTACCTTTGTTTGGAAACAAAGATGAGAGCGGTAGTCAGAAGAATAGGAAGAGAGACAAAACGTTAGATTTGTGATGTTGGTGACGGCATGTTAAGGTACCATCAGGTGAGAGTTGATTCAATTAGATTGGGCCGATTATATGTGTGTATTGGGCTAAAGTCTTGTGGGTTGGATCTGATAGTGCCAGAAATTGAATCATTAAATGAGTCTTTTGAGTCAAATTTGTTAGAAAAGAATGGGCCCAGCTTCTTTTAATAATGGGGTTATGGAGAATTTTAGAGTGATGAATTCTTTTGCTAGTAATATTGAATGTAAAATGTCCAATATTTCTGAGGTGTCATTTGATAGGTGTGATGAACTTGCATTAAATATTTAGAGGCAAAAAAAAAATATTGGTGTTTGACCAAATGATACAGCGTTAAAAAGTGAATTGCAAAGATTAAAATGGATGATTAAATCTTTAAAAAGGAGCTTGGAGAATTAACCAGTATTTTATTTTCCTCCAAGGTAGTATTGCCCTATAAGGTTTTGGGCTTTTGTTCTGGGTTAGGGTCTTGTGTTAGAATTCTGAGATCAAGTTTTTCTTTGTTTCTTGAAATGGCTTTACTTTTGTAAGTTGTAGCTTTTTTGTTCCTCTGGGTTGAGTTCTTTAGGTTTTTGGGTGTTTACTTCATCATCGTTTCTTTTATGCTAATGCTTGTATCTCTTATTTGCTTCTTTTACTTTGATAAAACCTTCCATTACAAGTAAAAAAAAAAAAAAAGTTACCAAATTGCTAATAGCTAAAAAAAGACTATGGCATTACTCAAATTGTGAACAATTCAAACTTTTGGACATATTCACAATATAGATATACGAAAGAAATTGGATTTTTAAAAAGATTTTGCCTACTTCAATATTGCTTCTTTCTTTCCAAGTAACCTATGCCAATACAAGTTAAGTCGCTTACCATGCTACAATTTTGTTCTTTATTTATAGCATTATCTAGTCTCACTTTTAAGAAAATTTTGCAAGTCTCCTACTCTATCTGCTGCCCGACTTATCAATTACCACCATGAATACACCTGGCTCCATATATACTAGATGCACAACCTTGCATAACATGATATTATGGTTTATGTCCTCCACACCATCATTGCATAGTGGGCATTAATCAATCTGAACTTGAATCCCCTTCAAGACTAAATTTGTTTTAGTTGGAATCTTGTGTTGCAAGACTTGCCAGATAAAAATGTTTACTTTTAAGGGAGTAGGTTTCTCATCCACCATATGAGCTACCTTTTTGACTGAATATATGCCTCTTTGACCACTGGAAAAATAAACCATGTCCATATTTAGCTTGTTCATATTCATACTATTGCATGCCTGTAATAGTTATGGCAGTTCTCCATACTCCACTCCTCTTAATGCTTTCCTCCAATCTTACACCCACATCCACCGATTAACTTTCCACACTTTTACATCTTTTACCTTGCTCTTTTTATTTTTAGAAAATGTAAATAGCCTTAGAAATTTAACTTCAAAACTCTCGATCCCTCCTACACATCACTCCAAAATCTAATTTTTTTTCCCTTCCATATAATTTCCACCAAAAGGCATTATTAAATGTAACAACAATATTATCAATAACTAACCATAACTCAACCAAAGAACCTCACGCACGCCTAGGCCTCATAATATCGATTCCACATTTCAAACCATCTTCTTCCCCATATAAGCTAACTATAATTCTTTTGCAAGGAAATGACATTATAAGTAGTACAATTTTTACTACTTTGCCAATTCAGTCTTATATCAACTCGAGTTGCCAACGAAGTCCTAAAATGTTAAAATTGTCAACTCTATTAGTCCTAAAACAAAAGAAATTGACAAGTAGGTAGACGAAAGTCACAGATGACATTTAAGAATGTTAAACCATAAGACATAAGGACCTCTGTATGGAAGAAAAAAAATTGATGCAGAGTTTAAAACCATGGAAACAGATAAGAGAATGCATTTTTACCCATCATTTTCTTCATCAAATTATTTTGTTCCAATGTCCAATTATGCTTCATCGGGAATAAGGTCAAGCAGGAGCACCATCCAACCAATAGGTGTTTGTCATTGTCACATAAAAGTTGCGGTGAAGATAGCGTAGATAGATTTGAACGCTGGGCATCATTTCCTCAAATGTCCAATGTCTGGAAAAGTTGGTTTATATGGCTTTCGATAGTGGATTGATGGACCAATTATGAATCATGTCATTCAGATGTTATTGGAATGCAAGAGCTTGAAAGTGGTAGCATATGATGATATCATAGAAGAGCAGCCTATGGATGAGGTCAATGTTGAAGGTTGGGTGATTGGATTAGAATAGGACATGGTGAAAATAAGAAGAAAACAATGCATTTATATTATTGTAAATGTTGTTTCATGGATTTCAATTTTGTGTGTTATATTAGGTTAGAAAGTACTTGTATGGTGTTTTTGTGGGTAGTAAGGTGGGGTAGAAACAAGGGGTGTGGGTTTAGCAATTTTTTGTATGTATGTGTTTATGTAAATGCCCTAATGAACTCATTGAATGAATTTGACAGTTTGTGTTGGAGATGAAACCGCTAAATTGATAAATAAGTATGAATGAATGAAATTATAGAGTGAATAAGAAATGTAATGGACAGTAAATGTACATATCAGAAGGTTCCACATATATTAAAACACTTTACCAAAAAAGTTTGTTGTCATTAGAGACAATGGTTCTAAAATGTAGCTATTGTATGGTCCAGCTTACTAAGCATAAAACTATGTTGTCTTAGTATGGTGACCCACACACATTTGCACATCCAATGCTTACAAAAGGAATAATGCTGATTGTTTGCATCAAAATACAAGCAAGTGGCATGTCTAGTAAATAACCAATAACTACCAAAATCATACAACATTAAAAAAACAATTACACTTAGCCTTACAAATCACTTTTTTGTGTGCTTGCGCTTAAACATCCCTTAAGGAAGCTTGATGCAAATTCCTTGAATTCTCTTATGGACTTTACAGCATAATCTTCAAAAGCCTTTTTGGAAGCTTCAACATAAGTTGTGAATTCAGATCCAATAGAAGAATATATACCCTTCGCTTGTTCCCTTGCCTTCTTCTTCTACACATGTTATGATTTCAACTTGCGAATAGTGGTTGTATTCTTTTTCACAGTCTAGGACCCTTTCCACAATTAATTGTCCACATGATCAAGGCTGTAGCAATTGATATATCAATGTGTGAATTAATATAGCATTTATTAACATTGTAATACATTGCATACAAACATGGTATAAATAAATAGGCTAACTCACATTAAGGACAATAATGGATTTAGTTTGACTAGACTTAGCTGGCTTTTATGGATAGGTGGTTAAACTAGTAGCTAAATGCTTGGCAGGGGACTTTCTGTTACCAGGGGCCTTCTTTATGACAGAGGTTTGTGGTTTTTTTAATCTAAGAGGCTTGTTTGATGGTCCTTGAAAGTAGAAAATTAAAGCATCTCAATAAAAATGTCAAATATGTCCAAGCATATTTAAGAAATACAAAAAGATCAATAAAACCTTTTAAACTTACACATTTAGTTGTTTGACTCATAACCCTCACATACCTGTCTCTAATTGACCTTAAGTGTCTTACTGAACCTTTGGGCAGCCCTTTTTGTTGTATCCCTCTTGCTTACACATGCTACATGTTATAGTATCACCTGACCTAGATATTCTGTTCTCCTTAACCATTTTAAATGCATCTAACCTCCTCTTTTTTACTGGTCTGCCTGTCATTTTCTTGGCTGGAGGTGGCATTAGCTCAGGGATTGTAGATCTTTTTTGTCAAAATTTAATGGTAGGTACTAGACTCATCATAAATGCATAGGAAAGTAAAACCTTATCCCCCTTTTAAAAATCATGCAAACAATCCTCTAGTTCTTCCCCCTTTGAAGCTTAAAGCACAAATAACATATCTACATAGAATACCAGTCAATTGCCAACAACCACATATACAAGTATTTTCCTTAACATTAACAACATATTTTACATCTTGCTCACAAGTCTCATATCCACTAGCCATATTCCAGATACATGTGTAGCTTCTATTGGCCTTTATGTTACTCTGTAGTTTTTTGTATATATTGTATCCAAACTCTTTAGGTCATGTGGCATATGCTTCTTTGTGTTGATGTAACCTAACCATCACCTTAGTCCTAATTTCCTTAAGCATTGTGTAAACTGCCTTACGCATAGGTTTTAGGATCCAACCATTAAAACCTTCACACAAATTATTATGTAGGGAAAATAACATTGAAAGCCATTGACATATGTCTGATTTTGAAGCAAACATATCAAAGATAAAAGATCAACTAGTATGTCTGATTTAGAAGCAAACATGTCAATGACTTTCAATGTCATTTCCCCTACATAATAATCTGTGTGAAGGTTTTAATGGTTGGATCCTAGAACCTAAGTGTAAAGTAATTTACACAATACTTGAGAAAGTTAGAACTAAGGTGATGGTTAGGTTACACCAACAAAGAGAAGAATGTGCCACGTGGCCTAAGGAGTTTGGATACAATATATACAAAAAAACTAAAGAGTAACAAAAAGGCTAGTAGAAGCTATACATGCATATGGAATAGGGCTAATGGATATTAGATTTATGAGCAAGATGCAAAATATGTTGTTGACATTGACGAAAATACTTGTTTGTGTGGTAGTTAGCAATTGACTGGTATTTCCTGTAGACATGTTATTTGTGCTTTAAGCTTCAAGGGGGAAGAATCAGAGGATTATCTACTTGATTTCTATAAAGGGGATAAAATTTTACTTTCTTATGCAATTATGATGTGTCCAGTAGCTACCATTAAGTTTTGGCAGAAATATCTGCAATCCCTAAACCGGTCACTTCCAACCAAGAAAATGACAGGTAGACCAAAAAAAAAAGAGGAAGTTAGATGTACTTGAAATGATTAAGGGGAACAAAATGCCTAAAACAGGTAATACTATGACATGTAGCATGTGTAGCAAGAGAGACACAACAGAAATGGGTGCTCCAAGGTTCACTTAGACACTCAAGGCTAGTTAGAGCCAGGTGATATGGGTATAAGCGTACATTGGGCCAGGTCAACTCGGCCTCACTCGTACCCGACACGCATTGCACTCGGGCCAGGCGTGGCTCGGCATGGCTTAGCTCTGCCCAGGAACGACCGGTTTGGGCCTACCGTTTCCAGAAAAAATAGCTCCAACGGTCAGTTTTCAAAAAAAGGTAAAATTACACTCTAAGGACCTCTGATTGTCCACCAATAGTTATATAAGTACAAAACCTTTTTTATCCTCACCCAACATTAAAAAATGGCTAGTTTCTAAGGATATTTTCATCCAACCAATTTTTGCCACTCTTATTCCCTTACTTCCTCACACAACTTCTTACACTCTTATTCCCTTACTTCCTCACACAACTTCTTACACTCTTCTCTCCACATCTACTAGCTTATTCACATTTATCTCCTCAATTCTTATATTCCTCCAAAAATTTTCTTAATCTCCTACTAATATCTTCTTAATCTCTCTTTAATCCTCCATAAATCTTCCATTAATTTTCATCACACCAATGGCTTCAAGGAAGAGTACTAGTTCCACGCCCGTTAAGAGCTCATCCTCCTGCACTAACTTAAGGTCGTTCTTTTGTGGAAAAAGTTCTGTGCAAAAAGAATTTATATCCAAGAGCCTCAACCTAGCAACATCGATATGATGAATGTCGATTTGTAATTTGATGTATAAGAATTCGATGACGATGTTGAAATCCAAGAAACCCCTACTCAAAATGTTGATATGCAAGGAGGGGGTGATGAATAACTGACACATCAAAATCAAGTTCCCGAGGGAGGTGAAGGAAGATCTCGTCTTAAATCATTCGTGTAGGAGCATTTTGAGACAATTTGGGAGAAAGACAACTGATTTGCCAAGTGTAAGCACTGCTGGAAGAAATTGACACATAAGGTGAACTCCGGGACCGGGATGTTTCAACGACATATAAGGAAAGAGCATCCGATGCACTATTCAAGAGCCGAATGAAGTTCTGGTGGACAGACACAACTTGGATCAACCGGTGGTACAAGTATCTTTAAATTTAATCAGCAAAATTGTAGGGAATGTATGGTTAATTGAATGATGCTAACAGAAAGACCTTTTACGTAAGCCGAAGACATGCATTTATAAAATTGGATTAGGTCTACTTTAAACTTCGTCTTTAAAAATACATCTAGGACAACTGCACGAATAGAAGCATTTAAAATGTTTGAATTAGGTAAATCTAATCTGAAGGTGCATTTTTCTACAATTGATCATTACATTGCTTTTACTAGTGACATGTGGACATCTCCTATATGGCAGAATTATTTCTGTGTCACCATATACTGGATTGATGATTATTGGGTCAGTCAAAAAAGAATTATTGCTTTGCAATGCTTGGAATTTGATCACACTGGAGATAATATCTATCAATGTATCTTAGATGTACTTCGTGAATTTTTCTGTGCTAAAAAATTTTTCTGCTTTAGTTTTAACAATGCCTCTAATAATGATTTTCCCGCCTGAGAACTGTGTACTGCATTAAAACCCCCTCGAAATGATGTTTTTTTCCATGTTAAATGTATCTGTCATATTTTGAACTTGTGTGTATAAAAAAAGCTAGAGGTTTTGCAGACGGAAATCCATTCAATCTGTGATGCGTTACTATATTTGAAGACACAGCCCAAAAAAACTTAGGAATTCAAAGGTTACTGCCTTCAAAACAACCAATCGTTTTCATAGAAACGTTTTAAAGTTAATTGCCCCATCTGTTAGAACTCTACATATGAGATGTTGATTGATGCATATCTATATGCAGCCTTGTTGACTGTTTTCCTAAACTTGAAATCAAACTCCGAACTTCTAATAGTTGAAATGTACGACAAGTGTTACAAACTTTGTCAATTATTATGGTATTTTTATCAAGCAATTGTTTTTTTTCTCTGGTGTTTATTATCCCACTTATCACAAAGTTTTGATGTATTTGGTAAACATTGTTTATGTTTTGAATCAATACAAAATGGATCCATTTCTAAAAGACACTGTCAAAGTAGTGAAGGATAAGTGAGTTTCCTACTTTACACAAATCCCCCCATCGTTTTACTGCCATCTTCACTTGACTCAACCGTGAAAATTAGCGGGACATTATCTTTGGTTAAAGGATACTATAGTTTCTTAAATATGAATCATATTAGTTGTTTAGCTATGACGGTTGAAATAGATGAGTACATGCGGGAGTTGTACAAAGAATTTTCATCCTGCTACAAAGACAAGGTAATATCAACATCTTCCTCCACCACATGCTCCTCATCCTCCTCTTTCTTAGCAACACCATCCAACCCCATGGAACAGCTGCTCAAGCATCCTCGACCCATATCATCTAGCCTATTGGAAGTAGATGATTACCTCCACACCTCATTTGAAACAAGTGAGGATGACATTTTGAAGTGGTGGAAAGCAAAAAATGGTAGATTTCCGATTCTGTCTATCCTTGCTAAAGAAGTTCTTGCGGTTCCGGTTTCAACCGTTACATCGGAGTACGCTTTTAGTATTGGCAAATTAGTCATTTTAGAAAAATAAACCAGGTTGGCGCCAAAAGTAGTGGAGGTTTGCGTGTACAACCGTAATAGGGGCCTCGTTGCCTTAAGAAAACAAGACCAAAAAAGTTCACAAGATGAGATACAAGATGATGATGACACTTCCACATCCTAGATTTTCCTTTTCAGTTCTTAAAATGTATTTGATTTGATTATGCTATATAGCACAGATCATAGGTTTTCATTTGATTTTGGTTTTTTTTGGAACATTCTGTCATTTCAAATGTAAGGTCCATTCCAACTTGTTTGTAAGTGCCACTTGACTTTATTATTAATAAAATTTGCACCAATGGTGATGTTTTTTTTTCTTTTCATAGAATTATAAAAATTTTAAACAAAAGCAAGTAACTATTTTTTAAAAGTTGAAATAAAATTAAAATTAAATTAAAAAATTAAAAATAAAAATCCTAAACCCTTAAAAAATTTAAAAAATTATAAAAAAAAATAAGAAAGCTTGACCCATGTCCGTGAATACACAGGCCCAGTACAAGCCTGGGCACAAATTATGCGTGCTGTGCCCGGCCCTAACTAGGCTAGGCCCAGGCCCACCGTTCACTACTAGATGTGGGGGGTTATGAGTCAAACAACATTATGTATAAGTTAACAAGATTTTATTAATCTTTTTTTATTTCTTAAAAATGCTTGGAAATACTTGACATTTTTATTCAGATGCACTAGTTTTACTAATTTTATACTTTTAGGGACCATTAAGCAAGCCTCCAAGATTAAAAAAAAAATCTACAAACCTCTATCATGAAAAAAGCCCCTGGTAACAGAAAGTTCCCTACCAATAATCTAGTTACTACTTCAACCACTTGTCCTAAAAAGCCAACAAAGTCTAGTCAAACTGAATCCATTTCTATCTTTAATGTGAATTAGGCTATTTATCTATGCCATGTTTGTATGCAATGTATTATAATGTTAAAAAATCCTATATTAATTCATACACCGATATATCAATTACTGTAGTTTGGATCATATAGACAATTAATTGTGGGGAAGAGTCTTATACTACGAACAAGAATACAATCATTGTTGACACGTTAAAATCACAACATGTGCAGAAGAAGAAGGCAAGGGAACAAGTGAAGGGTATATACATTCTTCTATTGGATCTGAATTCACAACCTATGCTGAAGCTTCCAAAAAGGCCTTTGAAGATTATGATGCAAGGTCTATGAGAGAATTCAAGGAATTTGCATCAAACTTCCTTAGGGGATGTGCAAGCACAAGCACACAACAAAGTGATGTGTAGGGCTAAGTGCACATGTTTTTTTTAATGTTGTATGATTTTGGTAACTATTGGTTATTTATTGGATAGGCCACTTGCTTGTATTTTTATGCAAACAATCAGCATTACTCTTTTTGTAAGCAATGGATGTACAAATGTGTATAGGTCACCATACTAAGACAGCATAGTTTTTTATGCTTAGTATGCTGGACCATACAACAGCTACATATTATAACCATTGTCTTTAATGACAATAAACTCTTTTGGTGAAGTGTTTTAATGTATGTGGAAAGGATTTCTAATGCTTTTGATGTGTACATTTATTGTCCATTACATTTCTTATTCACTCAATAATTTCACTCATACTTATTTACCAATTCCGCAGTTCCATCTCCAAAAACTGTCAAATTCATTCAATAAGTTCATTGAGGCATTTACACAAACACTTGCACACAAAAAATTGCTAAACCCACATCCCTTGTTTCTACCATCACCCCACTGCCCACAAAACACAATACAAGTGCTTCCTAACCTAATACGACATATAACATCAAAACCCATGACACAGTAATTACAATAATATAAATGCATTGCTTTCTTCTCATTTTCACCACATTCTGTTCCATTCCAGCCACTAGACCTTCAACATTGACCTCATTCATAAGCTACTTTTCTATGATATCATCATATGCTGCCGTTTTCAAGCTTTTGCATTCTAGCAACATTTGATTGACATGATTTGGAATTGGTCCATCAATCCACTGTTGAAAGCCACAAAAACCAACTTTGCTATACCTTGGACATTTGAGGAAACGACGCCCAACATTCAAATTTGTCCACGTTATATATCTTCACCACAGCTCTTATGTTGTAGTAGCAAACACTCGTCAGTTGGATGGTGCACCTTCTTACCCCTATTCTCGATGAAGCATAACTAGACATTTAAGCAGAATGATTTGATGAAGAAAATCTTGGGGAAAACTGCCTTCTCTTTTCTATTTCCATGGTTTTAACCTTTGCATCAATCTTCTTTCTACCCCACAGAGGTTTTTATGTCTTAAGGTTTAATGTTGTTAAGCGCCATCTATGACTTCCGTCTGCTCACTTGTCAGTTTCTTTAGTTTTAGAACTAACAGAGTTGACGATTTTAATGTTTTAGGACTTCGTTTGCAACTCGAGTTAATATAGGGCTAATTTGGCAAAGTAGTAAAAGTTTTAGGACTTATAATGTCTTTTCCCCTTCTTTTCCACAATGCACTCTTCTTACAAAAAAATCTCCACCACCATTTACATAAGAAAGCTTGGTTTTTAGCTTTGAGACCATCCATAATCAATCCTCTCACCTTCTTAAACACCAATATTTTACTCTATGATACCTAGGCTATACTTTTACTTGCCCTTATATCCCCTCCACTAGGTAAAGGACAATCCTAAGCTCTTAGAAGAGTTTAGAACACTTAGGAACGAAACATTGACACTACAAGAAAAATGCAAAGAATTGACCAACAAATTGGTCACTATTTTACTTTTTGGTGGCCAAAAAGTCGGTCTCGAATTGGTCACTAAATCCTTGATCACTAAGGAATAGTGACCGGCATAGTGACCAATGCTAGCAACTGAAAAAAATTGGTCACCAAATCAGTCACAACACTAAATACCCATCTCGTCTCTTTGATTTCTATTTTTCTGGGATTTTCATTGGATTTTCCTTTTAACAATTATTTTATTCTTCACTAATTTTTAGTTATGATGAAGTTTCATGTAAGTTTTTTTAAGACTCCTAACTTAATTTGATAGAAATTAAAGATGTTTGCTCCATCGTTTAAATTGCTGTCTCTGCAACTTTAACTTCAACTTACTCCATGCTTTTCATCCTCCCTGAAAATACACTTATCAGTTTTCTTTGGAACCAATCAAAAAGAGCAACTCTAATCTAATATCATCTTTTCCACCACTTTTCTCTTTGTCAAAATTGAATAGCCTGCTCGTCCGACTCTGCCTTCTAAGTATCAATCTCTGACTTATCGTTCCTCAGGGACTTCCACTAGTTGGTCTTCTTACGCTTCATCAATAGTAGTGAGAAACTATAGTGTGAAGGGGGAAAAGATTAGTGAGAGTTAGAATGCAAAGGGAGGCGAGATTGGTGAGAATAACAAGAACCCCTATTTTAATTTATATGGGAGAGGTATGTGAAATTTGATTGGTTAGATTAATTCTCGTAGATTGCCAACATAGAAGCTTTTTGGTGACCAAATAAAGTTTGTCACTAAGTCGGTCACTATAGTGACCAGTTAGTGACCAACTTTAGTGACCAAAACTCATGCGGTCACTAGTCAGTTGGTCTCTTTGTTAGGAAGGCCGTTGCACTTTTTACTGACCGATTTAGTGATCAAAAGCTTTTTGACCGCTTAATCAATCACCATAATTGGTCACTAAAATCAAGTTTTGTTGTAATGAGCAGAAAATAAAGGTAGACATGACAGCATCGACTGAATTAGGGTTAACTTATCTCCGTTAGAAATCAATCTTAATTTCCAAGTGGTAGAACTTACTTTACACTTCTCCATCACCTGCTTCCATGATCCTTCCCTTCTCATGTTCACTCCAATAGGCAGCCCTAAATATTTAAACGACAAGTTTTCTGCTTTGCATTACATGATTACATATATATGTAAGTACTAAAGCTTTTAGGTGAAGGCGCCTAATTACCTTCTAATATATCTTCTTTTCGGATGACGCATAACTCTTGTTCTTGAATTGGATCTTCACTAGAATGGAATTATTATTATTATTATTTTGATCTTACACAAAAGTTTAGGAAAAGGAATTATTAGACCATACACCAAAAAGTACATACTCTGTCATTAACAATGTTTAGTATATATTTTATATGATGTTCGATATTTCACACGTACGGTTTCCCTCTGATATGATGTGTCTAGTGCCTGTAGTGTTCAGTATATTTCGAACTTATTTAGATTTTTTTTGTACGAATTAACTTATATATCTTAAATACATTGGAACAATAATAAAAATATAAAAACATGTACAACATACAAAGTCCAATAATTTTCGTAAATTTCCTATATTTATGTGATGTTTGACATTTTTCTTACAGTATTCAGTATATTATATATTTCGAATTCTTATTCCCAAAGGCTTATATGTAAGAGTTATTGGGACAAGAATCGAGTAAAATTCTTGACTCATGGATCTATTGGAGCCTTTTTAATTAATGAGATGCTCTATCGATCGGCTTCATGACGATAAGCCTCCATTCTCTGTGTTCTTAGTTATGTCCTCCTACCACATGGCTCGCAAGAGACACTTAAAAGAACTTGAATCCTTAATCAAATGAAGTAATTTAAAAGTGCAAGCAGGAATTTTGTTGTTAGAGCACAACAAAAGTGATCGAGGATTAATTTGTACTATTTTGATTAACTTAATTAAATATTATTACTAATTATATGTTTTATAATCTATTTAATAAATTAGCATCATCACTATTGGTGTAGCTTAATCATAATCTTAATTTGTAAGTGTGCAGTGTTGCGGCTGAAAGAAATTATCTCTATTGTTAATTTAAAACTGAAATACAATTGCAAATACTATTCTCTAATCATTTCATTTTAAAGGAAAGAGTACCTTTTTGTTGTGCAACTTATAAATAGATACTTGAAATTTATTAAAAATAGAAGTATATGTGATATATACTTCCCTTTTGTAATCATGTAAATATATGAAATCCAATAAATTTTCTAGTGTTATTGTACTGGAATTGATTTCATAATTTCATGGGAAAGGGTTCGCTTACCCTCCTCTCACCTTCCCAATAAAAATCACAACTAGAAAAGAAAAGTGAAAAGAGACCCATCTCATCAATTAGGGTTTCATAATGACCTCTTTGCTACTACTACATACCTGTCTTACCTTGCCCTTATTCCTTCCTTGGAAAAATCATATTACTTGTAATTCTTTCCTCAAAAAGTAAAAACTTATCATTATTATCTATTTGTTTTTTCTGCAAATTTTCACTAAAAACAGAATTTTTTTTAACTTCCATGAAAAGTAAAATGAGTCATTCTTTGAGCCAGTGATGGAGTAGTTTGTTTCTTCTTTTCTTTTCTTTTGTTTTTTTTTATTTTACAAAAAGAAGAAGAAAATAAAATAAATTTTTGGAATGAAATCAAGGTGATAGCAAACCCTAGATGTTGAGAATGGTGAATAATCATGTGCAGGGGTTAAACCCAAAGAGGAAAAAGAAGTACTTTATTTAACCTTTTCCAAATTCCTTCACTTTTTCCTGAATTTGACAATTGTGAAAAAGAAGCACCAACCCAAAATTCAAGATGAGAAGAATTTGGTGTGTGTCCCTGGGTTTATAAAGGTAAACATGGGTGGTTGAGAGACAAATGTTACAAAGTCCCAAAAAAACCCCAAATTCTCCAATATTTCACTCTTCCAAACTAACCAGATTAAAGAAAATTTTCACTAAAATCCCTTGTCTAATCAAAAGTTTTGAGCAATTTTTGAACAAAAATCTGCTGTAGTGTCTAACAATTTTAAACTTTATACAGTTGCATATTCATGAATTTCTGAAAGGAAATATATATAATTATTGTAATTAATGATGAAACTTTTTAACTTTAGAACAGGCTTTATTCTGTTTTATTGTTTTTATTTTTATTTTGCCTTTTCTGGTTCTTGCTTTCTCAGCTAAATACCATACCCTAGCCCCCACGTCCATAAAACATATTTCTCTCTCATCTTCCCCCTCAAGTGTCATTTTCTCACATATACTTCACACAAGAAACAACCATTCATTTCATACCTTGTCATTTCTTCTCTCTCTCTCTCTTTCTCTCTATCCCTCTCTTGCAAATCCCTTTGCTACCTCTCTGCAACAACTTTCAACTTCAAACAAAGCCTTGATCAAATCCACCACCATAAATCCCACAAAAAGTTAACCTAATTTTTCATTATCGCGGCAAGAACAACAACAACAACAAGAAGAACAGATAGATAGACAGGTAGATTGACAGGTAGGTAGCTAGAGAGGGAGAGAGCTATATAGATGGAGCTGTTCCCCGCTCAGCCGGATTTATCACTTCAAATCAGCCCTCCCAACAGCAAGCCGGCCTCCGTGTGGCGGAGGCCGGAGGAGGATGTCGATTTGGGGTTCTGGAAACGAGCACTCGACGCCAGAACCTCCGTGGGTGTCTCTTCATTGACGGGGAAAAGGGACATTATTAACAGTAACAGTGCTTCTTCGTCTTCTTCCTTCGACCTCTCCTTGTCGAATCCCAGGGTGTTGGAGCCGACCAGCACCACCGCCTTCCTCCAGCAGCTGAGCAACCCTGTCGCCAACAACCGCCAGCATCTCTTCCACCTGCAACCGCACCAGAACCACCAGAACGCTGCGTTTTACCCGCAGCAGGAGCTGGGGTTTCTGCGACCCATAAGAGGTATTCCCGTCTACCAAAACCCACCCCACCCTCACCACCACCATCAACCCCACCCAGTTGTGGCTCCCTTCCATTCCTTCTCTCACCAGACCTTCGAATCGCGGGTGGGCAGCTCCGCCTCTTCCACCGCCTTGAGCGGCGGCAACGCCGTGATGAGATCGAGACTCATGTCCCGGCTGCCCAGCAAACGAAACATGAGGGCTCCCCGCATGCGGTGGACCACCACTCTCCATGCCCGCTTCGTTCATGCCGTCGAGCTCCTGGGCGGCCATGAAAGTACGTACATATACATACACAAACACAAGCTCACATACACCAATTATTAATCAAATCTCTTGTAGGTGCACTTAAGAAGAAGATAATATGTTAAATTTGCAGGAGCAACACCCAAGTCAGTTCTAGAGCTGATGGATGTTAAAGATCTTACTCTGGCACATGTCAAATCCCACCTTCAGGTAAACTAGCTAGCTAACCCCAAATCTTAACTTCCCTTCCTCTTTTTCTGGATGGATTAATTAACTTCTTGCTTGTTTCTGTTTCTGTTTTGTGCCCTTTAATCTTGTTCACTTCTCAGTTCAGTCCTAGCTAGCTGCATCCTGCAGTGTAGCAGTGTCCATTTTTTTTTTTAATCTTTTTTCCTGAAATGAACGAAATAATAATATGATTTAAGGGTTTTAATTAAAATAATAATAGAACACAGAACACATAATTATTTATAAGAAATGAGATTACAGAATAAGTTCTGGAAGAGTAGAGGAAGGGGGGTGACCAAATAAGAGAAAGGGATTGCAAATTCCAAAGACTGCCTGCAGAGAGTCATTCAAATCCTCAGCTATTATTAGCTTTTTTTATCTTTTGTTTTTCTTTCTACTAGATCTGATGCTTCTGCTTCTGCAACCTAATCCCACAGCTTTTCTGCTTTGGAGATTGAACCTTCCCATGTATAACACAAGAATAAATATAAAGGAAAAGAAAATCCATTTATGTACTTATATATTATTCACTCACAATCACAAACACCAAGAGAAAGAGACTGTTTCTGTGTAGTGTAGTAGATAGTACACTAAGTATACAATTCATTTCCTGTTTGAAAACAATAAGTAAGACAAGTTTCTCACTCTTCCCATACAAATATATTTTATTTATTTATTTAATTTCCTGGCGCTTCTCCCTTGCTAGCTCCAGCTAGCTCGCTAGGTAGATTTTCTAGTAGTTTTAGAATTCCATATAGTATTTTTTTAATTTCCCCTGCATTTTTATATACATATTGGAAGACAAGTAGTACAAAAGAGAATCATTTGTCAATGATATCTTCTTCAGATCAGATTGGCATAGGGGGTTCTTTGATTTCTTTTCTATAAATAAACTGGAATTCCCTCTTTTTACCATGGTAAAATTGACTAATATTCACACTATTCATCCATTTATTATAAAGAGAATAAATGCTGCTTCCTGTACTTTCTTACCCCCCCCTCAAACCCAGTTTTTCACCCTCTTTTTTCCTGTCTCAACTGACATTTACAGTCTTACATATATTGTCTGTGGTTCATACGCTGTAGCATCAGCATCTTTCCGGCCCCCTCTTTCTTCCTTGTTTTTCTGCTCAAACTATACTACTTCTTTTTCTTTTTTTTTAAAGAAAATAATGTTTGTTTTTTGTTTAATATATCTAATATATTTGGATTTTAATTATATGTTGATAATTTTATCTCAGATGTATCGGACGGTGAAGAGCACAGACAGAGCCGCAGCTTCTTCAGGTTCGTTTATCGAACATATACACACACTTACATAGATAAACGCGTGCGCACGCACATACACATATGAAGTAAATATTGATATACATATACTTATGTCATGCAGGACAATCGGACGGCGTAGACAATGGATCATCTGGAGACACTTCTGAAGATCTGATGCTGGAGATTCAAAGAAAGTGCGAAGGAAGATCAAATGTTAGCAATAATCACCAAGACAAGGAGTACCAAGCTCTCTGGAGTAACTCCTCAAGGTCAGTACTTATCATACACTTTCTCTTTTATCTTTTTTTTTTTTTTTTTTTTTTTCCATAGAAAGGAAGAACCCATTATATATCTATTGATAGAGAGTATATTCTTCATTTTCTTGGACAGGCTTTAATTGTTCCTTGATGTGATGAGGTCTTCTCACTGATTATAGAACTAATTACACTTGTGCAAATTAGGATTAATTAAGCAAAATAAATTAATTGATTGAGCAGGGGCTATAAGTTGAGACCTGAATATTGTTCGCTAGCTTTTCAAAGGGTTTGGTCTCTTATTCTAGAGAACACTAAATATATATATGCACACACACACACACAAAAGAAAAAGGCATATACAAACACATGTACATGCAAAAAACCCCAAAAAGGAGCACAAGTGTTTTGGATGCTTTGTACGTTTTGTCTGCCCACGACCAGATATATGTATATAAAACTCCATCCTGGTTGTAATCATGTATAGCTACTCCTCCATCTCTTATAGTGGATGGTGACAAACTATTTGGGGGAAAACAAAGTAAAAACCAAAATTAATATTAAAAAGATTTTTTTTTTTTAAAAAAAATCTACCTAAGAAATGGAGATATCTCTTTCCCCTGGATTTTGTGGGCTCAGAAATAGGCTAATTTTGTGGGGCCCAACTTGGAGGAAAACTTAGTGATGAAGCTAATTAACCTCCTCCTCCTTCTTCTTCTCCTTCTTTTTGTTGTTTGAATATGGTCCCAAATCTTGGTGTTAGCTTAAAAGCCATGATGACCATTGCACTTAAATTTTTTTGGACCCTTATATATTCTTTTTGGTCTGTTGTTACATACATTTGGGGGAGAATTGGGAGTCACATGGGTTTTGTGAATCTCAACTTTATTTCAATCTCACCATGCACCAAAGCTTATAGTGCAAAAGTAACATTCAAAAGCGAAGGAAACTACAAAAAAACATATGACACTAAAGATAGATGAACTTTTCTCAGCCTTGCTTTTATCCCTCATGCATGGCTTTTCTAGCTACATATAGGAATCAAATGATCTTCTCCCTTTATTTTTTGCAATTGATTGCTCCCCTAAAAACAAACTTTTGCAATTGGTTTTTTTAGCAGGGAAGCTTGGTTACATGGCAAACCAAAGGATTCTTCTACGAATTTTCCATCTCTTGAGGTACCAAATTGTTAATTTTGATTTAGCTATATATCTTGTGTATTAGAATTTTCAATTTTTGGAAAAATTTTAAATTTATTATTTATTCATTTATTTTCTTTCGTTTTGAGCTTTTGAAGACAAATTTTCAAAGGCTGGGAATTGACTGTGTTACCACCCTTATTAAACTAAAACCTGACCCCAATTCAGGGATCAACCTTATTTTCTTGACTTGTCAAAGATGGGGCAGAGCAATTAGTGACTTGGGTCAGTTCAATTATTTTCTTAACAGTACTCTGAATAAATCCTCCAACACTAACAATGAGCAGGGAAATTAATATTTGACTATAAATTCGAATATATAGCTCTTTTGAATTAGAAAACAATCAGTAGATCTTTGAAATGTAATCTAATCAGCTAGAAAATGAAAAAAATTTCTTCTTTTTTTTCCCTCTTTGGTAAATATTCCACTATTCCCTTAGCCAAAGTGTTCTAAATTTTATTCTTCTTTAATATTACAGTTTTTTTTTCTAAATAAAAGCCAACATCTTTTTTCCTTTTTTTTTAATGAACAGAAGGATTCGAAGTCCTTAAATTATGACAGAATATCAGATGGAAGCTCATCAAACCCCAAGAAGCCTAATTTGGAGTTCACATTGGGAAGATCAAGATCACCCTGATCATATATATATATATATATATATATATATATATATATATTGAATTAAGGTAGAAATTAATTAATGTAATTTCAAGTGACGATATATTCTGAGGGGAGATGTTCAGCGAGGGGAGCTGAAGAAAGAGGAATCAGGTGCCCTGCTAGATCGATCGGCCCCAGGCTGAGAAAATCAGTCTGCTGGGAAAATTAACAAGAAAAGAGGAGAGGAAAAAAAAGAAAGGAAAAGAAAAGAAAAGAAAAAGGAAGGTAGCTTGCTAGGTAGTGAAAGGAAAGCAAAGGGAAAAGGAAAAGAAAAATAAAGAAAGACAAGGAGACAAGAAAGACAGAAAGCAGCACAAAGGAATGAAGGAAATTTTGAAGGGGAGAACAAAAAAAAAAAAAAGGCAGCAGCTTGCAAGTCCAATTCCCTGAATTTCCTCTCATCAATCCAAATCAACTTAATCATATCGCTTTTGTTTCCCTATTTTTCTTGATTAGTAAATATTTATTAATGGAATTAATCTACAAATTCAAAATTGTGCATGTTTCTTTTTCCTGGGGTGTTTAGTTTTTTTTTTTCTTTTTTGGTTTATTTGTTTATTTTTTCCAAAGCAGATGTCTTTATCTGTTCTCTCCCAAGGCATTGTCACATGCTTACAGTTTGTGAATAAAGGGAAAGAAAAAGGAAGCCTTTAGAATTTGAATTTTGAACGACCAGGAAAGTACTTAAAAATAAAGGTGATAGAAAATTAATTAGCTAAAATACAGACCAAAAAGGTGAAAAAACTAATACCCAAAAGCGACACAGAAAGAATGGTGGAATTATGTCATTTTATAATTATCTACTAGCTATAGTGCTGCAAACAACATAAAACAAACACGTCCGGCCCCTAGCGTAACGGCTAAAGTTTAGGGGGATATTTGAGCAGGTATAGAGTCTGACTTCTGCCTTCTAACTCCCTATACAAGGCCATAAACAAATTGAATCAGTTCCCCTCCAGATTTCGAAAGTTAGAATTCCCCTTACTTAATTATGGCAATAGTATATAATAGTATACTCTTAGTTCCTTATACACTTGTAAATATGCTTCTGAATATTAAAAAAAAACACAATTATATTTTAAGTTATAATTAATTAAGGCCTCATCTAGTATTATTATTAGCGATTAGTGTTAGTGTTTTTTTCTTCAATTATCAGCAAAACAATGATGTACCGTTAGCCAGCAAGAAGCTGGAGAAGAAGTATACCAGCCATTAAAAGGGTTAAAAGAGATCAGACTAGGCCCGCACTCAAGTATACAGACAGTGAAGGATTATATGTGTATGTGTGTGCGCGCGCGCGCTTTGAAGCTATTTAACGGTAATTTTTAGTTTTTAAATCCAGTAAATTGTTCTACGCCGTTAATAAATTATCAAAAACTCTAATATTAATTGTAAAAATTGTTCTCAAATAAGGTTTAAGAAAGAGAGAAACAATATATTTACAAAATGGGGCTTAACAAAAATGTTTTAGTTTCAGCTATGGAACTTTAATCTCTAGGCCGACTCAAACTACCTAACATGAACTTGCAGATTTGAGATTAAAATAACATCTTAAGTTCAAGACTAGAGTACATATATCCTTAACAAAAAAAAAAGACTAGAATATATAAACCAAAATGCATATGTTATCGAATTGATTATTATCCAAGAAAGTTTATTAATTTAAAACGAATTTGTTTAATTATGAAATCGTATAGTGCTGAAAACAGCTGCACCTACAATTGTTGGTGTGGAGGTTTCCCTAGAAAGATTTGTTCTTGCATGAAATGTAATCATTATTGCACTTTAAATTGATGATGGATAGAAAGCCATCATAGACTACTTTCACGTTAGCTTTTCAACAAAAGGATGACTGCATTTGAATTCCTAACTTATAGCCGTAGTAATTTTTTGCCCAATCTAACCTCTTCATCTCTTCCTAATCATCGAGCTTGACCGTGCAATTTTTTTTTTCTTTGAACAGAAAAAAAAAATTAAAGAACCTATTTTATGTGATTATTGAATATTCTTCGTCTTCTAAATCTCTCGAAAACTCAATGAAAAATAAGTTATTGAGCTGACCCAATTGGTTAATTGAATTTATCATTGGCTAAATTAATTAAGTACACGAATCAGCCTAAAAGTAGAAAAAAACAAAGTTTAAAAAAAATTAAAAAAAAAAAAAGAAAGAAAGAAAGAAAGTTAAGAACCCAAGAATTAAAATTCCCTTCGATGATGACCATAAACTCAGACAAACATAATTTGGAATTAAAGATCTAGACAGAACAATGCGGTCGAAGATGACAACAACATATTTCTGCATAAAAAGATTCCAACCAAAATCTTGTTCTCCTGTCAGATATTGTTTTTAGCACAAAATTTTACGCCCTTGCCCAATAGTTATAGAATGAAATTAAAGATCGAAACTTACTTGTAGGTGTATATATATATATATATATATTTCTTATCTCATGCTAATTTACAGGTAGTTACCTTCACTAAGCCGTCATTAGCAGATAAAAGTAGATGGTCCCAAATATCTGTTGTTTGGTCACAATCAGTGAGGAAGGGAACTTTGTGTATCTACAGATATATACTATGGATATGATAATACACCGTCCAAGAATATTATGGATGTGAAATGGTGGAAACATCCATTTTAGGGTTTTAGGCTCCAAGTTTGTATTTGGTTACAAATCAACAAGGACGTTTTGGTTACACTCTCTAATAGAGGCAAGGAACAAAAAGAACAGATGACACATCACCACCACTTGGAGAGCAATTGTATGATAATTTGCTAAACATTTCTAAAGACCATGGAAACAAAATTACTAAATACTAGGTGTCGGTATGTAATTTGATGCAGAAAAGTTGATTAGTCTTATTATCTGTATTTTTTTTATAAATTGGTTAAACAGAAATATGTATTTCTATGTCCTAAAACATATATATTCTATTTTTGGCAGTTCAAATCTTTACAAACTTCTTTACATTAGATATGTTTACGTCGATAGTCAAAATTAGCTATGCAAATTACATAAAAATTTTTTAGATATTTTCATATTTAGTAAATTACTTTACCAAACTATCATTTCAATATTCATCTTTTTCAACTTTCTCAATTTATATATAAAAAATTAAGTGTAAAAGTGGGATAAATACACAAGCCTTTTCCATAAAATTCTTTTACTACGTAAATGGAAGTTGTACAAAGATTTTATAAATTCCTACTTATCAGAATAAAGTTGGTGCTTCAAAAAATAAACTTAGATCAAGATAAAGAATTAAATATTATTCAATATTTCTTATTCTTTAAGATCTTACAAATTTTCAAAGTCTTATTAATTATGCCAAACCATAATAGAGAAAAGCGTTGCTAGGCTGGCAACTTATCAGATATATGCATAATATAAGTGAAAGACAATTTGGCATCTGTTATGGCCAATATTTGATTTTGGGTAAGCTACATCCACACTTTCATAAGGAAACATATGGCTTTAAAATGGCTTTAATTGTACAACAAGGACCTGCCCTTTTCCTTCAACCATTATTCCAACTGAAAAGTCTACTCGTGAAAGTGAAACTTAACTAATTTTCCCAATTCGAGAAAAATGTATATAAAAGATAAATTCAGGCAGCCTCTAGCTAGTATAGACAACTTGGATTTAAGAAAGATACTTGAACCATCACAATTTTCTTATAATATTACTATTTTGGGTAATTTCAAATTTTTTTACAACATTTTTATATTTATTAACTCTTTTAGCGGCAACTTAGCTAGCATGATACCTTTATTTCAAAATTCATTTTAAAATTACACCATATCTCTAGTTTTTAGATAAATTAAAAAAAAAAATCTTATATTTCCTAAAATTTTCATTCTAGTCCTTATTTTTTCAAATTTTACAAAATGTCTCTTAAAATTTAATAAAATTTTCAACTAAATTAATAAAATTTAAAAAGTGACAATTTTATCATTAACATTTTCATGGAGGAACTGAAGAAAAAGATAACAAAGAAATTAGATACCTTAATCTTTACGCGTCAGCAATGTTATAACTTAAGTGGGTCAAATTAATTAAGAGAGTATATATATAGTTGTTGAATTTTGCGAGAATTATGTTTAAAAATGTTTTGAATTTCGAATTATGGGTTCCTATAATTATGAAATTTGGGTTTATGATCAACATTTTTGGGTTTATTCTCTCCATATCTACATCATGAAAAGACGGTAACTTCTAAACAGCACTCGATCTTTCAACTTTAGTTGCATGCTTTCAGTAAGCTATTAGTTTTTATGGAAAATTCCTCAGCCTTTTCGTGAGGTATAGGCAAAAGATAGGGCGAAAAGACAAGGTATAAAATCTTAGGAAAATGGAATATTGCTTTGCCTTGATTTCGTAGAGGGCCAAACTGCACCATTGGTCATTAAAGTATCTCTTGGGTCTTAGAATGGTCACTGAACTTAAATTACTAATAAGCTTTAAGCAATCAAAGTTTCAAAGATTTTCAGCATCGTCACTATATAAAAAAAATAATTTGCATTTACATTTTACGGAATAAGAATTTAAAACCAATCACATAACCACAAACACACAAATATATATATATATATATATATATATATATATTATATATGGCCATTTCATGTAAACTACATATTTTATAGAAATTTGTATGTATATACTAGTCAATATGGTACTAAACTATTTTTGCTTTGGACAAGGAATTTAAGCAAAGTGAATGTAGCAAAAGGATTTGGACTGCTTTTTTCTAGCAGTGTCCGATGCTGCTTAATACAGATTAGTCGGGCATAATGTGGTTATACTGGATTCTAGAGGTCTTGCATCCAAAATGAAATTTAAACTAAGTGATCATTTTGAAGAACAAAACATTTTTTAGTCACTAATGGTGTCTTTTTAGCCTTCTGTTGAGCACTTTAATTAATCTTTGCCCAAATTGATGAAAAGTAGTGATAAGATAACCAGACCAAAGAAAAGAACAGAAAAATTCAAAGACAATATGGCGTAAAATTCCAAGAGAACAAAAGAACGATTAACTTTTTCTTTGCCTTTAATTTTCGCCTTTATTAGCTTTGCTGAGGTTTCACACAAAGGGAAGGTATTCCAAGTAATTAAAGTTTGTCCAACAAGCAAATCCAGGCGACTGAGAACAGAGACAAAGGAAAAAGTAAGCAAAATATAACTTTGGGTGCAATTGATAAATTTTCCATCAAAATCACATCACAACGCAAAAAAAGGCGACATAATGGAACCCAAACTTTAATGGAATCAAATAAAGCTACGAGTTAGGGTCCAAAAAAAAAAAGAAGAAGAAAAAGCAACACCAGAAAATAAAGTTCACTTTTTTTCAACCTTGCACAAGCAACCTAGTATAGTTATGTTCGACGGTAGGCTCAACCCAAGAATTATGGTTAGATCTTGATCCAAATGGGTTTGGTCCGTTGAAGTGCCTTTTGTCCTGAAGTTTTCTTAACCATATCAAGATCTAATGCAATAAGTCTAAACCCATATATACTGATTGGAAAAAGTTCAAGCACGTATCAATTAGTTGGCACTATAGAAGATGAATGGATATAAAAAAAAAGCTCGAGCTTATGAATTAATTGAAACTAAAGGATCTAATCGATTAGATCATCTTGAGCACTTCAATCATTTCTAGATTCAAGTTGAAACTGCCATGAAGCTGGTGCTAGATGATGATGAACTGCATGCACATTCTTTTATTAAGTTCCTTAGTAAAGAGATAAGAAACATTGTGTGATCACTAATAGTAACTTGAATTTATATATATGAAGAGCTAATAATTTTGAGTTTGGCTGACAATTTTTCTTAACAAATTAGAGAGATGCAAGAATTGGTTGAGTGTTGAGTACGCATAGGCTATATTGTTCTTAAGAGCAAAAGTAAAATCAAGATTAAGAGAGCTAAGGATGTTTGCAATAAATCTAGCTATGATTGTTAGTCTTAAACCTGTAGAAATTGTAGAAACCTAGTCATTTAAATTAACAGACACCAATGAAACCTGAGAAAGGGAAAACAGAATTAAGTACCAATATCGGGCTCCTAAAGAAAAGAATGTTATTGTTGCACTCATTAAGTTAGATGGGTGGAAGAGTTTGATCAAGGATTGAAGTGTTCACAACCTATAGGGTTGTTAATCTTATGGAGGTGAAAATGCTTGTCACAACCAAATCCATGTCTCAGGAGTTGGTGATGTTGTTGTGTAGACTACTTTGGACATCCCCTTGATGTTGAGGGAAGTGAGACACACATCCTAAACATGCACTATAACCTTACTTCATTGAATGTCCTTGATTGAAAAGGTTATAGTTAGAGTTTCAAAGATGAGAAACCGAACCTAAATTTGGTTGTGAAAAGGTGATCATTGTTGCTTTTTATGATCAAGTTAGTTAACTAATTCTTTGAGTAAAACTCTTATAGAGATAACCGAAGGATCATAATAGTATAAATTTTTTTGGAGTACTTGGTCTTTCCTTTTATGCTATTGGATGTCCCTACCCTTGCTAAGAAATTGACAACTGATTAATATCTTGATTAAATTGCACCTGTGGACCCTAACCTTTTGTTATTATACCATTTTGGACCCTATCCAACATTTTTTGCATCGGACATCCCTAATCTCCAAAAAATGTATCATTTTAGATTTTTTGTAGATGGAAATCATTAATGTTAAAGAAAAGCGTCACTGTGACATGCCAGCATGCACGATTTGTCATAATGACACAATAAACAACTGTTGGCGATGATGTGGAAATGAAGAAATATAATAAAAATAAAAAAAATATATGAAAAAAGAAAAATAAAAAAAAAAGAAACAATTGGAAAAAAAAAAAAAAGTCCAACAACCTCTCCTTCCCCCTCCCTCCCTCACCATCTCTTTTGCCCTCGCTGTAAGGATACTTTTGCGATAGTAGCTCTGACTTCAGCCCTAAGGCTCGAAGCCGCTCTAGGCTCTGCCTCCCTTCCTCCTCTCATCTGTCACTCCGTCAATTTGCCACCTCCCTTTCATCAGTCCTCCCTAAATCCCCTCTGTCAATCCTCTCCATCAATTAGCCCTAAATCCCTTCTGTCAATTCACCATTTCCCCTTCATCGATGCGTCACCTCCAGCAATCCCCTCTGTCAATCCCTTTCGTATTCATCTCCCAAGAGATCTGATCTGAGTTCGTCCACTTGTAACTTTGAGTTTCTCCTTCCCCACATCACTCATCGCCCAATTGGCAACTGATACACGAAAGCTTGGCTTGGCTTAGAGCAAGAAGGGAAAGGGGAAAAAAAGAAAGGAAACAAAAAGAGGCGGGTGAGTTGAAGCGTGCTAAGTTGAGGAAGGGGAGGATGAGCCGAGTGAGTTGGAATCAATGGAGAAAAGCTGCAGATTAGGGTCCGATGCTAGTGGTGACAATGCTATTCGTGCCGCCAATCTCCTACTAGTGCCATCAGTGTCATCCTCCTCGTCTTCATCAGAGAAACAAGGGAGCAGTTTGAAGTAGAAGATGAAGTTGATTATTTTCCCTTTTTTATTATTTTTTCTTTCCCACATCATTACCATCAGTTGATTATTGTGCCACTATGAAAAATCGCGCATGCCGGCATGCTATGATGGCATTTTCCATCCACAACAAATGTTTCCATCTATGAAAAATCCAAAATGGTACACTTTTAGGAGGTTAGGGACGTCCTATGTAAAAAATGTAGGATAAGGTCCAAAATAGCATAATAATAAAAAGTTAGGTGTCACAAGTGTAATTTACTCTCAATATCTTTCTTTATAATCATTGTGATTTTAGGTAATATGTGTGATTTGGTTATGTCATGAGCAACTTTCCTTAGCTCTTCATTGTCAATAGTTGATTTTGACATGAAATTTGAACCCATTGGTTAAATTATGTTGTAAGTATCAAAGAGAAAAAGGTATAACAGAAGTAGATAATGTTACATGTCAAAGGCTCATGGTCAGAAGTTCACCAAAGCTATTCCGATGGGTCAATGTCAGAAATTTACCGACGGCAGCCTCTCTGTAACACAAGTCCCAAAAAATGTTGACTGAAAATATTTCGGCAATCTGCTGTCAATAAATTCCGATGACTTTTGGCTGCCAGAAATATTGCCGTGAAAAAATGCAGGTTTTCTAGTAGTTTTATTAGATTATTTAAACTGACTAACTAAGCAATTAGTAAAAGTTCTAAAATTAGATTTTTCTATTATCAAGTATTATGAGATTAAAAAAAATGTAGGTTTTGAGACCATAAAAGGGTATATTTCAGCCAAAATTCAAGGGTAAAATAACATTTTCTCTTGGGTAGTACTTTTGGTTTTTGGTCAGAGTTCAAGGGCGTATCTATTCAGGCGCGGGAGGGGGCAGCCGCCCCCCCTAAAATTTTAAAAAATTTTATTGGGTACTTGGATATGTGATATAATTGTAGAAAACTTAAAGTTAAGTACCTATCTGTAAGTTTTATAATTAATAAGGGGCTCTAGTATATTTTATCCATTTAAGGCCTTAGTCATTTTCTTATTGAATAAATTACATAATAGTCCTTACTCTTTAATTATTATTTCCTTTTAGTCCCTATCCTATTAAACATTCTGTTTTAGTTCCAAACATACTAAAAACATTTTGTTTTAGTCCTAAATTTATAAAAAATGTTTCAGTTTGGTTTCATTACATGAAATTTGTTAACTCAAAGTATTTGTCTGATAATAACTTTTTATATCATAATTTGGACTATCCGGTAAGTGCTATAAAATAAATTTAATTTGTATAATATTTGTTTATAATTAATAGAAAATTCAAATAACTATTTTTACTCTATAAATTGAACTTAATTATTATAAATTTTTTAATTCAATGTGTCTATATATGTAAACTGTCTAATGAATTTTGAGTTGTAAACTTTTGAAATAAAATTAGTTATTATACACTTTCAAATTTTATATGTCTATATATAATATTATTTAGTATTTTCTATTAGTGATTGTAAATTTATACATGCTAATAACCCATTTCACATCACGCCCCCGCCCCCGCCCCCCAAGTAAAATTTCTGGCTACGCCCCTGTCAGAGTTTGAATTTGTTTCAATTTTCTTGAGCTGCTAAATCTACCATTCTCCCTATCTGGCAAGACCAAGTTGATTATGAAGATAATTCTTCCTAGTTACAAGTAAATTCCACCCATCGCTTAGCTAATTTTCAAGGTTAAAACATCAATTTATCATCTAAGAAAAATAAAAAGTAATAATATAGTCCAAACTTAGAACATAAAAAGAACAACATCTGATTTTGCAACCAAAGTTACTTTGACATCTTTAAAGAAAATGTGACCATCAAGTGACTAAAACAGTGACCAAAGTCTTAAGTAACATAAAATATCGTCAGAACTAGTGAAACCCAAGTCAATGTAAGAGCGAGAACTGCTTTCTGCTGGATCATATGTAGACTAGTAAATTGGTAAGAATTGAGTTGGATCCAGAGAGGCCGTACAGAGTGTTGTGTAGATGGGTAGGCTAGAGATGGAGCGGGCACCAAAGCAAAGGGCAGAGGCAGATAGAGGCAGAGTATAGTATAGAGGCAGGGGCAGAGGCAGGTCTGTGTCTCTTCCAGTCTTCTATTCAAAATTCATGCCTCTGGCTGCAGGCAGGTCTCAGTCTCTGAATAATATATATATCTGCCATCCACTTTTGCTTTTTCTACAGAATGTCAAAACCCAAAACTGCTTTCTTTCTTTCTGCTTTTCCATTATTTTTTCATCATTACCCCATCATTCCCTTCTCTGTTTTTTTCTCCTCCCACGTGCCCTCCTCAGCCTCCCTCCATTCCCTTATCTACCCCCCCCCCCCCCCCCCCCCCCCCCCCCCCCCCCCCCCTCTCTCTTTTTGCCCTTTTTACTTTGGTAGAAAAAGAAAAGCAGTTTAGTCTAGGGTAAGTCTAGCCAACCCAATGTAAGAAAAAGAACCACTGAACTCATAAAAAAATTGTAATGAATTCACAAATCGTATGTTAATTAGGATTAAAATGTAAATTAGAAAACTTGTAGTCAGTAACATTGTTGTCATATTAGCATAAAAATCACTATATAACATTTTGGTCAGGGTTTAAATTTTAACTTTTGCTTGAAGATTATTCATTTTAAGTAGTCAGCAGATAACTTATACCTACTCAAATAGATTAGTTTGAGAGTAATCACATCTACTTTCTTTTATAATTCTCACATTCAAATGAAAAAAAAAAAAAGTACTATATTATAGAACTTGGATACTAGTAAGTCATTATAGTTGATTTACATGGAAACTAGAAAAGAGAAAATATAGAATTGTTTTTGTTTCATAAATTCAATTGCAGCAGTGATTGAGAAGCTCGAGAACTTTTGCATGAAAAAAGTTGCTCCTTACAAAGAGAGAGAAAGGGGGAGGATGGGCCCATGTTATGTCCTATTGTGGCAGCCCAATGCATGGTATATTCACATGCAAATAAAAAATTTGCTCCTTTGACTTTCTTTTTTCTTTTCTTTTTCTTTTCTAACTTTATTTTTCTTCCCTGCAGCTGTTAATTCCTTATCTTCCAAAAGAAGTTGCAGAGAGAGAGAGGGGGGACTTTCTCTATTACCATACTCTTCTTTTACTTTCGTCATCTCTGCACGTCTTGCAATTCTAATGGACCACAACTGACATTGTAGATTGATGGAATAAATTAGTTTCTTAGTATATGGGGTGTATTTTCTACTCGAGACGGGTAAATGCTAATCTTCTTAAGTTACTATCGGGTACTATAATGAAGATCTCTTCCACTTAGACCAACTTAGAAGTGAGAGAATTTGATCAACTAGTTATCTATCCTATCATGACCTTTCAATTAACATTTCAGCTATTAATTAGTTTCCACTTCCCATTCTTTTGCCTTGCCCGGTCCATGTCCATTGCCTTATAAACTAATATGCCGTCTGTCCAAATTTTTTTGTCAACAAGGAAAATAGCATACAAATTAATGTAACCCAAATATGTTAGATCAATCTGTCTTTAATTTGATGGTTACCCTTACAGAAAATGGTGACTGTGGTGCAAAAATTCATGCAAAGCCTTTTTGGGTACTCTTGGAAAAAGTTTCCATTACTTTCAATTTAGTTGTTCAATTTGAATTCTAATATTTTAAACACGGCCTATATAATTTATTAGGCGACATTAAAGGTTACAATGTCCATATATGGTTTGAGATTGCACCCTTTTCACATCAATCTGATCTTTTATAATAATTGGGTAATTCTGCTTTACAATCTTATTGTATACCGTGTATATATTATGTATAATATTTTCTTTTTAGTATATGAAGAGAAGGTCAAGGGGAAAGTGGAGGATTGTTGAATCTTGGAACTCTTAGTAATAACCGCAAGTCCTAACCATTAAGCTAAGCTTTTGGTTGTTTGTTACATATAATATGCACGTGAAGTGTTATTGAATTTCGATTGAATTGAAATGAATTCTAATTAAGGGCATTAATCCAAATTATTAAATCTCAATTAAATTATACAAGGGTTTGTTCAAACTAGGTTACATATTTTCACAAAATGAAAAAGGTTGGTTACTTATATATACATAAAAAAAAATGCAGCAAAAGGGGAGATAAAAAGGGGAGGGAAAAGCAAATCACGAGTGTGATAGCTAGAAAAGTGAAAGAAAAGAAGGAAATGGGAAAGTGAGAGGAAATAGAAAAGACAAGGAAGAAAAATGATAGGAAAGTAACAAAAACCCAAAACCATATGCAATGTCAAAAGAATTTTGGGATTCAAACTCGACGGATTATAAGGCGAGAATCTCGCGGGAGCCACAGAACAAGAAGAGGGACGACAGAATATTGAAATTGAATCGAATTAAGAGAACAAAAGGCATGAAATAATAATAATAATAATAATAATAATAATAATAAGCTGGAAAATTCTTTTGGAAGGAATTAATTAAAATACTTACTTACCCTAATCAAGGATAAATTGCGAATATGGTCCTTAAAGTATACCCATGGTTGCAAAGTGGTTCATAAATTAAGAAATGCTGCAACTTGTCCCTTAAATTATCTATTTGTTGCTTGAGTGGTACTTAATTCCATCCCGTTCTCTCTACTAGGCGTAGATGAAAATATTATTTCCCATTCTTAATTTTATTGAATTACTTATTTTCTACTTGTTTCACTAATTTTAGAATTTAACAACCGATAGATTTATTTCTCTTTCCCTACAAAACATTTTTCAAATTCAACAATTAATGCCATAGAAAGTCCACTATATAAGGAGAAATAAATGTGATTTATAATTTCTAGTTTATCATTTTAGAACTGCGGGTGGTATAATTGAGGAAGTAAAGGTGTAATTTTTTGGTGCAGAAGAATAAAATAAACAAAAGATGGTTGGATTAGGGAAGAGATGATGGAGATGGTAGAGCTCTTCTCACGTGTCGAACGAAGTGACGTGTCGAAGGGATACGATCAAAGGCATACGGTCACGGTCGGGACCAATAGGAGCGGGGGGGCGCCACGACCAAGGCCAAATCATTTTGTAATCCATTGCTTTATCATTGACGCCTCGCTGACAGCGCTGTCAGCGTTGCAGCAGCGAATTGCGCCAGACCCAACCATACAATACAAGAGAGAGAAATATTCAAAGGGAGAGAGACCTGTCACTTGTTAGCCGCTCCTTAATCAATTCTTTGTCCCTGCCAAATTATTTATCCACCACATAAATCAATCTGAGTTCCCCTCAATCAAGTGAATTTGAAAGAGAACACATGTCTTGACTTTCAGGTTTCATACGGCAGATGTTTCATCCTCAGCTTTGTAATGGTAACTTTTAATCCTGTCTACTTGTAAAAACTTCTCAATAACAAAATAAAAAAAAAAGATAAAAAAAATATGGTTTAAGAAAGTTATGATAGATGTAGTTTTTTATTGTTCAAAATGAGGGTTGTTTCAATTTTTTAATATCTTCATGTTTTTGTAATTCAACTTTTCCTTGATAGTGAATTGAGAATATAATAGTTAAAATACTAAATTCAATACTCTTATTAAGAAAGATGGCAACGAAATTGAGGCATCCAAAATAAAAATATGGACAAATAATTAAAGAGACATGGAGTAACAAAAATTCTAACACTAGTAATTCCTTTTGCAACAAAAATAAGATGATTCAAATGAAACAATTTGGAATATAAATTATGAGTTTCACTTAAATTTAAAAGATCAAAACTTTGAGACATAAATTCACAAACGCAAAAATCTCAAATATACCTCTAAAGTTTTAGGTTGGACCAAATCTTCCACTAAATTTTTTTCTCCCAAATTTCAACCAATGTTTAAAATCACTCAAATTAGCCACTAATGTTTTAAAAATTGGCTCAAATTAATCACAGATCATTCAAATACTAACAAACAATGGGGAAATATAGTAGGTTTTGAAATTTTAGGTGATAATGTAATTTTTAACAAACTTCGACCTATCCATTTTTTTCTTATGAGCCAACTAATTAAAGAAAAATAAATATGAAATTTAAAAAATATTTGAAACAGAAAAAGATAAATGAGAAAACATATAACAATTGATATTTTATTAAGTATAATAGCTGAAGACATTTTTTTAATATCTTTAACATTTTCAATTTTTTTATAAGATTTCATCATTTATAAGTGATCTTAAACTTTAACTTCATGGAGTGATACATCTCTAAATAAATAAATTTTGAAACTACTCGGGGAAGATTATTAAATAATGATTATTTCTGTATACCATGATTATTTATACAACTTGTTTACTGATTAAAACCTTAGACTTTAAGAACTAGGAAAACTATTTTTTGCATTTTCATTTATTTTTTTATTTTTTCAAATTGGTATAGAAGTTGTAAAAATAATCATGATATATAGAAATATTTAGTATTTTTTTAATAACCTTCCCTAAATAGTTGTCAAATTTTTTGGCAATTATTTATAGAAGTAGCACTAATATATCCATAAAAAAGAAAAGAAAGATACAACACTATCATTTTGTAATGTTGAGTTTAAGATTATTTGTAGTTGATATTCTACAAAAAACAAAAATCTAAAAGTTAAAGGTATGGAAAATTCTAGTCAGCACCTATGATATGAATTGAAATTTTCTCTCTTATTGAAGTCCAACCTGACTTGATTCTTAATTAGTTAGAGTCTAATGTGATTATAAAATACCCATTTTGAGATTTTTTATAAAAAAACAAAGTAAAAAAAAAATAGAAATGAAAAGGCCTAAATGCCTATTGCTCCCCTAAACTATGTTGACTTAGACAGTTTGCCTCCTAAACTATAACGTGGATTTAGTCGATCCTTGAACTTTGGAAAATTGGCCAGTTTGGTCCGTTAACTCATTTGTCACTCATGCGAGCACTTGTGACAAAGACGCTCTTAGAGAAACAACCAGAGCTTGTGACCCATCGAAGATCTGCCACATCTGCTCCTCCTAGGTTCATCATTGTCACTTGTTTGTCATTGTGATTGTCATCTAAGGAACAATTGAAAAAGAAATTAATCAACGAAATTAAGTGCTAAATCATTCAATTTAATTGATTATGAGCCAAATTTTGTCATCATCACCACTTCTTTTCCATCATTGCACCCCAACCATAGCAACAACTGCTCTTCATAGGTTCTTCAAAGTTGTCAATTCTCTCCATTGGACCCAACAAGAACCTTCACGTAATCGAATTTAAGCTCCGAAAAGGGGTCAAGGGAAGAGGAGTGTGCAAAGGATGAAGGAGCTCTCAAAGTTAGCAGTGATGTACTTGACGATAGTTGTCAAAGAAGAGGTAGAAGTGTTGGAGAGTTCTCGACGTGACGTGACACATTGTACTTGACAGTTTGCCTCCTAAACTATGTTGACTTAGACAGTTTGCCTCCGAAACTATAACGTGGATTTAGTCGATCCTTGAACTTTGGAAAATTGGCCAGTTTGGTCCGTTAACTCATTTGTCACTCATGCGAGCACTTGTGACAAAGATGCTCTTAGAGAAACAACCAGAGCTTGTGACCCATTGAAGATCTGCCACATCTGCTCCTCCTAGGTTCATCATTGTCACTTGTTTGTCATCGTGATTGTCATCTAAGGAACAATTGAAAAAGAAATTAATCAACGAAATTAAGTGCTAAATCATTCAATTTAATTGATTATGAGCCAAATTTTGTCATCATCACCACTTTTTTTCCATCATTGCACCCCAACCATAGCAACAACTGCTCTTCCTAGGTTCTTAAAAGTTGTCAATTCTCTCCATTGGACCCAACAAGAACCTTCACGCAATCGAATTTAAGCTCCGAAAAGGGGTCAAGGGAAGAGGAGTGTGCAAAGGATGAAGGAGCTCTCAAAGTTAGCAGTGATGTACTTGACGATAGTTGTCAAAGAAGAGGTAGAAGTGTTGGAGAGTTCTCGACGTGACGTGACACATTGTACTTGACAACTATTGTCAAAGGAGCAATGGAGGCGTTGGAGGGCAGAGGTGGGGGAAGGGGGCGAAGGCTGCTTTAGTGGTGGAGGTGGGAGAAGAAGAAGGTGAAGGAGAGGGCGTAGAGGTTGTGGAGGGCAGAGATGGGAAGGAGGAGGAGGCAACGGCGGCAGCTGCTCCGTTCAAGACCGATGGTGTGAGGATTAGGTTGAGTTAATGGACTAAAGTGACCACTTCATCAAAGCTAAGGGTTCAAATTGATCTATTCATCAAAGTTTAGGATTCAAATTGATCCACTTTATAGTTTAGGAGACAAACTATCTAAGCTACCATAATTTAGGGGAGCAGTAGGTATTTACGCCAAATAAAAAATGGTGAGTTTGGGGGGTTTGGTTGCACCGAAGAGTGTCTAATTTACGTACGGGCGGGAGGGGTGGGGCTGATGGAGACCATACCTTGATTACCTTCTGCTCATCCCATGCCCCCTCCTGTCCTTTTCTGGCCCGCACCCTCTACGGGCTACCAAATACTTCTGTACTACTTCTCCCTTCCCTATCTGTACCCACTACTACTACTTCATTCCCTTGGAACTTTTTTGTTTTCTTTTCTTGTCTTTAACTCGTGTAAAAACAAAAGCAAAAAAAATCTTGTCAACTTTATTTTCGGGCGTACTCCTATCAACTTTAATCAGTAAAATTTTGCAATATCTTTCTCAGCTTCTTTTTTTTTACATAAACAAAACAGGAACTAACTAGACTGAATTAAAATATTTTCCAAGGTTAGAAAAACAGGAAACTTTGAAGGAAAAGAAAAACACTTAATTAAAAAGAAGTATCAACCATATTAAACAAGATTCACATTTTTTTGTACATGTATTTTGTGGCAAATGTCATGGTGATATATCTTAACCTGATTGCAACTTGCAGATAAGGGTTTAAACCTTCATGTAGACAAAGAATCCCGCTCTTTGAAAACTATATTTACTTTTTCTATACATTCCATTTTTTGTATGTTTTCATATAAAAATATTGTATTTCATTTATATTTTTATTTATATTGGGGAAATTATTATAATGAAAATAATTGAAATTATATAGATATATATATACATAAGATGAAAAAAAAATTATATTTAATATTTTGAAATTATATATATATATATATATATATATATATATATATATATATATATATATTGAAATTGGTAAAGGTAAGTGGTATAGTGTATACCATGCCTTATGTTTATAATTTATATGATATGGTACACCTATAAATAGCGGCGGTAGTATTAAAAACATTTGTTATACCCGAATTCATATATCGGATTTTGGTTTTTCTAGAAGAAATAATGGATCACCAAAATAGTCGGATTTACCAATCGGTGTGTAGTAGCTAGCATTTTGTTGAGTGGCTTGTTTCATATGTTTATTTGCATTTGGGACTTGAGTTAATATATGTGTATCATAATCAGATTTGAAATGTAGGAGGAGGCAACATTAGCTTTTATTTCGTTTTGGAAAAGGTGACGTATAGTTGTCGCCAACAGGAATTAATTACTGAATTATAAAACCAAAAACCTAAAGTTGATTGATTTTTTGCCTACTAGATGTCCCGCGCTTCCGCCCTAAGTGATAAAGTGTTAGGGACAAAAACCTGGTGTCCCGGCTCTTCCTTATTTTATCAATATCATAAAATGTAATTTGGTACTGTGGTTTAGTCGCTTTCTAGGGTCCAAAGAACCGAGTATTTTTCTTCTTTATAATGTAACGACCGTGTCCTAACTTCCTATATATATGTATAAAGCAGAATACATTTAAGGATTGTTTTATCTTTTTCTTAATAAGAGTGATTGTAAAGTTAACATGTGACACTATTTTATTTTTTAGCAATTTAATCGCAAACTTTGCATATGCTATACCAGATATACCTCTTACCCTCTGATACAATACAGTGATGGCACGTAGTAGTCAAAATCGTAATTTTTTACTTACATCTAAATTTTAAATTTGAATAAATAAATACATGATTAAATTTAGATTAATCCTAACTTTCCTAAATACTAAATTTTGAATTAATATGGTCAGAAATAATCAAATTATTTTCCTAAATAAGTTTTTATAATGAAATTTAATTATGATAGTGTTATATTGATATTATGTTTTTTTTAAATGATTCTATAAATATTATCTTGTATGAAAAAAATGATTTTAACATTATCAAATATCAACCATATTGATCCAGGCAATGCATGTTAATTTATTTTTTTAAGAACCAATAATCATGTAGCCTATATAGAACCAAAAAATGAAAATTTTAAATTCATTTTACTCCTAAATCAAAGTTGATGGACGACTCCTCCGCCCATTCCCCTTTTCTCTTCTGACTCACTTATGGCTCCTCATAATAATCTGCCAAATTTATTAATGAAGCCATCGTTCTCCTCAATTCTCGTGCTGCTTCCATCCACAAATTTGCAAGTAGAATCAAGATATTTAAGTTTTTGAAAAAAAAAATCAACAATTTTTTCCAAGATTCATGGTAATTTTTATTTTTTTGTAAGTTAAGCAATAGAGCTGTTGACTTTAGACTGTGATGACCCCTGGTTCTCTAACCATATTTATCTTTACACAGGGTTTCTATTGAAGATTTAGCATTTCTATTTATTAAAAATTTCTCTTTTAATTCTGATTGTTGAATTATTTTAGTTTCATATTTCAATTTTTTATGATTTTTTCAAAGTTTCGTATTTTTGCTTTTCCTGCTTTGAGATGGCAACACCATCAAACAGTGAACAAACTTTATCAAGGAAATGAATGCTCGGAACTATCAAACACCTTACCAGCGTAGTAAGTACTACATTCCAAGTCTACCATTGGTCAGGTTACTAAAGCCCCCGGTGACCTCAGTTCCATCATTACCATTATAATGGGTACTGTTTTCTTCATCCAAAATTGACTTATGACTATCAATTATGAATATTCATGTGCCTTCTTTCCTTTACTGATTTTTTTATGTTTCAACATGCGCAACGTCTGAGATTGGAGTGAAGACTGCTAGAGTATTAGCCAAGCAAAGGGCGGGCTAATGTTTCCGACAAGAAATCATAAGTCAATGGAGGAAGCAAAGGCGAGCATTCTCTTTAGTTCTCCTCTATTCAAATATCATGGTGTGATTAACATATGTATCCGATTTAGTAAATTGTTCCCTTGAGTAGTATACTTAGATGTGTATGTTCAAGTTTTTTTTTAAATCAAAAGTAAATGGATAGATATATTGGGGATACTCAATATGATGTCAGCATAATTTTGTACTTTTAATGTTTGTTGGTCTAATAATAATATTGATCATAATATATTTATATCTCAGTTAAATATATATTATTTTTTGAAACTAAAAAATATTTGAATCCCAAGACAACGTCGGGTATATTAAGTAGTTTATAATAGTTGATTCTGGATAAAAAAAATTATAATTGAGATGAGTCAGTACCCAAAGCCAAAAAGTGATTGATTTTTTTTTCCTACTCAATTTCAATGGAGTTTGGAAAAAACCAAATGATCACTCCTAGATTCCGAGTTGAAACTTCAAATTTTAGGTAGCAACATCAAAACTTTGTTGATTTATGTCAAAAATTTCAGTTGTTAATATAGTTGCTTTATAATACTTGAAAATAGTTTTGCTATCTTTAACCATGTTCGGTTAAAGAATATTAAATATGTTAAAAAAATAAAAAATAACTTTCTAACTTACCAACTACCGAGTTAATCGAAAGCCCAATTGGTGTCGAGCATTGAAGATATTTGGGCCCTTTTCTATCAGCTTGGGTCCCGTCACATGACAGTAACAGATGATTGGGCCCAGGAAATAGAAAATGTATCAAGAAGCCCAATAGACGTAACTTAAGTAAATCGTGCTAGCCCAAACATTTGGGCTGTGAATTTTCAGAAACACACAATGTGAACCTCCCAATTGTGCAACTTGCAGAAACTGAGGATCAGATTCGAAGGTTTTTTGGGTATTTTCTTACACTTGTATTCCTCCAATTTCTCTTAAAATTTGTGATAACTATATCGAGAGAGAACAAAAAAAAAAAGCTTGAAAAATTGTGAACTGTAAAATGTTCCTGTTACGATAAAAATGATGTAAATAATTTAATAAAGTTCATAATAATAAAAACGTTTTTACAAATCTGTTTTTTATAGAAACTCTTATAAAAGAGTATTCCATTCCAATTATCAGTTAGTCAAACAATATCTTACAAGTCAAAGACATGGGCACTAAAGAATACGGGTAAAATCCACCATGGGTCACCTAACTTATTTTTTTGTCCTAAACGGCTACCTTACCTTTGAATTGTCCGAGCAAGATACCTTTTCTCCTATTGCGTGTAACGTTCAACTACTTTCCGTCAATTTCTCTATTAAATTAAATGGAAAATGTCAATGTGGCATTAAATAACCCTAAAATAAATTTAAAATATCAACTCTAGTCCTCAAACTATTTCAATCATTAATTCTAACTCTTAAACTTTTAATCAAATCAATTTTACCCAAAAACCCTAATCTTTCATCTCTACTGCCACCACTTCAAAAGCTGCCAACCAGCCGCCGCCGCCAACAACCGCCCTCCAACCACCAGCCCAGAAGCTGACCGCCCTTCAGCAGCCAACTCCGCCACCAACTGCCCTCCAGCTAACCACTCGGCCATCTCCGAAAAAGGTTCTGAAGTCTCCAATTATCTCTCACTTTCGCTGAGCTGTGATTCTTCAACGCCGCCACCTGCAAAACAACCCAAAACATATAGATGGAAGACCGAAATGTGCCTAAAACAACCCCAAAATCGCAACAACATGAAGGCCCAAAATTCACCACTTTCGGCAATGCGTTGCTCGAGGAAGACGATGAGGTTGATTCGAAGAAGGATCTCATCTCCGATGACATCTGCGTCGCCGTCAGTGACAGGCTTTGATACTCCAGGCCGTGATCGGAAGGACGGAGCTACCCAGCTATCGATGCTATCAGGAGAATGATCGCGATCAGCAGCAGGTAGGTAGCGATGGTTGGCTTGAAGGAAGGCATCTCGAATGGAATATAAAAAGAGCAAGCGGCAGCGGTGGCGGTGGCATTGATGAATGAGAAGCGAGCGGCGGTGATAAAGCAGAGGAAGCCGCAACACTGATTCAATTTCAACTTCTCTACCGTCCATCGTCCCCGGTATTCTCTCTTCCGGCGCCGCCACAACCTCCACAACGTGGAAACGCCTATTCCAACTCCCATGAAACCGATTCAATTGCTTGCTTCGTCTTCCGAGTGTACTTGTCGATCGTGATTTTATCATCTGCGTTCTTGTCGCCGTAGGCTTTATTGTCTCTCCATCAGTGGTGTTTTTCTTTATTTCTTTTTACGGTTTGGTGGTGATAAATGAATGAAACCAGTTTCGTCAGATAGCATTTATGATTCGTAGATCTTGTTTTAGGACCAAATGACCAAACTATGTCGTTAATTTGACGGAGGAAGGTAGCGGTCTCGAATTCGGAGCCACCGATTGAGAAGAAACATGACGGAGAAGAGTCCAAAAAGACCCAGTTTAGACCCAGGTCCAAGAGTAGGAAATGGTCTTGCGTCGACAGCTGTTGTTGGTTCATCGATTTCATTTGCTCGATGTGTTGGTTCATTGATTTCACTCTGGGATTTGGAAATCAGAAATTAGAGAATGACGGGGGGAGAAGCGTGGGAGGTGGTGGTGAACGGGATGGGAGGGGGTGGAATTGGCTTAAGTGAAATTTTAAGGGTTAGAATTAGTAATTGAAATAGTTTGAGGATTGAAGTTGTCATTTTAAGTTTATTTTAATATTATTTAATGCCACATCATCATTTTCCATCCAATTTAACAATCAATTTAACGGAAAGTAGTTGAACAATATGCGTAATAGGAGGAAAGGTACCTCGCTAAGACAAAATAAAGGTAAGGTATCCGAATAGGACAAAAAAATAAGCTAGGTGACTCATGGTGAATTTTACCCTAAAGAATACATATAAACTAATCAATAAAAGTCTACACATCCTTGTGACACTAAATTAAGGAAAGAGAATCAGATCGAGCCAAAACCTTCCAGGTAAATGAGGATAATTATGGACAAAATAACTCATAAGTAAATGGGGAAATAAATCCCGATCTATTATTTGTAAACACCTCATTGTCTAAGTCTCAATCACTCTCCACACACTGCTCGATCACAATTCTTTTCATAGTGACCATTTTTAAAAAATGGGCCACCCAAAATTGTCCATCAAAAAGCATCAGATGAACAGCTCAATCACAATTCTTATTATAACCATAAATTTCAAAAAGCGCCAGATAAACCGCTCAATCACAATTCTCCTGTTAAGTATCAGATAAACCAAATGATGCTCTTATTGATGGTATCATGGTGGTGAAGGAATGTTACGAAAGAGAAAGGAAACAATGAACGTGATTAAGGATAATCAGATGAGGAAACGAGTGAAAAATTGGTTAGGCCTATATTGGCTTCCAAACCTGACATATACACAGAAAACAAACAAGAAGAAACAATGAGGAAGAAGAGAAATTGTGGGTTATAGCTAAGTTTTTTAGGTGTTTAGGCACTTTTTATTTATTAGTTTACATACCTTTATTTGGAGGAAAACAAATTATTAGCATATTGCTTCAAATACTTTTACATTTTCGTTTAAACATTTCTACATATTCCTATAGATATTTTTGCATATTCATTTAGACACTTTTGTTATTGTTTTCAAACTATTATTTTCTGAAAAGAATAAATTGTTTATATGTTGGTTCATACACTTTTCAGTTTTTGTTTAGATACTTTTACTTATTGCTACAGGCACTTTCATTTTCTCATGATTTGTATACTACTCTAGACATTTTTACACTTTTACTCTAGATACTTTTATTGTTGAACATAGTAAATTATATGTATATTGCTTCAAACACTTTTACGTACTATTTGTATACTACTCTAGACATTTTTACACTTTTACACTTTTACTCTAGATACTTTTATTTCTGAACATAGTAAATTATATGTATATTGCTTCAAACACTTTTACAGGTCAAATATATTTGCAAATTACTTTAGGCACTTTTACACTTTCGCATATTGTCTGAAAAAAATAAAATGTATACATATTATTATAGACATTTCTTTAGACACTTTTACATATTATTATAGACATTTCTATACTTTGTTTTTGATTTTTTTTTAGTTTCTTTCTGCGCATAGTTCATTGGTGGAGACGATGAAGGAATAGCTTAACAACGTTCTAGAGTGACAGTGACCGATAAAAATGGGAAGTGAAGACTAGAAGTGATATCAAACACGATCTAGGGCATTATCTGGCGGATCTAGAGGTAAATGACGATGATGCAATTCAGATGTGAATAAAGACACGTGATCCAATGGTGAGTGGTGATAGTGAAGGCAGCAACAGTAGTGATCGAGATAAATTTGGGATTATATCTTTTTTAACTAATAAATTTACCACTAATATTTTATTCCATTGAAAATTTGTCACTAATATTTTCAATAGGGGATAAATTAATTACTTAAATGACTAACCAATGAAATATTTCATTACTTAAGATGTGTGCATAGTTAGCGTAAAACGACATGCCACATCATGAAAATGGCAGTTGACGTGGTTGGAGGCAATTATCTAAACAAACCAAGATCCACATTTATTCCCAGTGAAAGTAGGGATAAGGATGGTTAGGTAAGTCCAAAACTATCATTATTAGGTTAGGTTGGGTTAGATAAAAATATATTATGATTCGCTAATCTGGGAGTACCATCATCTTTCAAGTTGCTTTCAGATCCATAAAGAACCAACTCAAGGTGAAACTGAACCCAAGATATATATTATATATATATATATATATAATAAAAATTATGCTATTATCGAATTGCTCATATATTTATATATAAACATGTACATTTAAATGTGGATTAAATTTTATATTATGTTGAATATTTCTTAAGCTGGCTGTGGATATAATTTTATTATATTATGAAGTTGTTAATTAGAATATCTATGTGGAACTGAAAAATCTAAGAATTAGAACTAAAAAAACCTAGATTGCTAATTCTATTCAATTTTTTATTCTCAAGTTGGGTAGGATTTTTGGAACCATAAACATTTTGAGTTGGTTCAGTTTCACTAGAAAACCAAATCAACCTGACTCATGCTCACCTCTAACTGACACAATAAAAAAGTTAGTTTCAAACTTTTAATTCTAATTGCAAATTCATCTTCAACATTATGACACATATTGAACTTATGAGAAGAAAATTACCAAATAATTTAAATTTAAGTGTAAAAATGTAATATTAAATGGTTAAAAGAAAGTTAATGAATTCAAACTATTCTGTAACTATCTTTCAATAAATTCAAATTTTATTATACTTTTCTGAAAATGAATCGATCATTTAAAAGTTGTTGCTCTCTGTAAATTAGATTTATGTGCCAACTTAGTCTTGCCTAAGATTAGGGATTAATGAGAAATGTATAATGCATTATGAAGATTTATGACCAATATGCAATAAAATGAACGTTGAGGATGAATATTTCAGTGAGAATTAAAGTGCATTTTACCCCTACTGAAATACCCAATGATTATTTTCTAGCCATTATTCTTATCTCCCTGACGAACATGGGTGTCAGATTCTCCTACTCCAAATAGCCACTGAGACCCAGATTTGTTAAATTGAAATCATCTGGAAGATGAGCAAAATTTCCTCTTGGACCGGTCCCCATTCTTCTTCGACTATGTTTTCACCTACTCAAACTTTTTGTTTCACTGGAGTAACCGAACAGAGGTGGGCGAATTAGGGCTATTGTTTCATTGATTTAATGACCAGTTGAGGGTTAGCCTTAGTTGCCCCCATTTTCTGCTTGTTTGGATGGGAACAAAAGGTTGCGAAATCCTCAATTTCAGTCTCATTGATGTGCTTCTTCAGTATGTGTTCCATTTTGAGATTTATTATAGGGATTAAGTACTAAATTTACCACTAAAAGGGTATTAAAAGGACCAAATTTGGCACAAAAGTTCCAAGTTTACCAAATCTAAAATTTAACTTTGCCTTCGAGACCAAATTTGCCATAGATATCACAAAAATTTACAAATTTGTCACTCATCCATTAAGTAACCGTTAAATGAAGAGAGAAAAATAATAGTTTTGGCTTTTAGTTTTTTACATTTCTTCTATTAGCGCCTGAACTTTACTTATCTAATGATTATGCCATCTTTACAGTTTGCTCACCCTTACACTGGAAGTTGACTGAACAGGTGTTCATGGATTTCAAAAATGCGTTACTAACTGAAGGCCCTAAATTGAATGGAACAATAACATAAGAACCACACATCTCAACTTAACCACATAAGTATCCTAAATGACTTAAGTTTCTCTAGTTGTCGTTAGAAGCATCATCTCTTGAGTACCTCGCACCACTATCATCATAGTCATAGTGGCCACCACAGTACCCTCTACTATAGCAATCTCCACCATAATAGCCACTACCTTCTTTATGACAGCCGTAACCACCACCACCTTTATGGATTAATTCATCGAAGTTGTTGCTACCATGAGATTGGCCTCGTTGATGGTGATATTTCTATTGTGAAGATTAGGGTCGTTTAAGCTCTCGATGAGGTCTCTCATCGACTTCTCATCACTAAGCTCATAAAACCAAAACTTCTAGATCTACTGGTCTTAACGGCCGTTGATGATCTGAGCCACCACAAAAGAAACAATCAACCAAAACATCTTGAACGGTGTTAGGGAGATCAAATGGTGAAAAAGATGACATAATCATCAAATGGCAAAGTTAAGGTACCAATAAAAGAAATGTGAAGAATGAAGGATCAAAACTGTTAGTTTTCCCCTTTATTTGACATTTACTTGACAGACAAATAGCAAATTTATAAATTTTTGCACTGTTGGTGGCAAATCCCATCATGAAGAATGTAAGTTGTGCCAACACCTTCGAAGCCCACTAAGCTATTAGAATCCATATATCCATTTACTAGACTATAAATTGTGTGCAGGATGTATATATATAATAAGAAAATCATTTAACCCTAAACCTCTGATGCAATCGATTTATTTAGTTATACAAGTCTATTAACTTCCAAACTTGCAGGCTACATCATCACACACTATTAAAGCCAAAATGTCAAAAGCAAATATGACACCTACAAACTAAATATAATTAACAACATACCAAATTTAGAATAAACAATCATAACCTATCAAAAATAAATAAAGAAAATAATCAAAAGAATTGTAACAAGATTGTTTAGGGATAAGCTGTCATAATCATGTCGAGGATGTGGAAGATATAAGGTGCACCAACTTTTATGGATGATAAGTACATCGAAGCACAATAAATAAATCATCACAATTTTTCACATTCACAAGTGGCATCTTATATGGCTTTAACAAAGTAGATTTTATGTATTTATAAATTATTATGAACTTATAATCCCGGTAAGAGGTTAAAGAAAAGCTAGGCTCACAATTAAGTCAGATTTTTCCAATTTTTTCTTATCTTTTTAATCGTGGAGAGTGTCTTTTTTTACTCCCATCCATCTACCACTTCCCAGAATCCCATTCATATCACATATTAGTTTTTAATGTCGTATTTATGTTAGTTAACGTTATAAGGCTGTATATGACACTTTTTCTTTTTCTTTTTTGGTACACAGAAAAGTACAACAACAAACTAAGAAGAAAATGACAACAGCACCAAACTAAGAAGAAAATAACCTAAGTGTACAAATGGCTAAGGTATGGTTACAATTGGCAATTTGTTGTTTTAATGCTAATATATTAACACGAAAAAAAGAACTGAGCATTGAGCAAATGCACCTAATTGTCCCTTTCACTTCCAGTAGTAACAGTGAAAACCTTTCAATTTAAGCCAAACACCGAGAGAAATTTGTCATTATAGTAATTTAATTAAAATTTTGAGTTCCCACATATAAGAGCACAACAAACACCGTTTTTACTTCCATAACAAGAAGCGTATGGCAACTTCCAAGGAACTAGTTGGAATATGATAAAGAACCTGTAAGAGGGTTATAGATCACCCATGTTGCAGCCCTAATTTTTAAAGTCGGATGCCAAGAGCCATCAACATAAAAGATTACAGGAAAAGTGCTACTTAAAGAGTTTCCCTAAGTAGCAAAGCTTGGATGGGGTTTTGATTGGTTCAACTTCATAGATCACTTTAAATACTTCTTTGCTAATCTGAATTCCTGCTTAATATCCTCTGCCCTATGAATGATATGAGCAACCTTGCTATGGATTTCTCATAAAGTTGCTTCATTGTGACTAAGCCAAATGCACCATAAAAGGGCAACAATACACTCAACTAGGTCTATTTGTCATTTGGATTTAGGGTGCATAATACAACAAATCCAACCAGTGATCCTCATGGGGATTCTGCCTAGGAACTATATTGCACAAATACCAATATGTTCAATGAATTTAGGCAAAAAAGGAATCAGAGATCCAAATCCTTAACTCCAATGTTACACTGAGGGAAATTAGGATTATTAGCCACCATCATTTTCATCAATTTCAACTTGGTGAGGGAGCATTACGTATGCATTTTCAAACAAAAATTTTTGAATTTTGGAGGCAAAGACATGACCCATAATTTTTTGAGTAATCTCTGCAGAATCAGATTCAACCCATTGCTAGTTAATGGATCCTAAATCTTGGTCAACCAAGAGTAACCCTTGTTTGTAGTATACCTCCCATTATTAGCATATTCCCATACTGGCCAATCTTTCATAGAAGAACTCCATCTTGTGTTGGAATAGATGGCTCGTACAATATCCTTGGGGAACACAACTCATAACGAAGAACAATCCTATTCTAAAGTGCTAAAATCAAGGAGGTCCACAACCCTTCTAAAAGTCAATTGTCTATTTACACATCACTTAACTAAGTTCGGATGAAATCCAAGGATCAGTCATCCTACCAGATATCCACCCTATTGCCCTCACCAATAAACCAACATAAATGTGGGTTAAGAAGTTGATGCCTGAAAATTAAACTCTTCCAAATCATGGTGGCACATGACCTTTCCTCTATTTTCTACAAAAAAAAAAAAAGATCTATCATACTTAGCTTGAAGGACACATAAAAATAATGAGTTAGGATCATTATGCATCAAGTGCCAAAAAGTTTTGGGCAGAAAAACCTAGTTAAATAGCAGAAGATCCCACATCCACAGGCCACCTTATCCTTTTGGGAGAGGCAGAACAAACCTGTTACAAAAATGGATGCTCTTATCCTTATTTGCTCATTTCCACCAAAATCGCACTAAAGACTTAGTTAACTCATCATTAGTAGTGATCAGAATATGAAATAAGTACATTAAGTAAACTAGAAAAGATGATAAAGAGGCCTGAATCAAGGTTAGCCTTCTTACTAGATTAAGAAGTTTCCATTTCCATGAAGCTAGTATTGATTTAATTCTAGGGCTTAGAAAATCATAGGATGATGTTTTGGAGTAGTCACAATCAAACAGAATTCCTAGATACTTGGTGTGGCCCTGTTTACTATAAAAGGTAAAATTTCTCTGAATGCCTGAATCTAACCATGTTAATGATTTTTACTAAATGTCCACTCAAATTTGTTAAAATTAACCTTCTGGCCAACTACCATTTGATAGATTAGTAGAGCTTTTCACAGGTGTTGGATTGTTTCACCATTCGGATAAAGGAAGATAAAATAATCATCAACAAAAAATAGGTGATTAATACTAGGGCCCAATATGCTAGCCTTAATATAGGTATACAGTCATTTGATTGCTAACAATTCAAATAACTTTAAAAGGCCTCACTACATAAGATAAAAAAATGTATGGAGAGAGGGGATCACCTTGTCTTAGTCAATGCTTCAGGGAAAACCACGGGGTAGAACATCCATTTACTAACACTGAGCATGAAGCCATGGTAACACACTGCATTATCATGTTAATCCAATGCTCAGGAAAGTTAATAGCTCGAAGTACCTCTGGAATAAAACTCTAGTGAAGTTAATCGCATACCTTACGCAGGTCTAGCTTTAAGGTCCCTTTTGAACACAAGGACCACTGGATTTATTAGTGCATGAAATAGCACATGTGAGTTCATGGGCAATGATAATGTTATCTTGAATATTTCTTCCGAGAACAAACGCATTCTAATTCTCCGAAACAAGATAACCAAGCAAAGGTTTAAGCCGATTAGCCAGGACTTTTGAGATGATCTTATAAATTGTGCTACAAAGACTAATGGGGCAAAAGTCATGAATTGTTTTTCGGTGTTAAACTTTGGGAATAAGAGTTATATTAGTCCTGTTAATTTCCTTAAGAAGAAATCTTCTTTGTAAAAAAGATCGAACTATAAGCAAAACTGAAGACCCCATAAAATCTTGGTAACTTTTGAAGACTACCAGTTGCAAAACCATTAGGACCCGGAGCCGTAAAATTTCCTAGTTGGAATATAGCCAATTTAATTTCTGAGTCCGTAAAGGGACAAAGCAAGATTTGGTGATGGAAGTAATCAAGCTTCCTCTTAATATAGCTACACAATAAATCCTGAAAACCCTAATCGAGCTTCTCTTGGACATTAAAGCTATCAACAAAGTGCCTATGAATAAAAGACCGAATGTGATTAGGATCAGAGAGCCATAAATTAGTAGCTAAATCCTTTACACTACAAGAAAAATGTTGAAATGCGACTAATTTATGCGACTGAAAGTCAGTAATATGATAGTACATTTGTACGTCAGTAGCATAGCTGTGGGCCACAATCTTTTATACAACTGAAATTTTCAGTTGCACAAAAGTCAGTTGCATGTTAGTAGCACAATTTAAAAAATATTAATTTTTAGTCACACATGTAGTGAGGAATGGTTATTTATGCGACTGAAATAGTCAGTCGCATACTAGTAGTACTATTTAAAAAAATTTAAAAAGTCAGTCGCATGTCAGTAGCACAATTTAAAAATTTTAAATTTTAGTTGTCCGATACGGTCATTTATACAACTAAAATGGTCAATCGTACAAAGTCAGTCGCATATCAATAGCACGATTATAAAATACAAAAATGCCAGCAGCATATCAGTCTCACAATTTAAATTAATTTTCCCATCAATCGCACGATAGTGTGACATATTAAATATGTTTTGCTTTTCAGTCACATGATAGTCGCATAAATTAAATATATTTTTCTTCAAGCACACATCAGTGGCAAAGTTAGTCAAATAAATTGCCTTTTCCTTCGATGCTCGTCTCTCTTCCTTATTTCTCCACCTTCTCCGATTTTCTCCCTCTTTCCTCAATCTCTACTTTCGTCTCTGTTCTCTATCTTTGCTTCTACTTCTCTAGTTCTTCATCCTCTCAGCTTGAAGCTTTGCTGCCTTTAAATTGCATCATTTGAATATCTAGTTATCATCATAGAGGTAACTTATATTTCTAGTCAAGATTTTGTTATAAATGATAAAATTTTTATTTGCAGTTTCATTTACAAATATATGCATATAGATAAACTATAGATTACCGGTCAATGATTCTTAGTACGTTGAGAAGTATTATGGATATATTGTAATTGCAACGATATGTAGTTAATGTATATACATAATATGTCTCAGTTTAAGAATCATTGATTGTCTAAGTTAAACAGTTCAAAAATGAAAAAAGTCTAAATCATACTTTTGTAATTGTCATTTATCTTAATGGTGGATAAATTCCAGCTACATGATGTTGTCAAGTATTCCAAAAGGCATATCCCACATGGCTTGGACAAAGAAAACTTCTAGACTTTATAAGTTACCATGCCCAAGTGGGCTAGGTAAGAAAGAAAGTAGTAATGAGCTCACGCGCACAAGATGGGCCAAAATAGTGGAAAGAGCCCAAAAACAGTGGAAAGAGCCCAATTTCCCCCCCCTGCGCGCAAAGTATCACGAGGCCCGGTCCAAGTCAGTTTTTACATTTTCCTGAATTTACTTTTTTACCCGGAAAACTTGTTTTTCACATGTTGGAAAACAAAACGGGCTCAACGTACAAAATCATAACCGATATTAATTTTGTAACTCCCAATATTACTACCCCAATATTTAAATTCAGACCACTGTTACCTATAAATACCCACTCCCACTTCATTCTTAAATCACCCCGCTTTCAAGCTCTCTCTTCTTTCCCCCTCCTGCTCTGATCCTTGCTAGTTCTTGTGTTTCTGCTGATTCCTAGAGTATCCCAGGTGTGAGTGCACACTTCCCGGAAGACCCATTGTATCCTGGGGGATTTTCGCAGACCTGTTCTCCTGCACGTTTTGGAGAGTCGCGAGCTATAATCCTTGAGGACAGTGTATACACGCCTCGGGTCGCTGGTGGTTCGTGATTGTTGTAACTCAATTATTCCAACAATCTCAAGGATTATAACATGAATCCGAACCATCGATCCTTTGGACATTGTCGGGGAAGAGCCTGCTGATATCGAGGCTACAGCTGCCAACTGTGAGAAAGTTCTTGCAACTGCAATTGCGCAAATCAATCGAGAGAAAGACCCCGACCTTGCTGCTGCTTGCGATAGGGCCCTCGCTGATGCTCGCTTCTACATGAAAGCTGCATCCAATGCCAGGATGTCGGTTCCTCCAACCCCTCCATCAACATTAGCAAAGTCATTCTCTAACATTTCAAAGATATAAGTGTTTAGTGGAGAAAACTACAAGAGACGGCAGGAACACATTTACATGCTGCTAGATGTGCATGGAGTTGCTTTCGCACTGAATGAGTCCAAACCGACTGACCCCAAGCTGCAGGAGTCTTGGACTTATGCTGATAAGGTATGCCGTCACACAATAATTTCAACTTTATCTAATGAGTTGTTCGATGTCTACATTAAGTACAAGGAAGCAAAGGAAATATGGGAGTCCATGCTGCTCAAATACATAGCGGAGAATGCGGGCAAGCAAAAGTTCGTGATCGGGAAATTCTATCGATGGGAAATGGAAGATGAGAATGACGTAAAAATATAAATCAATGAATACCACAAACTTCTGGAGGACTTGAAAGGAGAAAAGATCACACTGCAAGAAGAGTTCGTAGCTGGCTTGCTGATTAAAAAACTGCCACCATCATGGAGAGAATACAAGCAACAACTAAAGCACAAGCACAAGCAGCTGTCTTTGGTCGACCTAATCACTCACATTATCATCAAGGACACCAATAGGAAGGAGCAACGCATAGCCAAAGGGAAGCAATTGACCTCCAGTGCCAATCTCGTCAACTCCAAGAAGTACAATCCAAAACCGAAACCTAACAATAATTTCAAGCCAAGACCAATGCCAGCTAATAATGATGACAAAGAAGTGCCGCCTTGCTTCATCTGTGGAAAAAATGGGCACTTTGCTCGACAGTGTCGGAAAAGAAAGCACTTTGATAAACCTCCTAAGCCAAAAGCAAATCTGGCTCATAGGGATGATGATGATGACATCATTGTTGTGGTAGTTTCACAAGCATACCTTGCTGCTAATTCAAAAAAGTGGGTGATAGATTCTGGTCCCACCAGGCATATTTGTGGCAACAGAAATGCATTTTTCTCTTATACTCCACTAGGAGAAGGCATTGAAACAGTGTATCTTGGTAACTCTCAAGGTACACCAGTTCTGGGCAAGGGCAAGGTACTTCTGAAATTGACCTCTGGAAAGACACTGGTTCTAAGTGATGTATTGCATGTACCCACCATAAGAGCCAACTTGGTCTCCGTGTCTTTGCTGATGAAGGCTAGCATCAAGGTCACATTTGATTGTGACAAGATAGTCATGACTAGAAACAATAATTATGTGGGCATGGGTTATTGTAACCAGGGTCTCTTTATACTGAGTGTTTCTAATATTATCAATAACAATAATGCATCGTCTTCTACTTACTTGGTTGAGTCTCTTGATTTATGGCATGCTAGATTAGGACATGTGAGTATATCTTATTTGAAAAAGATGCAACCATTAGGTTTAATCACACCCCCTAGTAACACAAGTTTTGATAAATGTGAAATATGTGTTGAAACTAAGTCAACCAAGAAAACTTGTACTTCAATTAAAAGAGAATCAGAATTATTAAGTTTAATTCACATTGATTTTGGTGATTTGAAACATACTATGACTAGAGGAGGAAAAAGGTGTTATGTGACCTTCATAGATGATTTCCCTAGATTCACCAAAGTTTATTTGTTAAGAAATAAATATGAGGCTTTTGATATGTTTTTGTTGTATAAGTCTGAAGTGGAAAATCAATTGAACAAAAGGATTAAAAGAGTTAGATCAGATAGAGGAGGTGAGCTTTTATCGTTTAATGATTTCTGTGGAAAAGAAGGGATAATTCATGAGTTAACTCCACCATATACTCCTGAATCAAATGGTGTAGCTGAAAGAAAAAATAAAACTTTGAAAGAAATGATGAATGCCATGCTTGTTGGTTCTTCTGCTCCTGATAATCTTTGGGGAGAAGCTATCTTATCTGCTTGTCTTTTGCAAAATCAAATTCCTTATAAAAAGACTAGTATAACTCCATATGAAATATAGAAGGGCTATCCCCCAAACTTAAAGTACTTAAAAGTTTAGGGATGTCTTGCAAAGGTTATGCTTCCTGAACCAAAAAAGTGTAAAATTGGATCAAAGACATCCGATTGCATGTTTATTGGATATGCAGAGCATAGTGCTGCATATAGATTTTTAGTGTTAAGAAGTGATGTGTTGGACTGCAACACCATAATCGAAAAAAAAATGCTGAGTTTTTTGAGCATATCTTTCCTTTGAAGAAGGAAAAGATTTCTCGTGCCCCACCTGATGAAAATATCCCTGAACATCAAGTGGAAGATTTGAGAAGGAGTAAAAGGAAAAGAAAATAGAGTTCCTTTGGACATGACTTTTACACCTACCTTGTAGATGATCCCATAACTTTTAACCAGGCGATTTCTTCGAAAGAATCTATTTTCTAGAAAGAATCCATTCAAAATGAAATAGATTTTATTTTACAAAATCAAACATGGGATTTGGTAGATTTATCACCTGGTGCTAAACCCATTGGTTGTAAATGGATTTTCAAAAGAAAACTTAAGCTTGATGGCTCGGTTGACAAATATAAAGTAAGATTGGTAACAAAAGGATTTACTCAAAAAAGAAAATGTTGATTATTTTGACACTTTTGTACCAGTTTCTAGGATTTCTTCAATAAGAGTTTTATTTGCCTTGGTTTTTGTACATAAACTTATTATACATCAAATGGATGTTAAACTTACTTTCTTAAATGGGGATCTACAAGAAGAAATATATATGGTCCAGCCAGAAGGCTATGTTGTTTCTGGACAAGAAACAAAGGTGTGCAAGTTGCGAAAATCCTTATATGGATTAAAGCAAGCACCTAAACAATGGCATGAGAAATTTGATCAAGGCTTGTTAGGTAATAACTTTTCAACTACTGGAGTTGATAAATGTGTTTACACAAAACTTGAAGGTGATGAATGTGTAATAATTAGCCTCTATGTGGATGATATGCTCATTTTTTGAACTATTCAGCAGATATACCGTTGGGTATAAAGGCAATGCCTTCTATGTTTATGCATTGTGATTGCCAAGCGGCAATAGCAATTGCAAAAAATGAAACTTACAATGGCAAAAATAGACACATTCAATTAAGACATGATGTTGTAAAACAGCTACTTAATGATGGTGTTATATCGATCGATTATGTAAAGTCAGAAATGAATTTGGCCGATCCTTTGACTAAACCTCTGGGAAGGAAAATGATATATGAAACATCGAGGGGAATGGAACTATTGCCAACCTGAGTCAATAGTGATGGTAACCCAACCTATGTGATTGGAGATCCCATGAATTAGGTTCATATGGGTAATAACAAGTCACTGTTAGACCTGGAAGCATTATCGAAACTTTTCCTTAAAAGGTCCCTCCTATGGTGTAGATAATGCAAATACTGCATTTACTAAAGGATGAGCAAAAAAGCTCTTAATGATTTACATAAGCCATGATGGGTAGTGTATTTATGCAGTATACACTTGATGGAATCACCTATATTGGTGTAGGAGTGAAGCCACTCCTATGAAATTTGTGGCAGAATCTCTAAAGCACTCATGAAAACCAGGACATGCGCATAGCTGATAAGCGCAACACCGCGATGAACAGCAGAAATTGTGGGGGTGTAATGTGATCAATGAATCACTTAAATTACAAAAGGGTATTTGGTTCATAGAAACTAAATGCTTCACCAAGTACTCTGTAAGTTAAGTATCATTGGCTCTAGGACTGGTTCATAGTCTAATAGACACCAGCCACGATGCATTGCATTCTTGAGCTTGAAGCCAGCAAGAAACTTTGAAGTAATGCCTTTTGAAATATGTGGGGGATTGTTGTCAAGTATTCCGAAAGGCATATCCCACATGGCTTGGACAAGGAGAGCTTCTAGACTTTATAAGTTACCATGCTCAAGTAGGCTAGGTAAGAAAGAAAGTAGTAATGGGCTCGCACACACAAGATGGGCCAAAACAGTGGAAAGAACCCGATTTCCCCCTCCCCTGCGCGCAAAGTATCACGAGACCAGGTCCAAGTCAGTTTTTACATTTTCCTAAATTTACTTTTTTACCCTTACCCGGAAATTTGTTTTTCACATGTTGGAAAACAAAACGGGCTCAAGGTACAAAATCATAACCAATATTAATTTTGTAACTCCTAACATTACTACTCCTAACATTACTACTCCAACGTTCAAATTCGGACCACTGCTACATATAAATACTCACTCCCACTCAACTCTTAGATCACCCCGTTTTCGAGCTCTCTCTTCTTTCCCCCTCCTGCTCTAATCCTTGCTGGTTCTTGTATTTTTGCTGATTCCTAGAGTATCCCGGGTATGAGTGCACACTTCCCGGAAGACCCATTGTATCCTAGGGGATTTTTGCAGACCTGTTCTCCTGCACGTTTTGGAGAGTCGGGAGCTATAATCCTTGAGGACAGGGGTATACACGCCTCGAGTCACTGGTGGTTCGTGATTGTTGCAACTCAATTATTCCAACACATGAAACCTCATTCCTTGGAAAGCCGTGTTTAAGTGATTTGTCTTAAACAATCAAGAATTCCAAGGAACTGAGGTAAGATGTTGCCAAAATTTGTCCAGATTATTAAGGTAACTGATTATTTAAAAGTATATTTTTGATTTTTCATTTCTGAATAAGTTAGGACCATTCCCTGTAGAGATTGGTTATTAGGGTATAGGTGGATATTCAAATATAGTATATCAATGTTAGTACAAAATTACAAGTTGTTGAGTTGTAATGATTTTTTTAGTTTAATATATATGAATTTCACTTGCAGGAAATATATAAGGCAATGGCAATGGGACGTGAATGGATATATGACCGTTTAATGATGGATGGATACATGAACCCAAATTTCATAAACGGTGTAGAAAACTTTATCAAAGCTGTATATAGTAGTTCGACACAACTAATAAAATTTCCATGTCGGCGATGCCAAAATAGATATTACCAAGAACAAAATGTAGTTAGAATACATTTATGCGAATATGGATTTGTGGAAAACTACTATGTATGGCATTGCTATGGTGAACAATATGATCTGCAGTCTCATAATTTTCATATTGGTGAAGCATCAAATACATCATCTTCAAGAATAGTTTCTGATAAAGATATTAATTATAACAATAGATTTGCGTATGAACAAATGATTATTGATTCGATTGGCCAAAATCTCCACCGTAATGAAAGAATGAAAATGATAAAGATGGCACCATTTCCATGGATGCTGATATGTATGATCATGAAAATGATAATGAAGTTGGGGATGTATTTAATTTTGGCATAGCTGGAAATGAATTGCCTAATCTGAGTGCGGGAAAATTTTACAAACTATTGGGCGATGCATAAACATCGTTGTGGGATGAGTGCACTAAATATACGAAGTTGTCAACAGTATCTCGGTTGTTAAGCAAGAAAAGTAAGAATAATGTGAATGACAATTGCTTTAATGACATTATCTCACTTGTGATGGATTTTGTACTTGAGGACAATAGGTTACCAGAGACACTGTATAAGTGTAAACAAATGAAGAAATGTTTGGGTCTCCCATATGTGAAAATAAATGCATGCCCAAATAATTGTATATTATTTGACGGGGAGAGCTTACATTTAACACATTGCACAGTTTGTGGAGAGTGTAGATATAAGGAAGAGACAATAGATAAAGATATCAGAAAACCAATTCCAAAAAAAGGTATTGTAGCATCTACCAATAAATGACCAACTAAAATGGTTATTCATGTATACCCGAACTACAGAACACATGACATGGCATGCAAGTAATAGTTGTGGTGATAATGGTTTAATGGGTCATTCATGTCAAATAGAGGCTTGGCTGACATTTAGATTCAACTTTTCCTGACTTTGCTACTAAAATTAGGAATGTACATCTTGGGCTATGTACAGATGAATTTATGTCAAATTTTGCAACAATAGAGACATATTCTATTTGGCCGGTTTTCATTGTTGTGTATAACTTGCTGCCAAAAATGTGTATGAAAGAGGTGTATACATTTGTTTTATTGTTAATTCCTGGTCCAAGATCTCCTGGACAAATAATTGATATGTTTTTTAGGTCACTAATTGAGGAGTTAAAGACATTGTGGTTACATGGCATTGAAATCTGGGGTGCATATAGATCTCAAAATCTTGTTATGTGAACTCCACTTGATTGAATGTGGTAATAACAAAATAAAACCGAAAGCAACATATAAACTAAAAAGAGAAAAGGTTTGGCAAATATGTTTATGGTTACAAGAATTAAAATTTCTAGATGGGTACGCTTCAAATTTAGCTCATAATGCAAATGTAAGGAACAGAAGTTTCTACCCCTTTAATAGCCATGACTATCACGTATTTCTTCAATGTATACTGCCAATCACATTATGTGGGTATTTAGCACCAACAATGTGGTCCACTATTTCTTAATGTAGTTCATTTTTCCGCCAACTTTGTTCAAGAAAAATCAGACTAGACGATATGGAGAAGTTGCAAAACCTCATCAACATTACTATCTGCAAGCTAGAGATGATCTTTCTGCTAGCTTTTTTCGATTCCATAGAGCACCTTTTTATACATCTATCACATGAAGCCAAGCTATGTGGCCCGATACAGTTCCGATAGATATATCCGTTCGGGAGACTGATGTGGTTCTTGAAATGAAAGGCGCGCAACAAAGCAAAATTAGAAGGCTCAATTGTCAAGGCATATTTGATTTAGTAAATGACAATATTTTGTGAACATTATTTCGGTCTTAATACATCAACCAGACTCAATAAGGCCCTAAGAAACAATGATATTAATTCAGGCTTGCCAAATCATCATAGGATATCTCAACTTCCATTATTCCATAAACCACAACTTCCTAGGCCATGGGGCACATAGGCTTTTAGAAAAGAATGAATTACGTCAAGTGCATCTTTACATTCTACAAAACTGTGAAAAGATTAACCCATATGCTCGGTACATTCTTGAACATCTGTGTCTTAATATGTTAATTTATTGTTTAGTTTTTTGAAATTACTAATCTTCCACTGTTTCAGTACATAGGGTTTTCAACAATGTTATGCGACGCAAGTTTCCTCAATGCAGTGCACAAGAAATAGAAGAGTTTCGGGTTGAAAATTTCGCACAATGATTTTCGGAATATGTATGCCTTTGATTATTACTATATTCTCCAGTTGACTGTATGCATATATAGTTAAGTATTTTCAAAAACTATTGATGATCATGTGTTTCATACTTGTAGGGAAAGATCCATCCAAACATATTAGGTGAACAACTTGTTGAATTATCCCGAGGTCCTTTACATAGAGCTTCAAGTTTTAATAGATGCATGGTGAATGGTTTTCGATTTCATACATGGAGTTACGGGGCAACAAAGTTGACTACAAAGTGAGGTGTTTGTGTTGAAAGTGAGGCATTTGGATCTGGGGGGTATGCTTTTTATGGAATGATTGATGAAATTATCAAACTTGAATATTCAGGAAGCATCCCAAACTTTGTCACAGTTTCCAAATGTACAGGGTTTGATCCTACATGTGGAGTTCGAAGACATGTGCAATCTGGTGTGGTCGCTGTTAAGTGGCGTTCCAGATTGAGTCCACCTGAACCTTTCATTCTTGCCCACCAAGCGATATTAGTGTACTATTGTCAATATCTTCATAATTCACTCCAACGATGGTGGACAGTAACTAAGGTCAAACTGCAGGCATACATTGAAATTGACATCATTGATCAGTCACGAAAAGATGAAAACTATAGCACTTTGCAAGCAATTAAGGAAAAACCATACCAACAACCTGATGTTCAACATGATGAAGTATTGGTTGAATCTACTAGCATTGAACAAACCGTTGTTCTAGTGGACTTGAACGTAGGGGGAAGTTTTTTCATAGCGGGAAACAATGTTGACTAATTTCGATCACACAGGTCAATCTCATAATCCTCTTGACGAAGATGTTGGAAGTTATGATAAGACCTCTTCCGACACTAACGAATGATTATGTACTATTCATAGAATTTTCGTCTGTTAAAGTTGTTAATTTTAGTACTTAATTTTAGTGTGAATTCTATTGTTAATTTTAGTGTTAATTTTAGTACTTCAATTTAGAACTTAATTTTAGTTCTTAATGTTAGTACTTAATTTTAGTGTTAATTCTATTGCTAATTTTTGTGTTAATTCTAGTACTTAAATTTAAACCCTACAATTTTAGTGTTAATTTAAGTTGTTACTTTTAGTACATGATAATTTAGTAGATAATTATATATATATTGTACTACTGTATAATTTATAATATACAATTTATATACATTTAAGTATCATAAAATTGATAATTTTTATATTTAATTATTCATATAATAAATTTATATGTATAATTATTATATATAAAAATTTTGAAAATTTGTGCGACCGAATTCATGTAGTTGTGTGATTGAATTTTTTGGCCATACAACTAAAGTCAATTGCCCTTTTAAATTTGGAAATTTAATGTCGTGCAACAGACATTTTCAGTCGCATAAGGGACATTCGCATAAAGGACATGCAACTGAATGTCAATCCCATAAGTCAAAGAATTCAATAGCATGGACCCTGTGCGATTGAAAAACAGTAGCACATCAGTCGCATCATTCCCAACCCTTTTAAAAACCCTACACTTCAACCGAATCCTTCTCCATTCTTACTCCTCCATTCTCCCCAAATTTCTTTGAAGTTCTTCATCCGTCTTCCTCCTTCCTCCCTGCTTGTCCAATTTCCGATCATTTACCACACCATTTGCTGCTTCTGGTAAGGCAATCAACTTTTTTTTTGTTTCAAATCTTTTTCTATGTTCAATAATGCTACTGTTGCATATTTAATTATTTTTTGTTGTTCATTTTCAAACTTGATTGTTAGTGTTTCGTCCTTAATTTTTCTTTACTTCCTTTCATTTTCTCGATTCTTTTTATTTTTTTCAATTTTTTTTCTACATGGAATGTTAGTGTTGAATGTGGGTGATGGACAAATATTGTTGTTATTAAAATTTTAGTGTCGATTTTATGCTGAAATTTGTGTGTTAATTTTAGTGTTAAATTTAGAAATTAATTTTAGTTGTTATTTTCAGTACTTAATTTTAGTTGTCAATTTTAGTACATGTTAATTTAGTCTCTGTGTGTGTGTGTGTGTGTGTGTGTATAAGAATATATTTTGTACTACTTTTCAGTCATGGACCATGATGATCATGGTCGCTAGTTTTGGGGAAGCCATAGTGCCCCAACCCACCATGGTCGGTCACCCTCAAGTTCTAACTCCCAGCAAACTTCTTATGGAGGCAGTAGATCCGACAGCCAACATATCTTTCAACCTTTGGCACAACAAAGGGGTAGACATGGGCACGTCCTGTTTTACGTCTATGGGTGATTTTCCGCACCTAGTATCTGGTTCACCATCGGCCACATCTAATTCTACTTCAAAAAACTAGCAGTCAGCCAACTGGGGCGATACACCTGATCATCAGCGTTCCGCTGGGTTGGAGCTCTCATCGAAATATCCTCTTCATTAGGAAGCCCCCCCTTAGGAGGTTATTGCACCTGACTCATAAGTTTAATTCTTAAAATAGTTAAGTATTATACTTGATTTTATGGAACTACTAATGATAATATAATAATGTGTTTACACTTGAATTGTAGCATTGTCCGCAATCAAAAGGTCATTGACACTATTGGTGATATCTCCAGCCACCTTCTTAAGGAGGATGCATCAGAGTGGAAGAAGGTACGTGCCGCCAAAGGGGATGAGTATATTGCGCAGCTGCAAGTAATTAAACCATTTTTTAAACTCATATCACATAATTTCGTTCATTTTCCACTATTTACACGACTCATGTATTTTCAACTGGTTTCTATTTTATTTTAACAACACTATCGCTGGGATGATGCAGATGATTACTTAATTAGAAAAGGATACTTCCACTCACTTGGGAGTCAATACAAAAACAAGCTCAATCATTTGAGATATACTATTATCAAGAACCAGTTTGCCGGGGTCTTGATCGATAATGACTACTGTCATTTCCTGCCTCACCGTCCTACCTACATTCTACTTGATCATTGGCAAAATTTGATCGCCCATTGGAATGGCAAAAGATTCCAACATGTTAGTACCATCATGAAGAAAAATCAAGTAAGAAGATACATTTATTTCTATAATACTAACATATTTTATTTCTGATTTCCTAATCAAATTTTTAAATCATGTTGTAGTTGGGTAAGGACACACCTGAGGGTGCACAACTAGGAAAACATTCTCTTGGAAGACGAGCGAAGCAGCAACTATATGATCAAATGATAAAATATTTGCTCCACTAAAATTTAATTTATAAATACAATTTATTATTCCACTACATTTTCTATCTGTTCATAGACCAAATAAGGACAGCCCCTACAGTTCAGCGACTTTGTCTGCCATATGTCAACCAGGTGTAGAGGAACCCAGATAGTCTCCCAGTAGAATGTTGATCTTGCGGTAACTAATAATCACATAATTTAATTAACAATATTCATAAAATTCCATTTTCTTAACATTTTAAACATTTTCCAATTGATTAGGCCAAGTATGAGGCGGAGCTCATTACTAAGTGTGGCGCAGATACGTCAAAGCATCCCACCTTCTGTTCTGAATCCTGGGAAAATGTGGTTGGTGGGTGTAATAAGGGAGTGTGGACGGGAGTCCCATAGCTGTTGGCTTCTCCTGATCTTTACCGTCATGCACGATTAGAGGTACTTTTCACTTCTTTACTTTTACTATAAGTTTGAATTTCTGTTAATTACATTCTAACCATTAATTAATAATTTAGGGATATAAGGATGACCGTCATGAACAGCTGTGTAAGGAGAACGAAGAACTTCGGGCACAACTCGCTACTATTCGAGTAGAGGTTGCATTGCAGTATGCCTAATAGGCCGAGTTTGATAAAAGGATCCAGGGGGTCGAGGCCCTACTGCAAACCTTGGTTTTGATGCAGGGTCAGCAAGGCGGGTATAATTTTATGGCTGCTGCAACAACAACCATTGGTTGCATGCATACTCATGGGACCCTGCCCCATGGTGTTGATCCGAGACTCATTCCAAGAGGGTCAGGTGGAAGGGGATCACATACTCTGATCCATCCTACATTGTACCAGGGAACGTTTGCATCTTATCTGACACCAACATATCAGCATCCTTCATTCTCAACTGTTCACAATAAACCAACAATGACCTTGCATCATCCTAACCGGCATCCTCTGCACCTACATCAACATCGCAGTGGCTTCAGCATCTAGCAGGGGATTATTTTTCGGGTATGACGTTGGTGTGGCTCAATGTTTCTGACGCTACTTAGGTCGGGACTACAATACCTGAGACTTAGGAGATGATGCCTTTTCGTCCAATTGAGAGGGACCAGCACCCGAAGGACTGGCCATCAGATTGACGCTCAAGACGATAACCAGCAAAACACCAATGTAATCTAAAAATTTGTTTAGTTGTATTCTTATTTAAGGTTTTTAAAGAAATTCAATTATATTTAAATGATAATTTATATTAATAATATTTTTATTTTTATTTTCAATATTACTAAAGTAATTATATATTTTCATTATTATAATAATTGTAATCCAATTTTATTAAAATTTTAATTATTTTTTAAATAATATAGGTATAATCTGTGTGATTGAAATTCAGTCACATCATGCGACTGAATGTGTTAGTCAACTTCACAACTTGTGCGCTTGATAATTTTAGTCGCACTATATGACTGACTTTCAGTCACATGATGCCACTAACAAATTTAGTCACACACATTCATTAGACCCAGTTTATCCTACTACCAAACTCAGTTGCACAATAATGGCACATTTCAGTCGCACGACAGTGGCACGACTCATGCGATTAGCATTTTTGCTACTGACCTTTCTTGTGGCATTTTAATCGCATGATGCAACTGAATGCCACTGATTCTTCAATCACATCTACCTAATTTTCTTGTAGTGTTAGGATATGAATTTTGTTCCTACTTTGTCTATGTTTAGTAGTCAAACGAAAAAAACTTTGTGTTAGAATACCAAAGTGGAAGCCAATTTAGGCAAGATTTTTATGCCCACTTTATTTTTTCATCTACAAATAAATTAAACAACCTATCTCTCTTGATGCGAATAGCATTAACATCTAAGGATGGATCTAAATTTGATTGCAATTCATCCAATTGAAGTTACGTAACATTAATATTTTAAGATAGATCACCCAGATTCGTTTTATTCTAGCTCCTCAAAGTAGGCAAAGCCATCTTATACTTGAAAATAAGCTAGAGCATGAAGAAACCAAATTCACTCCAAATGTCTTGTACAATCTATTCACACTGTGAATGCCTAAGCCAAAATGACTCAAAATGATGTAGTAGATGAAGAAACTTGGTTTTAAAAGACGTTACTAATAATAAGGGAGTATGATCTAAGACTTCAATGGAGAGGTTTTGTAAAAAGAAAACTGGATACATATTGAACCAATTAGTATAAGCATAAGCCTTGCCAAAAACTTCAAAAACAGCATCATCTCACACCTGTCCATTTGTCCATGTGTATTTTGAGCCATGGCACCTCAAAAGGACCAAGGCTAAATCATCAATCAAAGATTGCAAAAGACCTGCCCCTAGGCAACTATTAGCATTCCTCCCTACTTTATCTGACTCATTTAATGCTTGGTTAAAATCGCCCAACAAAATAAGGGGTTCAGTATACCCGAACAGAGAATTCTAACTCCATGTTTCACCACGTAGATTCAACTTAGGATTCCCAAACATTAATCCTAGAAGCCAAACATTTCTTAACTCATCCCTTATTTTTAACAAAAAAATATTCTGAGAGACCTTCATAACAGAACAATGCACTTCATCATCCCAACCAATCTATAAAGCCTCTTTTTGGCCAATCACATCTACAAAGTGACTTTATGAATCCCATATGAACTGAATTTAATAGTGACATCATGGCCTTTTGATTTTGTTTCCATCAAGAAGATAATATTTGGATTATTGAATCTTATCAAGCTACGAATGTAATAAACTGCAACAGAGCAGCCTAGCCTATAGTAGTTCAAACTTAATAGCTTCATAACAAAATGAGGGGTTGTTTAGGGCCAACCACATGAAATCCTTCATCACAAGCATTTCCTGCAAAGGACTAGGTCAGAACAAACCCATATGGGTCACACCGCACAGCTAACTCCAAAGCCACAAAATCATCCTCAATTATCATTTCTTCAAAACAATTCAGATGCATATTAGAATATGCTCTTCCTTTAGGAAAATCGGGTACTAACTTTTGCCATTTATATGGAACCTTTATGTAAGATAAATCTTGCACTTCCCATTGACATTTCTGAGATGGTGACTATAGCCTTACAACTCCAATTATCCAGAAATAAGAGCATTCACTTTAACGATATCATGATATAATAAAGAACAAAATCTCTTCACGGTTCTCTCCATCCTGACAACCTTAAGAGTCTTATCTATTTGGAAAGATGAAAAAGTCCTTTTGAGCCAATCAAACCGAATGACATCGTTTCTGTGTCTCCATAGAGGTGGGAGATAATCTAAGCTTTTCCTTCTCCAACTCCTAGGAGATAATCTAAACTTTTCCTTCTCTATCTCCTGTTCTAACCGATAATCTCTACCACTCCCATCTTCAAGAAAATCTGCCATAGACACTTTAAACTCCTTTTGAGATTTACTAGATGGATTAATAGTGTTTGACTCAAATTTTGATTGGATATTTTCATATACTTTGAAACCATCAATCTACTCAAGGCCTTGGTTTTCATGTAGTTTGAGGTCTAACTGTAGACTTTGACTATCCAAATAAGACTCCATTGTACCCAAAACTGGATTCATACATAAAGTCCTTGAATGACCTACTCTGGCACAACATTTTCAAATTTTGGAAATATGTTCATATGTAAGCTTTATCCAATGTAAGATACCAATACTATTTCTCAAGAACAAACCAAGTTGAAGTGGGTTCAAAATATCAATTTCCACTTCAATGCAAAGAAAACCCTAACAATGATTAGTGTTAGGATCAAAATCCACTATCTCAAATGTGCCTAATTTCTGCACTATCATCTTTGTAACTGAATCTGTTAGCAGCAAGATAAGTAAGTTGTGTACTTAAATCCAAACTAATATATGATTAAGATCATGTTCAACAATGGAAAGATATGGGCATAAGAGGCAAGCAGAAACCAAGGCACTATCAAAATTCATGGGAATTCACTTGAGGAATTTAATCGAATCTACCCACAAGAAAAATTTAACAATAAATCAATTCTGACCAACTGAACCCAAAACTATCACTTGACCCTACAAATTCCAGAACTTATCAATATGTTTTTGAATAAAAATGGGAGAGAATGACCTCCTATCATGGACTTGAATTAATAAACAATTTCAACTTAACTCTGCCCTGTGAATATCAAAACCATACTCAAACTAAAACTGAGAGCTCTACCAACAAAACTGGTCTACCAACAGAGCAGGCATTTCCAACCTCTTTTACCTGTACATCAAAGAACAAAAAAGAGGACCACTAATAATTGATATAAAGAAACCAATTATGACATCCAAACACCATCCACTCAACCAAATAACATAAGCTTGCGAAAACTCAGAAGAAAATTCTGCTGATTGAAGCCAAACTAGTAACTAAACAAAGAACAAGGATGAACAGAATCACAAATTGAACCAATGAATGAGACCCTTTTTCAATCCTAAGTCCGGCCCTCGTTTGCTTATGGTAGATAAGGAAGACCCCTGGCCGACAAGCTTGATTGTAGTGAAATTTTACAAAGCCAGCAGTCCAGAGCTTGACAACGGAACTTGGGAGCCTTTACTTTCATGGTAACACCGATTAGAAACTCAGCAACAAAGCTAAGTTAAGAATATGACTGATTCAGAAGGATAGAAAAGGAAAGGTATGGGAATGAGCCAAAGGAAATTAGGGATTTATTGTTATAAATAGGAATAAGGTGAATCGACCAAGATCGATGATAAGGAATCACTCAAGAGGATGGAAAGGAAATGAAGAGCTAAATTTTGCAAGGCTTTGAGCAGATTAGGGCCCAAGATTAGGAAAGGCTCTTTGAAGAAAATAACATGCCTTCAAGAAAGAAGGAATTCTCAAACGCAGTCTCAACACTTGCTCTTTTTGGGCAAGGCTATAACACCTTAAATTTGCACACATAAGTAATTCAAAGCATAAGACTAACTTTATTTCACTCTAATTTAAAATTTATTGCAAATGCATTACAACATTTAAAAAATCATACAATATATTTTAGTAGTGGGTTTACTAAATGGCCAAAAACCATTGAGTTACTCTCAACTTTAACATCATATATATGTGGTTAATACTTCTAAATATTCACTTTACCCCGAATCTATTGCAACATATTCTATTTTGGGTTATCATAAATCTTTGTAGCATTTTCATATTTGATAAATTATTCTACCATACTACCCTTGAATCTAGTATTTAATATTCATTTTTTCTAAATTTCAGAATTTATGTGCAAAAAATAAGGGTAAAAATAAAATAAAATAAAATTTTCCTATTTTCTTAATCTTCATAGCAAACCAAGTGATTTAATAGATGTAGGATTGAGGGTGTATATCTTCAAAAAAATACTTTTAGGTATTTAAGCTTATCGTCCTTCTTTTTCTTTTCTTTTTCTTTTTTTTTTTGGTACAAAATTAAGTAATAAAGTAATAACTAGTCAAATATCCGCGATTTATTGCAGGCATTGTTGAAACATTGTTTTGTAGTAGAAAAATGAATATATACGTATGCATATATATTAAGGTAGCTATAGCATACACAGATATATGACATATATTAGAAGAGTTTGAAGTATATATACATAGGGTAGGTTTAATAAGTGCAATTTTGCTGGCAGTTTGATTAGGTGTTTGGTGGATTATCAAAGTTTTTATTGATTAAGAAATAGCAAGAAGAAATAATTGTATAGGTAAATGGAATATGAAAAAATTTTAAGCTACAAATTATATTGAAATTTTCAAAGTAAAAAATGTCTCACAACATATGCCTAGGAGTTATGGAGGTCCAGCTCTCTGGTTGGTCATCTGTGGATGAATTGCATGGTGATTCTTCTAATGTTTTCCCAATAAGATGAAAAGGATAAGTGTGGAACAAGTGCTATTTGAATGTTCAGAAACAAATGCTAGAACACCACATGATCGAAACAAATAACACATCCATTTGTAGAATAACCATCGAATAACAAATGAATGTTAGAATACCAAATTTCTGCAAACAATACAATGAAGTTCAGATTCACAACTCTTTGGAGACAAACTTCAAAACACTAACTTCACAAGAAAACCAAAGATGCTGCTACATTACATAGATGCAAGAAATGATTTATGTGCATGTTGTTTTTGCTAAATTTTGTGAGATTTCTTTAGAAGCCCATACTTTTGATGATTACCTGGCCATCATAACTCCAGAAGCTCGTGAATGCTTTGCAATCATGGCTCCAAACGCTATGGCATTCATCACACAACATGAATCAACCAAATTATAGCTTTATCTCCATCACTGTGCCAAAACAACTCCTTAACCCTAGTTTTCCATCATTCCCTCATGGAGAGCATAATTACATGACAATCATTACTCTATAGGCACTCATGATGATTAGGTTCCCATCATCATACTCTATAGGCACACATGATGATTAGTTTCTCATTATCACTTTTGCATGATACCAACATTCATCCATCTACTCCCCAGCCTCACTACGTTATTGTCCTTCTTCTTGCAGTGCACCCAAGGTTGCCATGTTTTATATCTATGCCTAACAACACAGTACAGTGGTAGTACTCGTTCTCTAAAATGCACTCTTTCCAACTCTTTCTCCCCGCACGACGTCATTTTATGAGGGATGCATGGCACCAAATGGGCTTTTCACGCCCTTTAGAGGATTCTATATACAAATTTGCTATTATACAATGGCTTGGTTGGAAGCATATGCCTTTAACCAAGCATGCCAAAACAGCAAGTGCGAATATCACTACAATATGCATATTGGTCCAATTCAACCCGTCCATGATCTATTCCCCCACCCTTGGCATGCCCGTTTCCCTAACTCATCCATGATCCATAACCAAGCACATAATAAAGGCCCAATTGCAACTTCCATGAACATGAGACATTAACATGTCCGGGAAAATAAACTCAGGACTCGTAGTGCAAATATCAGAAAACAGATGCAGAAGATAGAACTGAAAACGAAGCCGTTGAAGTTGAAGGCAGCGGAGTCATCCGAGGAAGAAAATGGCTGTTGCTAATGCTAGCACCATCTCTCCAACAATCTGCTTCTTGTACCGCTCCCCGCAGAATCAAATCAAAATCCAAAATTTTTGCTTTCCCAGAAGATACCGTCACCCGAGAAAGCTCAATTTCTCTGCGCCCGCCAAATTCTACTGGCCCGTCGGACGGACCCAGCAATTCTCATGCAACTGCCTCTCCACCGTCTCCGCTGGCACTACCCATTACGAGGTTACTTCTCGTTCTTGTTATTTTCTCTGTTTCCGCCTTGGGTTTCGCAGCATGTCTCTGAAGCTTCTTGCTTTCGCTTTATTCTTGTTTTGGTTCCGCCTCCACCTGAAGAATTGTTTCTTACTTTCCTTGTGTTATTTGTATGACATTAAGCTAATATTTTTTGGGAACTTTGGGTCGTTTCTCGATTCTTCGTCATATTTCATCTTATGCTTATGTGTGGAGCAAAATGCAGTTTTCAGATGGTCCAGCTGAGGTAGAATTGAGATTAAAACTTAGTGGAGAAGTACCGAGCGCCAAAGACATATCTGTAAATGCAGATGGAACGTTTTTATCTGTTCGAGTAAGCCGTTCGGGGTCTCTGATTACACTTATGGAAACTAATAGCCTCTTTGAGAGAATTAAGCCTTCTGAAACAATATGGTTGGTACGGCTGAACTTAAATGGTTTTTGAAGATTAGCTGTAGCTTGGAGTGATTTATGTTGATGGTTTTTGTGCTGGCCAGGTATATAGATGATGACCAACTTGTTGTTAACATGAAGAAGCAGGATCCAGATTTGAAATGGCCTGATATTATAGAGTCATGGGAATCGTTGGCAGCAGGATCTATTCAACTCCTGAAAGGTTCTTCAATCTACATCGTCGGTGATTCTACTGAAATCAACCAGAAAGTGGCTCGTGAACTTGCAGTCGGTCTTGGGTAATAGTCTATATCAACCTACATGTGTTAATGGTGTTGGTTCTACCTTTGGTATGCCAATGTTTCAGGATATAAGACCAACCATTTTCAATCTTCTACCTGATTTCTCATTGCACAAAAAGGTTATTTCTGTGCTCCTTATTACAGTTAACACCATTAGTGGACGCCATGTTCATGATATTCTTTATTCTTTTTTTTCCCCACTTTATGAAAAGAAAATAGACATAAATAGTACAAAATCCACGTTTTTTTTTTTATCTCTTGCATATGCTTGAACTTAGTTGCTTGCAGAAATGTTAATATAAAAACTTTACATGCTTCTCTACCACAGTAGAATCTTAGTCATATACTTCGCATCGATATTAATCATTGTGTTGGTGTGCTTTAACCAGAAAACGTGGAGAGTTCTAATCAAAATTTGCATGGTGTTATTTAGGTATACTCCACTTGACACGAAAGAGTTGCTGGAAACATTTGCCAAGAAAAGCATTGATTCATGTGAGCTATAGTTATAGATGTATGCCATACTGTAACCTTTGCCTGACAACAGACCAGAATAAATCTCGGCAGAGTTGAGTGTTAACCAAATAAATTGGATTCAAACCTGAAATAATCTGAACCAGAAGGCTGGAAAGTTGTACACACTATGCAATTATAAGTAAGCATGATGAAGCACAACTTTCTGAAAGCTCAATCTTGAATCCAGAGGGAAACTTATATTTATTATAAATCACCTCAACTTTATCAACACTTTAACCCCTAAATAATATACCCATGATATCAAGACCTTAAGATATGTACTCATCTTTCTAGCAAAAACCTTATGGTCCTAGTTCAAATTTGTGAAATAAGCTTTTAGTTAAATTTCTTGCTGATGTACTGATGTCCAGTTTGAACGTTATCACTTAAATTGATTTATTTAAGACTGGTCCATTCCAGGGGTGCTTGCTGATGGATCTGACATCGTGGCCGAATCTGAAGGTGCCGTATTGGAAAGCCTAAGTAGGTATGGCAAGCAGCAATATTGCCTTCTTTGGAGAAACACTTAGAACCTATCTTATTGTCATGTTAATTGTTCTGCAGTCATGTTCGGGCCGTAGTGTCGACACTAGGAGGACAACATGGGGCTGCTTCACAAAGTGATCGATGGAGACACCTCTATTCTGGGTTTACTGTCTGGTTGTCACAGACTGAAGCAATGGGTATTTCATCTGCCTTTCCTTTTTTCTTCTAGACATTTGACAACTCCCAATACTTTATCCCTACAAACAAAGTTATTGATTAGTTGTCTTTCAGTTTGAAACATAAGCAACGAATAAGTATCTTTTCGTGTGTGCAGTTGTTCCACAATGTATTCTGTATAATAACCTATTTGCTGATCAGGATACAGTGCAGTGTATGCCGTAGGTTGATCCTGAACAACATTTGTTGCAAGTCAACTGTTTAACTCTCCAAACTAGCATAAATTTTTTTTGCTCCCTCTTTTCCATACTAACACCTGTTTGTTGTTCTCTTTCGGTAGTTTGGGAAACCAATCATTTTCTTGGAAAGCATCTCTATAACTTGTCTGGGACCAATGGAAGTTCTGTTCTAGTAAAAATTGTTAAAAAGTATAACCATATTTCATCACTATGATTTTAAGACATAGGATAAAAGTGCTAGTAAAAATTGTTAAAAGTATAACCATATTTCATTACCATGATTTTAAGACATAGGATACAAGTGCTATGAGCAAAATGATTTTCAGTTGAACCCATAAGGCCACAATCATCACATTGAGTTCAAACTCAACATATGATGAAGGAGTAATTGCTATATATGCTCTGTCAGGTAGCAATTGATCAATTATCTTACTGCTTTTTTGTTAAAATACGCCCTTACATGAGAGATTATGCTAATAAACTGTCAAAATGTTCCCCCATTCATTCCAACAGTTCTTACTCAAATGTGATGGGACCTAGCTGCCTGACTTTTTCTACTCTGTTGCTGTGCGCTTAATTTAAGTTCAATCAGTAACTGACTCTCAACCTGATGACAATGCACTTAACAAGGTGCAAAATTTTCAGTTGAATGCCCAGCATAGGCTATAATGTTTAGATGGAATGATGCTTAGATGCTATCATGCAGATGAAGAATCAGCAAAGGATGAAGCTAGAAAGCATTTTCAGGATGGTAAGCAAGGTTACTCAAATGCAGATGTGGTTGTCAAGCTCCAGGGCTGGGATGCTGACCATGCGAAAAGTGTGGCTCAGGCATCTTTGAGTGCCCTTAAACAATTGATTCTTTCGGACAAAAAACTTCCAGGTACACATCGTGTGAATCCTTCTGTTCCTTTTTGTCGTACAGAGAAAAAGATGAGATTTCCATTCTGAATGTCTAAAACACACTCCAAAAGGAAACATTATGAGAAAGAGCTCGGATTATAATCTTAACCAGAAAGCAGTCAAATGATCTACCTTAATCAAGGCATGACAAGTGCAAGTTTAACATGAAGCTTATGTATACACACAATTGGTAGCTAGCATCATAAGTTATTTGTTAATTTAGTCTCATTGGGGCTCGATGTAAGAGCGTATGTGCTGAACTAATCTACGGCTTGGTGGATTTGGATTAAGGGAATAACTAATAACCTTCACTGTGGGAAAAATAAAATCATTTATGGATGCTGTATTTGCAGGGAAGAAGAACCTCTATATAAGGTTAGGATGTCGTGGTGATTGGCCAGACATCAAACCCCCTGGCTGGGATCCTTCAACCGGGTTGGAATCACCTACTCCCTCTTCATAGCTAGAGATGGGTCCACAAGATGAGCTTTCTTACTGCCGTTCTCTCCTCAAATTAGTCCCCTGTGGGACAAAAGTTGCAGGAATGTTCCATCATCCAAAAGATGTCTACATTGTACTGAACGCTGTCCATTATTTTCTGCAATTGCATAATTCAGAAGCCTCTGTTTTGAAAGAGATGAATGACTGATGTACCTACCACCAAAGCCATTTTCATCAGCACAACAGTTTGAGGTTACAGGCTCCTGAATCAGCTTTCTAGATTTGCTATGAAAACAATCTCCTGTTATATCAAACTGTTGTCTACACAAAAAAAACTGTTAAAGTATTTGCCATCTTCAATGAAATATCAAAAGATTCTTTACCATGTGACATGTACTCCCAGATCCCATGAAATAATTTTGGATGTTCTGAAATAACATCTTATTTTGATTACAAATTGGTCATTTAACATATACAAGGTAAGGGGTTAGAAGATGCTCATTTAAGAAAATGGAAAATGTCCACTTCTTTCGAACTACCATGGGACTTATATTAGGAAATGAGAGGGTCAGGGTTGCAAATCCTACCAACTCTCCCCTTCAGCCATTAGGCCACAGAGCAGTGAACATTATGTGGACATCTTAATATTATTCTACGGACATCTAATTACCAGATATACATTTATATTATTTAAACCATGATCTAATCGACAGAAGAGTCAGTTTTCGAGCCAAGTGTTTCGATGAGCCGCCAACTCGACTGATTAGAGATCTAGATCAGAGACCCCGCCAGCAGGGTTAGATTTTTATACAAAATTATGATACGAGCCGAAAACATTGACGTTTTAATTGCGGCCAAGTCTTTTAAATATCAATTCAGGGTTAAGGTTGACGATGACAGGTAACTGGCTTGCCGTATGGGTTAAACCAACCAAACAAAATAACCTATCGGCAGACGACCAAGTCGTAATGGTCAACAAAGGCTATACGACACCAACAAAAACCACTAAAGCACGCAATACATAGTCTACATAACTTGACCAGCAAACAAAAATAAACCGTACCAATAACACGTTCCAGTTACGACATTTGAAAATTAACTCTTTACAGCAACAAGACTTGACCAAGAAGACAGATGGATCCGACACTTGAAGCTTAAACCTAAACCTTACATCATGTCGACGCATTTCTTGCAGCAATCTAAAAACCACAGCACGCAAACGACGAGATGGCGAAACACAGCATCAGCTGAGAGCGTCACCAGCGTTCAAACCCCAGCAGCAGGGTCTCCCACGTTCTGCTTCGCAGCAGCCAAGACTTGCTTTGATGGTATCTGCAATACATCGTCAACAAAACAAGTAACTCAAGCTACTTGATGAACGTCCAGCTGTTCTCGAGCAACACTTGGCTTTTCAAACAAAATTGAGGAAATAAGAACCACCTTGCATTGGAGGGCGGTTATGGTTGATCTCAGCAGAGCATCTCCAACAATCGACCTCAATTTTTTCACAAAATCATCCCTAGTTATCTTCTTCGCCTGACAGCCAAACAAGTAGAAGATAAATGTAAAACAGAGAGATCATGTTCATATCATAAAAGCAATTCAAATATAACCACAAACCTAACATACCCTGAAAAGTTCATAATTGCTATTTATTAAATCCATGTCTTTATGAGGAACCTTGCTGGAGATAGCAGCAAATAACATCGGAAAAGGCATCCAAGGGGAATTAGGAGCTTTTAAGGTGTTTGAACCCTGGCTAGCTTCGTGTCCTTGGGATCCCCCCAAGTCTGATGTTGGCTTCTCATGGTTTCCCTTCAATAAAATAACAACAATAATAATAATAAATACAATAAAAAGAGGCAAGACGATTCAATTAAAATCAAAAGGATCTTACTCTTTAAAAGCTTAGGAGGAACTTGCCCCCAACCAAGTAGAATACACAAGAAAAAGTTGAGATTATAGCTCAGTTTGACTCATCAATTAAAAGAACAAGAGCAAATTAGGATAGGGAAAGGGAAAACAAATATTCTGCCTAGCAATGACCAAGATTGATACTTGTCTGAATCTTCACAAATCATAAGCTTCCCTCGATCATAACAGTGATCATCAACTCCATAAATGACCATATTTTTTTTAATCTCCTGTTGAAAGCAGTGGTGCAAATGTTGCCTTGAACACAAATGCTTTCACTGAATTCACAACTCAGATTTTCCACTACTCAATCAACTGCAATTCTGTACACAAGAGGTGAAAAAGAATTGAGCATCGCATCCACAAGACTTCTAGACAGGCGACCTAAAGCTAGCAAGAGAAAGATTACATATGCTGGAACTGTATATGGGCCTCCCCATCCTTTCTTCCCTCCCCTTTGTGGGTCGGAGATGCTTTCAACAGTTACTTGAACAGAACTTGATTACCATGACTGAAGTACATCATAGCTCACATGAAGGAAGTAGGTCCATCATCATGCACTTCAAATCTGACCATCATGACTTCCAAATTCAATTGGAAACCAGCCCTTCGTAAAGCCACCTTTATGAATTATGAACCTCACATGCAAAAGCATAACCATACCCAGAATATGAAAGCAAATCTCAAGAGGGGATTTATCCAAGCGGTCAAAAAGTTTTAGAATGATTATACTCATGATCTCATCTTTCCGTACTGGAATATGAGGGGAATGCCAATGGTCATCATGAATGGATATATAATGGTCACTCACCTCAACTGCAGGTGTCTCAATCTTCTGTACTCGTTGAGAAAATGTGATGCCAGAAAGAGCATTCTTGGCCTCACTTCCACTAATATGCCCTGTGGGAACAACAAAAAAGAGCTACAGCTAAAGCACTACGACGACATCAACAATTAGATATCTGTAAAGAAAGAGCAGAAGACGCAGCCAACTGACTCATTTGACCACTAGTGGTGAGATGAAGGATCTCTTGAATGTTAAATTTGCTTCAAGTTAGACTCCATACTGTACATGTTCATGCTGCACATATTCACCTTGTACATGTTGCACTTGTCTACAAAGCAAAACAAATTCAAAGAAAGCCACAGCTTTATTTACTCTACAACCTCTAGTAGCTTTCTTCTACTGCATCCAGTGACAGTCACAAAAAATATATCATATTCAGTTCAAACTAAAAGTAGCTTCTGTTGCTTAAGCATACAAGTACAGCAGACAGCACAAGTATGACCAAAATAATTTATCCACTGGCTTGCATACTCATATAGATCATAGTATCCAACGATATATCGATGAAAAAGCCCAAAATCCTTCTGGATTTCCTTCCACTGGCCATATTCAATCACAAAAAACAGTGTTCACCTTGACTATCTGGATTTCCTTTTGCAGAGCATATTAAACCACAGGACTCACCCAAAAAAACCAACAATCAAACTATTCGAGGATAGCAAAAAAAATTTGACTTTATGTAAAAACCGAAGTACACAATTTTCTCAAACACAAAAATAGCTTTGACCAGCAGAAAACAAAACTATTCAAAGATGCCAACCAGAGCAGGATAAATCTGTAGCTTTTCTACACAAAAACACACTGAACATGAAAATCAAACATCATAAAAGGACCAAAAAAAAAAAAAGATTACCCAGATAAGAAAACACACAAAAGCACAAAGAGATCATCACACAATTTTGAGAACCCACATAAAAACAAATCAGTAAAGCTTCCAATGATGGAAAAAGAAGTTGAAAACAATCTTCATAGGAATCAAATCAAACTTCGTGCAAACTAAATCATGAAAAAAAATGAAATCATCAAACAAAACAAAACCATAAACATAAAGTGACTGAAATTGATGGCCTGGCCAAAGAGATGTCTTGAATGTTAAATGGCCCAACCAAGAAGAGATGTCAACCATCATGGACAATTCCTTGTTTCTTAGACTACAACTTTGAAACATTGCATCCAACGTAAAGTCAGATAAAATTTGCTTGAAGTGTAATCACCAAATAAGCAACAACAGAACAAAAGAAAAGCAAATCACCTTCAGGACTACTGGGAAGCTTGAAACTAACAACATATTCTGGATATATGTGGGTGTTAACATTCATATTCCAGATTATGTATTGTTTAGGATTTTGAAGATCATCGACTCCACTATCCACATCCTCATTACTGGCATGGAACTGTCTACTTCCAGGGCGAACGACCTCCATACTTCCCAATATTACACGACACAATACCATGTACCTTACCCCATTTTCGTCAACATCACAAAAATTCGCACTGCAAGAGAGAAATGAATTAGTCAAACCTTCAAGTAGCTGCCACAACGAAAACAAGCTTAAAGAACTACACATATATAGCACATGTGGTGCAAAACTTTCTGCCAGCTATGTGCCCGCTTCATTCTAGCAGAAAGGCATAAACTACTAAGAAACAAGCATAAAACTAACATCTAAATAAACATTACTTCTTGTCATAATATGACAAATGAATACGGACATCAAGACAGCATCTTTACAACAACATATCAGCAGTATACAAAGAAATATCAAGATGTACAATTTAAAAATTAATCAGAGCACATGCAAACAATTTTCTTGGCATACAAGATCAAGAAGCATTACTCGACATACACAACTTCTGGCAAACAGCAAACAGTATACAACTGAACCCGGAAAATACTTCCAGAGCATCATTTAATCCCATACACGAGAGAGAGAGAGAGAGAGAGGGGGGGGGGGGGGGATAATCGAAACTACAACACTCCTGCCAATAGTTCATCACACATGATCAATTTCCCAGATTAGATATGTTGTTTCATCACATAGGATTCAACCATCTTAAGTCACAGTGAAGGACTGAAATATATTAACAACATAGAAACAGATATTTTTTTAAAAAACAAAAAAAAGAAGGAAAAAGAAAAAGACTGAGAAGATTAGCTCCAAGTGCAATTAGCATATCTAAAAATTGAAGCAAGCATGAAAAAAACAAACCTGGTGCTAGCACTGTTTACAGCAGCAAGATGAACACCAGTGCCATAGTTAGATGGACCTGAAGAACGACCACCTTGACAGAGCCCATACTTCATCGAACTTGAAGATTCTTTTGAAGAAGCAAGCCAGGCAAATTTGACATTGGCATCTCCACGATTCTTCCTTGTGATTTCAACTTGCTTCTGAAAGAGCTGAAATCGATCTTCCAGCCAAGTACTGAAACAGTGTTGTATATCAATGATTTCAACACTGCCATAAGAGCTCATTCCCATAAGTAACATCTTCTGCACACGCTTCTCATCAAGTGATTGATCTTCTGAACCATTTTTCATTCTCATTTCTCGAGCCCTATCAAAATCACCATGCTCCTTGTTGCAACTATCCTCCACATGATGGTCATCAGAAATCTGAGCCTGTTTGGCTGGTGACTCCCCGCTACACTCCTTTAGTTTAGATTGATCCACTCCATTGATGTCAATTTCAAGTTGCAGCTTGATCTCATGAGGACCAAATGATTCTTGTAAACCAGACTCATGACCATTTTCATACCCATGTGGACAGCAAAGCTGGGATTCATCCTCATCACAGAAAATTTCAGGGAAGAAGCAGCTGCCTGCTTCATCAATCCAAGCAATTGGCTGCCAGACACAAGTCCTCAAGTTCATTCGAAGCATGTGTAGAAAGTCTAGCACAAAACGCTGGCCACCAAATTCATACTCAATTGCAGCCTTTTTATTCTCCATATCCTTCCTGACCAAGGCAATGACATCATTGGGCAAATTTTTCCATTCACCTTCTGAATAAAACATCACACGCTGTGGAACACCAGTTCTATTAAAATTCAAATAACAGCGCACCAGAGATCTCTTAGAAGGGTAACCACATGTCACAAAATCACCTCCACTTTCTCCGAGCTTCCTTCGCTTGCTGAGTTTGTGGGTTGATGAGTTCAAAATTGGCCACTGAGGCAACACTGTGTGCGAAGCTCCTGAAAAATTTGTTGCATACGCCGCTGCCCTCTTTCTCTTTGCACCAAGCACCAGCCTACGGGAACTACCCAATGCCTTGACGATCCTTGGTTCCATTTCTTCCTAGATCAATCCCTGTCACCAAGTCTAAGACAAAAACGACAAATACGAGAGAATTTATAGCCCAGCCTTCAACTGGTCTCAAACAAGCTCTCCCTAAGAACCATACAGCAAAAACCTGTAAAAAGGGGAAAAGAAAAAAAGGTTCAAGGTTCCAAGACTGGATATTGAAACTTTAGAATCCTACACAACAGAGAAAGAAAGCGTGTAGAACCCTATATGATGAAACATTTGTAAGCTTAAGTTCAGAAAAATGATAACTTTTTTATAAGAAGTTTAGGATGTTATCCTAAACCTACACAGATTTAATGTGATTTAAACAAGAAAGAAGTTTGCACTCAATTAAAACAATGAAAAATTTTATGCCTTAACTTGAGCATCACCACAAAATATTTTTTATGCAGAAAAACTTGAGAAAAGGCAAAATTCTAACAGACATCTGCTAAAAGAAGAAAACGGGTTTCAAGAGGATATCAGACAACAAAGCATTCTTGATTCAAGCCATCCTTCTCCGTGCATAGACCACGTCAAAATCATTGAAAGAAACACAGATTTTAAAGGGGGAAAAGTATGGTCCAAAATCAAGAACCAATAAGTTGATGGGAGAAAGGCAGCAAAGTAACACATACCTAAAACTGCAGTTAGACTCCATACTGTACATGTTCATGCTGCACATATTCACCTTGTACATGCTGCACTTGTCTACGAAGCTAAATAAATTCATAGAAGTAAAGCCAAAGCTTTATTTACTCTACAACCTTTAGTAGCTTTCTTCTACTGCATCCAGTAACAGTCAAAAAAATATATCATCTTCAGGTCAAACTAAAAGTAGCTTCTGTTGCTCAAGCATACAAGTACAGCAGACAGCACAAGTATGACCAAAATAATTTATCCACTGGCTTGCATACTCATAGATCATAGAATCCGATGATATATCGATGAAAAAACCAGAAGCCCTTCTGGATTTCCTCCCACTGACCATATTCAATCACCAAAAAAATAAAAGTGTTCGCCTTGACTTTCTGGATTTACCTCTGCAGAGCATATTAAACCACAGAACTCACCCAGAAAAACCAACAATTAAACTGATCTGAGACCCAGATCTACTTGATAGCGTACAAATTTTGACCTGATGTAAAAACCAAAGTACACAATTTTTTGAAGACAAGATAGCGTTGACCAGCGGAAAACAAAACTATTCAAGGATGCCAACCAGAGCAGGATAAGTCTCCTGCTTTTCTACACAAAAAACAAGCTGAACATGAAAATCAAACATTAAAAAAAAAAAGATTACCCAGATAAGAAAAAACACAAAAGCACAAAGAGATCGTCACACGATTTTGAAAAACCCGCATGAAAAACAAATCAGTGAAGCTTCCAGAGATGGAAACAGAAATCGAAAAACAATCTTCATCAGAATCAAATCAGACTTCACGCAAACTAAATCACCAAAAAAAAATAAAATCATCAAACAAAACAAAGCCATAAACATAAAGCAGCCGAAATTGGACCCGATCTGAACAAATAACATATAAAACCCCCCAAAAAATTGATGAACAAGGAAAAGATTTCCCATAATAGTACAAAAAAACGAGAAAACGAACGATACTACCTGCTAAGATAACAATTCGGGGTTCGAATTTCATAAGAGAGGGTTTTCTTTTCGTTAATTTTCATTTATTCTCTCTGCTGAAGAACAGAAACTAGAGAGAGAGAACAGATAGATAGAGAACCCTAACTGGCTCCTCGTCCAAAGATGAATAGTAAGAGAAGGTGGTAGGACGGCGTTAATAAGCACGTCCCTTCTTTCTGTTCCCTCCGTTGACGGCGTTACTAAGTCGGCGGTGTAGTTTATCATAGGGAAGCTCCGCTATTGTCCGTTGCTTGGACGAAAAGCAAGGCGACCCCACCAGCGCCAACGTTTCTCTCGTTGGGTATCTGATAGAGGGAAGTGGCCGTCAGGCACCGAGTCGGTCACTGCTTGGATTTTGATTGGTTGAGAGAGGTTTGACTCGGCTTGTGAGCGACGTGGGGAGTGGTGATTGGTGGTGAGGAAATTAGGTGTAATTTCGGAAGAGAAATCGTCCAAGACGGTCGTAGGGGGGGATGTTTTGGGGATTACGTGAATTTGTTAGGGGCGAAATGGGGAAATGGATTGCTATAGTGGATCCGGCTGTCGATGTTGGAGATAACGTACTGTCCGTGAATAAGAGAGGGTGAGCCTGGGCCCCGCTGGGAAGGTGTGATGGGACAAGTAAGGTCGAAGTCACAATGGATTTTTCTCGCTCTGTGAGAATAGTTAAGAAAAATACAATTTTTGTAATTTTATTAAATTTTTATAAGTTTTTTTTAATTTAAGATATTAAAAATAATTATAACATTTCAATAATATTATAAAAATTTATTTTTAAATAAATTATTTCATCTGCATAATATTAAATTTTGAATCAAATTAATTTCAAATAAAAAAAATATAAAAGTAAAAATAAGTCAATTAACTTAAATTAAAATAAATTGGTTCTTAATTTAAAATATTTTATTTTATTTTTATATTATTTTATCTGAATTTAATTTTAGTTTAAATTCACTATTATATAAATACATTAATTAATTAAAATTAAAATTTTTATATTTTTATTAAATTTTTATGTATCTTTTTTTTGTAAGAATTAAAAAAATTTAATAAAATTATAAGATTTTATTTTCAACTGATATTACTCATATATAACATTATCTTTAAAATGAAATTAGTTACAGGCAAAAAGGATGTAAAAATAAAAATAAGTTATTTTGAGTTATATTGACCTAAGTTAAAATAAATTTGGCGTAATTTTATATATACGAATTGGAACTTTACACGTTAGTGAATTTAAAATTAATTTTTAATTTTTTTAATATAATTTGGGTATTTTTTCAATTTTCTTAAGTTGGGTAGAAAATCATAAAAAAATATTTTTATGGACAAAAAATATGATTCAATTGATTATTAAAAGAATAGAACATAAATTTTAAAACATTATTGGTTTTAGATAAAATATGTTCAAAATTGAAAATAAACAGTAGCTAAAGAAAAAATGGATGCTATAAGTGGTGATTGATAAGGTTGAGCAACTATTTGGTTTTGGTTTTGATCAGAAAACCAAAAAACTGAATTGTTTTAATAATTTCGGTTTTGACAATTCAATTTCAGTTAAAATTGAATTTTAAATCTGTTTTCTGTTCAATTTTTATTATGTGATAAAGAATTTTTTATGACTGAATTAACTAATTTTTACAAACTTGACAGACCTTAATGCCCATTGCTGCATAAGCCAAATTCGCATGGCACCATATACTAGACCCAACCCCTATAAATTAAAAAAAAATAAAAGCCTAAACAAATAAAACAAACGCAAACCAAAATATATTAGGGTTAGGGATTTTATGCTCTCTGCTGATCAGGGTTCTTCAATTCTTCCTCTACCTTGTCAACAGGCTAACCTATTAGCCTCCTGTTCCTACTAATACTCCTCCACTTTCTACAATAAATGCCCCTCTCCCTCACAATCACCTCTTTAATATCATTGCATTCATTTCCTCCAGAACCACCACAGCAAGACCACCTTCATTGATGCTACCACCGAGAACTCATTTTCCCAACTTTGGCAAGCCATTGACACTATCACGGCTTCCATGTCTGACATGGGCATCCGCAAAACGCAACGTTATCCTCCTTCTCTCCCTTAATTCCATTTTTTTCCCCATTGTTTGTCTTTCCATCTTGTCCATCCTTGTCGTCATTACCACCACTTGCAAGGTCACCTAAAAATTTTGGTCATTTGAGGTATAAAACTAAAATCGATTTTGATTATATTAGGTTTTGGAATACAATTCGGTTAAGTCAGCTACTTGCTTCTATAATTGAAAAACATATTATTTTGGTAATTTGGTTTCATTATAATTGAATTAACCGAATGATCAGTCCTAATAATTGGGTAGATCCGAACATCATTGATCACAAAATTCAACAAGAGAAAGATGTATAAAATTCTTTGTGTATTTAATATTTTTTGTAAAAATAAACTAAAAATTTGAGTCATATAACTCTAGTTATACTCCTTCTTTCTCATGTTATTTGATCAATTTAACTTTTTAACTTAAATTTATTCATATTATTATTTGTTAGAAAAAAATTAAAAAAAATCTGGAAAATATAAGTTTTATTCATCATTTATATATAAAATTTTATATTTATACAATAAAAGGTTGAAGATAAAAAAATTATAAATTAATTATTATGAATAATAAATGATGCAAAAATTTTGAGAAAATTTTAGTAATATCAAAAGACAGAAGCTTGGAAGACTATTAGAGATGTTTCATAATTTTCTCATCTTAGCAAACACTCTTCTCTTAACTCTCATGATGTGTAATATGTGTCTTTTTAAGCACAAGATGTATAATTTGTTATTCATTATAAGATATTTTTATTTTCACCATTTTGGCATACACGAATAAAATTGCATGGGAAAGTTAATCTACTTTTTTTTAGCACTCTAACAATGAAAAATTATAATTTTCCTGAAACTTTTTCTAACAAAAACAACATAAAGAAATTTTAAGTGAAACTTAAGTTAGAAAAGTGAAATGAAGCAAACAATATGGAACAAAAATTGTATTTGATTGGTTTTAAGAAAGACAAAGTGAAACCAATTAACTTTACTATGCCCAATCGTTGCCACAATATATTTCATTCATGAAAAAATATATGATCTACTTTTTATTTTAAGATATCCCAAAATAATGAACCACTTTTCTAAAGATGAAATAAATTGTTATTTGATTTTCATATATTATCCTTAAAATTAATGTTTTTCATAAAATAAATAATCTGTGACAACAAAGTTTGAAAAAATGTTAAAAATAAAAAATTACCTAATAAGAGTATCCAATCATTGCCACAATATATTTCATTCATGAAAAAATATATGAGCTACTTTTTATTTTGAGACATCCCAAAATAATGAACCATTTTTCTAAAGATGAAATAAATTGTCATTTGATTTTGCATATATTATCCTTAAAATTCATTTTTTACATAAAATAAATAATTTGTGACAGCAAAGTTTGAAAAAAATGTTAAAAATAAAAAATTGCCTAATAGGAGTTTTATTTAGAAGAACAAATGATTTATAGAAATTTGGTTCAGGGGAGTAAAAGTTTTGTAAGAATTATGTAGGACCATATTATGGTGATAGTTTGCGGTTATCATAGTTGCATACGGGCTGTTGAAGTGCATCTCTAATGGCTTCCTTCGAAAACAATGTAAGTGTTTAGCATTAAAGATTGAAAAAACTATTCAATGATAGTTTTTACTATTAGAGGCTTAAAAATGCTATCACAGCTATTGATAATTTATTTTAACCGTTAACTCTAATTCTAGATACTATTCTTAAATGAAGCCAATATTAGCAAAGCACAATTTAACAAACTATGACAGTCACATGGGCTATCTTTTTGAAAAGGAGTTAAGTCAATGTTTTATATAATAATGAGTTTTCTCCACCTATTGTCAATTGGTTTTAGGTTTGGTGCTTTAACATAGTATCAGAGTATATTCAAAACTACCCTAATCGTTGCAAAAAATAACCCATGTGATAGAGCCAAAGTGGCCCATATGTGAGAGGGTCAGTTAAATGGGAAAATCTCACATGGCTAAGAAAATAGGTTAAGTCAATATTTTATATAGTGATGAGCCCTCTCCACCTATTACCAATTAGTTTTATGTTAAACGCTTTAATATGATATCAAAACAGGTTCAAAACTACCTCAGCTATTGCCAAAAAGAACCTACATGATAAAGTTGCAGTGGCCTACATATGAGGGGGTGTGTTAAGTGGGAAATTCTCACATGACCAAGGAAATAGGTTAACTCAGTGCTTTATATAGTGATAAGGCTTCTCTGCTTATAACCAATTGGTTTTAGGTTAGAAGCTTTCACATGGTATCAAAGCAGGTTTAAAACTACCCCAGCTATTGCCAAAAAAATTACCCACGCGATGAGCCGAAAAAGGGTCTACACATGAATGGACATGTTAAGTAGGAAAAATCCTACATGACTGAGAAAATAAGTTAAGTCAATGTTTTATATAATGATGAGGCCTCTACACCTATTGGTAGTTAATTTTTTGTTAGACACTTTAACACAAGACATTTTCTAATTTTATTATAATAATTCTAATACATTTTTACAAAATTAGTTGAATTACATCTCATTTGTGAAACATATGATATGGTGCATCTAAGAATGCTAACCTAGTGAAGTTGACGTCAATCACTTAGCATGAGTGCTAAAATCAGACACTAGTGTGTAGCCATTTGTTTTCAACTTTTTATGTGTAAAACTTTTCATGAAAATAAGTTCCAAAACTTTCTCCACTTTCCATTAAAGAAATTTTGCTCCTAAAATTTTTCTTATTTTTTATTGAAATTTTGAAATGGATAAGTCATATTTTTTATTTTTTCTATTTAGATTTTTTAATTTTTTAAATGAGTCCTATAATTTTACATGTGCAAAAAGTTAGTAATAAAACTTTCTAATTTATCATTGATGAAAAGAAAAAGACAAATTATAATAAAGTTTTGAAATTTCTTTTAGATTTTCATTTAAAGCATTTGGTAACTATTTTTCTAGTACATGTAAATCATATAATAATTTTTTAACATTTAATGAACAATTTTAATCATCAATTTTTCATTCCTATAACATCATATTTTTATTCTGTAATTGTTTTCTAATAATTCAGGACAAACTATTAATATCTCAACAAAGTCTTACAACTAATTTATAATTTTTTTAAGATTGCAATAGAAAAGATAGACAAGTTTTAGGTTTGATTTAGAAAAATAAAAAATTTTATGGCACAAATAGAAAAGCAAGATAAATTTTAGGACTATAATGGTTCTTTTCCTCTCTGAAAGAAGTGTATTGTTCTCATAATTCTAAGAAGCTTCTTTGTCCTTTTGCATTTGTTTTTCAAAAGTGTTTTTTTTTTCTTAAGTGGCAATTTTTATTAGGAAAAATTACAAAATCCATTGAATGAAAATATAGTTAACCTTTATGTTTAAATGCAGCAATGGAGAATAAGTTCTAGAATATGGGAATTAGAAGCTATAGCAAAATAGATTAGAACATGACATAATAAACAAGTGGGTGAACCCATTTCTTCAATATTATAAACATCTTCTAGGCACTAAGGGTGATATAACCGAAAAAGGTGACTCGGATGTGAGTTGAAGAAGGAAAATGTTGGTATGAAGAACATCAGTTGGAGCTGTTGAAGCCGATTTATCTTTAGGAATTGAAGGAAGCAATGCGGTCAATTCCTCAAGGTAGGGCCCTTAGCTTTATTGCCAATTTTTACAGAGTAACTTAAGAAAAGACTAGCCCTCTTGTGTTTTAAGCGATGAAAGAATTTTTTTTAGTTTAGGTAATTACTGAAATTTGTTAATGCTACTAATTTGGTTCTTGTTCATAAGAAAAGTGATATAAAAAGAGTTGGTCAGGCCCATAGCATGTTGTAATGTGATTTATAAGTGTATATCTAAAGTTCTAGCTTCTAGAATAAAAAAGGTACTGGGAATGTCAATCAGTCCTACTAAGGCTGCACTTATTAATGGTATATCCATATTGGAAAATATTATGCTTGGTACTGAGCCGCTGAAAATTATTCAAGAAGGCAAGTTTTTCCTCCTTACATAATTCAATTGGATATAAAGAAGATGTATAACTTGATCCGCTTAGCTTTTTAAAGAGGCTTTAAAGGCATTAAAATTTTGCACATATTTTATATTTTTGGTAATGACTTACGTGACCTATCCCATGTTCTCTATTCATGTCAATGGCTCAGTTGAGAATCTTTAATGAGGAAAAAGGCCTAGACAGAAGCATCATCTATCCCCTTATTTTCTCTTTTATGTGTATGGAAGTTTTTAGAAGGTACATGAAGCATATTCAAAGCACAAAGGCTTTTGTTGAGTACTTATCAGTTCATTAAGCCTGAAGATTAAGTACTATGATACTTTGATAAATAAAATAACTAGTTAGATGAATGCTCGGGGAGCAAAGTTTTTTTCATATGCATAAAGATGACAATTATTCCAATTTGTGATTCAAAGTCTTACAGTTTTATGGATGTGAGTCTTTATTCTGCGAAATAAGGCATTAACAAAGTGGAGGAAAAATAGAGAAATTTTTTATGCAATGAATGGATAGCTTCTAAATGTTGACCTTTAATTGCTTGACCAGTGCTAAGATCCAACTAATTGCTTATGAAACTATGACAGTGAAAATGTAACACCCTCATATTTCACATTAGAAAAATGTAGGAAACCTTATATGAATATATAGACATAAGTACCAAAAATATAAGCACCTAACGCTTATTCTTTTCATAATGATCCATGCTAAGTTCTTATGTTCTGAAGCTTGTGTCTATATATCCACATAAGATTTCCTACATTTATCTAACGTGGTATATGGGAATATTACAAAATTGACAAAACAACGGGTTATATAAGCTATGTTAGGAATCTTTGGTAGCCCTTAACCAAAGCATAATAACTTTTACCTTGGAAAAAGATACAAGAAGGTTGAAAAGGTAAATAAATACTCCCTCTGCCCTATAACTTTTGCTTCATTTTCTTTTTTAGGATGTCTCAAAATTGTTGCACTATTTTCTCTTTTAGCAAGTTTTTTTATAGTCAATTTAACAGACCACCCTTATTCCAACTATTCTTTAAAATTTGTCTATACCAAAAACCTATCATCTATTTTACAATTTACAAACATATATCCAATTTCTTCCATCAAAACCCTAACCTGTAAAAACTTTAGAACACCAAAATTATTGCTCATCCTTACTTTTTAATTTCAGTTATAGTCAATTTTAACAAGATTGAAACATTAGCCAACAAAATCGAGCTCAGGGTTGGGAGATTGGGGCTGCGAGAAGGTTAGGACATTGGGGGAGGTTAGGTCATGGTGAAGAGCAACAACAAAGAGGTTGGGGCAATGAAGAAGACGAAGCAAAGAGATTAGGCTAAGAAGATCAAGGTGTCTAGAAGGTCGGGGTGGTGAAAAGGTCAAGGCAAGTAGATTAGGGTGAAGAGATCGGAGGCTTGGAAAAAAAAAACGATTTAAGGTGGAGTGATATTATAAAGAGATGATTGAAGGTGGAAATAGATGATGGAGGTTGGGGCGGTTAAAGATGAAACAATTTGAGGTAGAAAAAGATGATTGAAGGTGGAGAAAAATAATGGAGGTCGAGGCGGGTGGAGATAAAGCGATTTGAGGTGGAGAGAGATAATGGAGAAACGAATGAAAGTGTAGAGAAATGATGGAGGTTGGGGTTATTGAAGATGGAATAATTTGAAGTGAAGAGAGATGATGGAGAGACAATTGAAGGTGGAGAGACAGGATGGTGATTAAGGGGCTGGAAATGGACAAAAAAGGAAAAATGATTACTAAAAGTGAGAGGCTATGAAAATAAGGGTAGAATTAGAAAGGTGAAGAAAAATAGTAGTTTTTGTAAATATGCACGTAAAAGTAAATGGAGCAAATTGAATAGGATGGAAGAAGTATATTTAAAATGATTTATGTACTAGATTATATATGATTTCGTTTTAGTGTTTGCTAACATCTACCTAGCGCAAATGATTTTTAGGAACATATTGATCTTTTTTTTTTTGTTTTTCTTCCCATGTATGTGTGGTGGGATTTTGCATACATATGAAACTTTGCCTTTACCTTTCTATATATAATGTACACACACATATAGTTTATCTTTTTAGTTTTTACCTCAATGTTGTGCCTTTATTAGAATCAAAGAGGAAAAATAGGCTTTATGTAAGTAAAGGAAAGATTAATAATTTGAATTATTTATTAACTAACAAAATACTTTTAGATAATTTAAATTTACTGGAACATAAGTAAGAGATAAGTAAGAGATAAGCACTTTCCCCAATTAACTTTATTAAAGCCCAAAAACAATAATAGTTTTGGTCCTTTATTTACTTTAATATAACTATTTCAAGCGTTAGATTTTGTTCATAGGCCAATAATTGGTCACTATTAATAGGTTTATTTATTTATTTATTTTAATTTAATACATTAGTATGATTAAATTGCTCACATTTCACATTTATAATTTGTTCTAGCTTAAAACTAAAATTCATAATTTTATTTTTCTAGATTTAATTGACCTAAAAAATTCAAAGTTATTTGTTATATTTTTACAATTATTTTTTGAATTAAATAATTTAAAATATGAAAATTTAAAATTAACTCTATCAAAACTACTACAATTCAGTTTCTCCTCCACCCTTTTAACATCGACACTTGTTATTTCTTCTAGTAAGAAATTAATACGTCAAAACTAAAAATGTAGAGGCTCTTTTCACTTGCTGAAAAAAATAATATAAATAATCAATATTTTCTAGATAAAAGAAAATTTTCATTTTAGAATAGCCTGAATGCAAAAAACACCTAGACATATCCAAGACCTAGATTAATTAATTGCCAAAAATTTAAACGGCCAAGTAAAAGCTAAAATATGATGAAAAGGTCTGCACGTGGCCAACAAAACTATAAAAGCATTGGAGTCACTTTGGTTGCCTTTAGATGTCTCAAATACTTGCCAAATACTTCCTCCCTATAATATAGATATCTCCCTATACCTCATAGCCTTGTATAGTTGATTTTGAGTACAAAAACAATTATATATATATATATATATATATATGATGGAAAAAAAGTATATATAATCTAGCACAAGTCTCAAACATATTGTACACTAATTCTGTTTTAGACTTATAATAGCCACCATGACTTCTACACTTTTTTTCAGCCTAAATGTTGGCTGTTTGTAATAAAGCTACCTCAATGATCTTTTTCCAATTGCTTATTTTTCTTTTTTGAATGAGATGTGGCTCCAAGTAAAAATCTAATCCAAGACTTCATTAAAGAATGGATAGACATTAAAAGAATGGGTAAAATTCACGTGGGGTTACCCATCTTATTTTCATGTCCTAAATAGATATCTGGCCTCTAAGTTCACCTATTAAAGTACTTAACCTTTCATTGTGTGTCCCAATTAGATACTTATAGTTAATTCTAATATTAAGCTTGACAGAAAATACTGACGTGACAAATAAAACATTAAGATAAATCTTAAAATAACACTTCTAGTTATTTAACTTTTTCTATTAACAATTATAAACTTTAAACTTTCCCCATGGCCTCCCCAATCCCCCCCATTCTCCTTTAGCTCACTGTCATTTCCTCTCACTCTCCAACCACTATCATTTTGAAAATCACCTATGGATGACTCGTTTTTATAAAGTAAAGATGAAAGATCAATAGCACTATAGTTTGAGGGCTTAATTTGACATGATTTTGTTCAATTTTGGTTCAAATCAAATATTGGTTTGTTTAAATTGCTTAACAACCTTAACTATAATTTTTTAAATTAGTTGTTGCAACTAATTCAAAATTCTTCTTCAATTGATTGCAATCTTAATCCTCACTCTCATCAGCTTCTAGCGCTACTTGCCCTCACTCGGGGTAAGGTTGTTTGCTCTACCATCACTCTTTTCCCCTTTCCACAGTGATTTGCTTAGATTTCTAAATGAACCCATGACCTGATGACCATCGAAGGTCTGCTCTTGCTAGTTGTTGCTATCTTTGGACAACATGCACAATTGTTGTTGCAACCATGCAGGAAGAACAAAACCAAACAAAAATTATATTACCAGACAATTCTAACCCTTGTTATAATGTACAATAAAAGAAAACTCCAATTCATGTAATCGCAGCAAAAACCCAATCCAACAAAAACAACACACAAAAAAAACCATGTCTGGAAACTCATATTTTGCCTTAAGTGCAACCAAGAGGTGGATGAATTAGTTAAGTTCCAAAAATAATCGAAAATGGGTTCTTAAACCCTTAAACAAAAATGCAATTCAAAAAGCAATAAATAAACCTATTCTAACCAGAAAATGACTACCACAATGATCCTAAATTTTTCTTTGAAAGCTAGCTTTGAAATTTTTTTGAAATCAAGCAAGTTCAACCAAGGTAAAAACACAAGTTACCAAGTAATGATTAAGTAAGTAGAGGAAAAGAAGCATTCACAAATGAATTTTTATAAAGGTTCAGTCTCTCCTTTTGAAAGTCTACTTTTTTCCTCAAGTTTGCCACTTGAGAGTTTTCATGGTTAATTTCATGGTTACAAAGTGGTAAGAACAAAAGAAGCACTCAAAGTTAGATAAGCAAGTGAAAGTTTAATTTCTTGATGATTCTCAAACCTAAGTTCTTTAAAGATGAATTTTCTTTTCTTGTTGTCAAGAGTTCTTTCCTAGGTGATTCTTGATGTTTTTATACTATAATGGATGCAAAAAAGACATTGAAGACCAAATGATCAGAAAAGTCCTTTGAAAAACTGGTAAACGTTACTGTCAAAATTGATAGAAAATTGCTTCTATCACCTAATTTCATCCGGATGAAAAACTTTCACTCGTTGAAAAATTCAATCTCAAATCGTCACCCAAGATTTGATCTTTAATGGCTAGATTGCTAATTAATGAGGTGTCAGCACCTAACACACATGGAAAACTGTTATAGCACAAATTTAAAATAATTTTTCAAAGAACTTTCAAATCGAAAAATTATGAGCAGGTTTGAAATGAACGTTTCACTCGGTTGAAAAACTTTTATTTAAGTGATTTTTTGTCTAAAATAAAAAGTACTCTCGGGTTCAAAAAAATACTCCAGTTTTAACATGTTGAAAAACTTTCATCCTATTGAAACTGTGGCTCTAGGTTTTTCTCACTTCCAGACTTCCAAACTTTAATGAATTTTTGCACAAAAAAGATTACTTCTTCCACAAGCAATGCTTGATCACCAAAAATACTTGAAATATACTTAAGAAACATTTTTCCTTCTAAATTAAATATGTTTTATAATAAAAAAAATTAAATAATATGAGCCATGATTGAAACAAATCCAACATCATAGGAATTGAGCATAATTCTCACACTTAGATTGAAGAGAAAGAAGCTTCAATCTTTGGATAGAAAAGTTTCAAGTACTTAGCTTGACAAAATTTTGTAAAAACTGATTTGGGATATTAGGAATGATGTTTCTTCATTTTTATGGACTTGAGTTCTATGAACTTCTCATAAAGAAAACGTTGTTGTTCCTTGTCAATTGTGAAGCAATTAAGAAGAGTAAAGTTGGTAGAGATGGCAAAGCAGGTGATATGAATCTAGAAAGTACACTCAAGGATATCAAGGACCCCTTGATGATAGCTAATGGACCTACTACAAGAAAGAGAACTAAAGAGAGGGCTCAAACACTTCATTTATTTGTTACTTGATATTTTATAAAGGATAGACTTGGATTTTTACATGGAGCTGCTGAAACAGTCAATGAGTCATATTGGAGAAATGACACAGCTTGGTGATCACTCTTAGAGTTCCAAGACACACAATACCATAAAGAGTTCAAGAGTATACCCGAGAGTGCAGCCTTGGAGCTCCCTTGAAGACCCTATCATGTCATTTTTTTCTACATGAATTTATGTGCCTTAAAGCTTTAAGGCCCTCATATATGTCCTAAAGGAAGGTCTCAAGCCAATGAAGCTCAAAGATTCTAGCCAGACTTAGGAAGCACAACATATGTCATGAAATGTACTTAATAGCACCCTTAAGGGTTTATGGGGTTTATTTTGTGTTTCGGGTTGAATTTTCATTTAATTCCAATTTAGTTACAGTATTTAGGATTTATTTAGGCTCTAGGAAGTATTTTTGTCACAAGGGAAACATGCCACATGCATTTCACACAAAAACAAGTACAAACCGTGTGCAGGACTCCTAGTTTGACTGAGTTTCCTATGTCTTTTTAATTTAGGGCTTTTAGTTTGAATTTATGCTTTATTTTACCATAGTTTTAAGCCTATGTAAAGGCCTCTAATATGCTTAAAAAACTCAAAATTTTTTACTTAATAATATTGCTTTTAAGAGCCATTCTCTTGAGTTCTTGGTGCCAAAGGAAGCTAGTTTTCTTTGTGTTATTTATATTTCTTGTTTTTAACCATAGGTTGGTTTGGGTAGAGGTTTTAATCCAGTCTTTTGATATGTATTTGTAGAACTTGCTAGCATCTTGGGGTATGTTTCTTTATCTATATACCAAAGGGGTTCGCATCAAGTAGTATTAGATCCACAAGTTCCATCCGAAGACATATCTTTATGTTTTAGTTTCTTTTCTTTGTTTTCTTTCATTTTCCAGTTTGTTTTTCTCTAAGTTTTTTTGTTTTTAATCTTTTTTCCTTTGTGTTTTTGCTCTGCCCCCATTTATTTTCTAGCATTGACTTTCATTTAAATTAAGAAAAAACCATAAAAAGAGTCACTTAGTGTCACTTTATTTCTTTCAGTCTTATTGTGTCTTATTCTATTTCTCTTTCGTTCCTTCTATTCCAGTTCATTAATCTTTCTCTATTTTTGTGTTTCTAGCATCCAAAAGTCAAGAAAATACAAAGAAAAAACCCAAGCCAGGTTGTTTTGGTACAAAGTTGCTTTCAATTGTGCAAGTAAAATTAGGAGTTCTTATTTTTTTACCAATAAGTAATTACATCTTTGTTTCTTTGGCAACAAGGACCTAAGAATAAAAGTATTACTTGCAAAAAAAAATAAATGAGGAAAAAAAAGTTTTAAGAAATATTTATGAAAAGAAGTTTGCATAATTAATTGGTTTTTGTGCCCAAAAACCTTAAAACTCTTAGTTTTAAACCTAAGTCTTTTTTTGTGGTTCTTACAATCTTCTATTGTAAAGGCTTTCAAGAGTCTTTCAATTTTTTTTTATCCCACATCTATTTCAGAGTTAAAACTCGGGTTTTAAAGAAATATGGTTTTCTTGTGTACTTTAATGATAGTTTTCTTAAAATTTTAAGGATTATTTTGAAAGTAATATTCTCATTAACAAATTGAGTGTTGAATGCATATCTTTGAGTGAAACATGTGACGTGTGTATTGTGAGGATCTTTGATTTCAAGAATCATGGCTAATAATGAGGATAAGAGGATTGAGGTAAGGCTAGATAAGGATCCTTCCATGAGAGAGATATAAGATGCCGTCAATAGACTAATGGTAAGAATAGAAGAAATGGACTTCAGGTTACCAAGGAGGCCCAACCTTATCCTTCAACCATGGAAAGGTGCAATGATCGAGGAGTTCGAGGAGAAAGAGGGAGTTTGGCAAGAACAAAGAGCCGTAATGAGGGGAGAGCCTAAAAAAGACAACAACTTGAACTCCATTAAGTTCACTATTACATTCTTTCAAGGGAGAAGCGATCTGAATGCCTATTGAGAGTATGAGCAAAATATTGAGATGATATTTGATCTAAATGCCTATTGGGAGTAGAAGCAAAATATTGAGATGGTATTTGATTGCTATTACTATTTTAAGGAAAAGAATATAAAATTGGCCATAATTGAGTTCACTGACTATGCACTTATGTGATGGAATCAGGCTGTGACTTCTAGAAGAAAGAATGATGAGAAGCCCATAAATACATGGAGAGATCTCAAAGCTTTGATAAGGAGAATGTTTATCCTTAATTACTATTATACGGATCAACACCTCAAGTTTTAAAGATTGGTGCAAGGTCAAAAAAGTATGGAGGACCATCATAAAGAATTCGAGATGACCTTGACCCGAGCTAACAATATAGAGAATTAGGAGGCTACCATAGGTAAATGCAATGGTCTTAATCCTAATATAGCAAACAAGGTGAAAACAGTGCCCTATGTCAACATAGATGACTTGCTACACCATGCCACTAAAGTTGAGAAGATCATCTAAATGACCAAAGCATCCAAGACAGCTGAAAAAGGAAGCTTCACATGGAGAAGAGCATGGAATAAGGATGCCAAGAAGGAAGTTTCAAAGCCTAAGATGGAGGCCACATCCAGTACCAAGGGAGTCTTATTTCAGCCTTCTCAAGACAAGTCCACACCTTAATCTAAAAGTGCCTCCAACACTAAGGAGATGAAGTGCTTCAAGTGTAAAGGCAATGGGGCACTACATAAGAGACTGCCTAAATAAGAAAACCATGATACTAGGAGATGATAGAGAGCTTACATCCGAGTATGAAGATAAACCTATTGAGAAGATGCCACCACCATTGGAAGACATTTCTAAAGGAACAACCAAGGTAGAGGATGGCGACTTTGTTTTTGTTGCTAAAAGAGCCCTTAGTATTCAAGTCTGTTAGGAGACTAACCAAAGGGAGGACATCTTTCACATAAGTTGCCTAGTCTAAGGCCAAGTTTGTAGCCTTATTATTGATAGAGGAAGTTGTACCAATGTAGCAAGCTCAACCATGGTAGAGAAATTGAAGCTTCCTACATAGAAGCACCCTCAACCTTATAGACTTCAATGGTTAAATGATGTGAGTGGGGTAAGTGTGGTTAAGCAAGTTTTTGTTAATTTTAAGATTGGTACTTACTGTGATCAAGTGCTTTATGATATTGTGCCCATGCAAGCTTACCACATTTTTCTTGGGAGGCCTTGGTAATTTGATAGAAGGGTCATACATGATGGAGAGAAGAACTCATACTCCTTTGTCCATCAAAGGAGGCCAATCATGTTTGTTCAACTTTTATCGCAACAAGTTTTGAAGGACCAAAGATAGCTTCAAAGTAAGATTGAGAGAAAAGAAAAAGAAGGGAAAATTGAGGGCAAGAATGATAAGGGACAAATTGAGAGAACATCCGAGAAACCAAGTGAGAAAAATTAACATGAGGGGAAGAAGAGAAGAGAGTTCCCAAGATAAGAGAACAAGGGGAATTTGAGTGGAAAGAAATAGTGTTATATGGCGAAAATGAGAGATGCAAGGAAAACCCTTCAAGCACAAAGACCAGTACTTCTTTTACTTTATATGAATTTTTTACTTGTTATCAATGATCTAACATCTCTTCCTAATGTTATTTTTATCTTTATTGAAGGATTTTGAGGATGTGTCCTTTGAGGATCCAAAAGGGTTACCAAATTTAAGAGACATTGAACACTAAATTGACCTTATTTTTTATGCACCTATTCCAAATAGGCTAGCCTATAACACTAAGCCCGAGAAAACCAAGGATATCCAAAAGTAAATGAAGGAGTTATTGGTCAAAGGTTTAACGAGGGAAAGCATAAGCCCTTATGTTGTTCCTGTCCTATTGGTGTTCAAAGAAGATGGCTCATGGCGTATGTGTATGGATTGTAGGTCAGTCAACAAAATCACTGTAAGGTATAGCCACCCTATCCCTAGACTTGATGATATGCTTGATAAATTGCATGATTCAACTTTTTTTTTTCTAAGATTGATTTAAAAAATTGTTATCATCAAATTCGAATGAAGGAAGGGGATAAATAGAAAATAGCTTTTAAAACAAAAATTGGAATTTATGAATGATTAGTGATGCTTTTGGGTTTGACTAATGCCCCTAGTACATTCATGAGACTTATGAATCATGTCTTGCATGATTACATTGCTAGGATTATTGTTGTCTACTTTGATGATATTTTAGTTTTTAGCAAGAACCTAGATAAGTATATTGGATATTTGAAACAAATATTAGGACATTAAGAGAGTAAAAATTGTACACTAACTTGAAAAAGTGTTCTTTTTATATTGACAAAGTTATTTTTCTTGGATTTGTTGTGAGTTCTTAAGGGATTGAAGTTGACCAAGAAAAAGTGAGAGTCATCCAATAATGGCCAACCTCGACATCCATCACTGAGGTGAGATTATTCTATGGGTTAGCTAGTTTCTATATGTGGTTTGCGAGAAAATTTTCTTCTATTGTCTCACCTCTAACTCTAACAGAAGTTATCAAAAAAGAATGTTAAATTTTAGTGGAGAAAGGCACAAGATGATGTTTCTTTAAGCACTTGAAGGATTTGTATGCTTCTGACCTTGGTTTTGGTGAGATCTATACTAAGTGTTCTAAGTGTGCTTTTGAGAAATTTTACCAAGTTAATGGCTTTTTTTTCAAAGAAAATAGGTTGTGTGTGCCTAAGACTTCTTTGAGAGAGCTACTTACAAAAGAAGCACATAGTAAAGGTTTGATGGGACACTTTGGCCTAACCAAAACTGTGTATACTTTAAAGGAACATTACTATTGGCCGAATATGGCTAAGGAAGTGAGAAAGGTTTGTGAACAATGCATTGCATGTAGGAAGGCTAAATCTTCTAATACTTCACAAAGGTTATACACACCACCTTCTACACCTTCTCATCCATGGATTGATATTTCAATGGAAATCATAGTAGGTTTGCCTAAGACTAAGAAAAACTGAGATTCTGTTTTTGTTGTAGTGGATAAGTTTTCTAAAATGACACATTTTATTCCATGCAATAAAATAGATGATGTTGTGCATGTGGCTAAGTTGTTTTTCAGGGAAATTGTTAGACTTCATAGATTTCCAAGAACTATAGTCTCAGATAGATACCCTAAGTTCCTAAGTCACTTTTAGAGATTTTTTTGGGGGAAGTTTGGCATTAAGCTTTTGTTTTTTACATCTTGTCACTCACAAACAGATAGACAAATTGAGGTAACAAATAGAATCCTATGATCTATGCTTAGAGCTATCATTGGTAAGAACTTAAATTCTTTGAAAAATTATTTGCCTAATGTAGAGTTTGCTTACAATAGAGCTACACATATTACTATTGGATTTTCATCTTTTGAAAATTTGTATGGATTTAACCCATTAACTTCACTAGATCCTTTACCTTTGCCTACTAATGAGGTTTCTATTTTAGAGAAGGTCGAAAGTGTGAAGAAATTGCATTAGAAGGTTAAGCAACAAATTGAGCTAAAAAATAAACAAGTTGCTAAGAAAGTTAACATGGCTGAAGGAGCATAACCTTTGAACTTGCAGATTGAGTTTGGTTACATGTGAGAAAGAAAAGGTTTCTAGCTGTAAGAAGAACAAAGCTTTATCCAAGAGAAGATAGATCCTTCTAAGTAGTCAAGAAGATTAGTGACAATTTATACATGCTAGATTTGCCATGTGAGTATAATGTGAGTACCACATTTAATGTTTCTGATCTTTTTCTCATTGAACATGAAGACTTGGGGATGAATCTTTCTAAAGATGAGAGAGTTGATATGACTTTGCAAGGCACACTCAAGGATGGCAAGGACCCATTTGAAGATAGCTAGTGAACTTATTATAAGAAAGAGAGCTAAAGAGATGGCTCAAACACTTCATGCCTTTGTCACTTGCTATCTTATGGATGATGGACTTAGATCTTCACATGAAGCTGCTGAAATAGACAATGAATCATATTGGAGAAATAGCATAGCTCGAGGCTTACTTTTAGAGTTTCAAAACACAAAACCACAAGAAGCTCAATGGCACACTTGAGAATGCACCATTGAAGCCCCTCTTAAAGACACTCTTGTGTCATTTTCTTCTATGACTTGAATTTATGAGCTCTAAAGCTTCAAGGCCCTTCTATATGTCCTAAATAAAGGTTTTAATCTAGCAGAACTCAAAGATTCCAGCCAGACCTATAAAGTATAAGCATAAACTCTATATATGTCATGGAGTGCACCTGAGAGCACCTTTAAGGTTTTATGGGATTTATTTTGTGTTTCAGGTTGAATCTTAATTTAATTACAATTTATTTAAAATTTTTATGATGTATTTAGGCCCTGGGAAGTATTTTTGTTACATGGGAAACATGCCACACGTATTGCACACAAAAACAAGTACAAACCATGTATAGGACTCCTGGTTTAACTAGGTTTTCTAAGTCTTTTTAGTTTAGGGCTTCTGGTCCAAATTTATACCTTTTTACCCTAGTTTTAAGCCTATATAAAGGCCTCTAATATGCCTATAAAACTTAGAATTTGTTGCTTAATAATATTACTTTTGAGAGCCTTTCTCTTGAGTTCTTGGTGCATAAGGAAGCTAATTTTCTTTGTATTCCTTATACTTCCTGCCTAACCATATGATGGTTAGGGATGGGGGTTTTAATCTAGTCTTTGCCATGTGTTTGTAGAACTTGCTAGCATCTTAAGGCACGTTTCTTGATCCATATACCAAAAGGGTTTGCATTGGCATATGTGGTATTTGCTTTTGAGTCTGAGGCATTTGCTTGCATTTGCCTTTGAGCTCAAGGCATCAATCATTCAAGTAAGCAAATGATGTAGATTTTCTAAAGTATAAATGGAAAAATTTTGCAAATGAATCCCTTTGGACATCAAACATTCAAATAAGATGAAGTGTTAGTGAAGAGCAAGAAGAAGATGAGGAGATAGACAAAGTAGGACATGGAAAAAGTTTAAAGTTTAGAATTGTTAATAGCAAAAGTTAGAAGATTATATGTGTTATTTGAAGATATATCTTAATGTTTTTTATTTGTCACATCAACATTTTTCGTCATGTTTAACGATGAAATTAATGAAACATACCTATTCGAGACATGTAATAAGAACTAAGGTACTTCAATATGCCAATTTTAAGATTAGGTACTTGTTTAAGACATGAAAATAAGCTCAGTGACCCATTGTTAGACTTTGCCTTTCAAAGAATAAATGATCGATATGCTCCTTATGTTTCTCATATAAGGAACAGCCAAGTTACTTAGCTACATAAAGCCCATAGTGTTCTTCTTGATTCTCTAATGTAACATCTATGCACATGGGTCTAAAACAAACTCCTAGCCCATACAATGCCTCTATATGGGTCGTAAGACCCACATGATGCCCATATGTGCCCATGTGCCTTTATTGGCCATATGGTGCCTTTCATTGGCGCATAGGTGTTTCCACTAACTTATTGTAGTTCATGTGGCTTCTAAGCCACTTTAAGGTCAATGTCACACTGTCCCAAACAAGCTCCCCTAACTACAACAAGTTGTGTCACTCAATGCATCAAGTGGATGATTTATCTTTATTTCATGGTGAGTTTCATCATAATGTATTCTCTTCTATATCTCTCTTGTGTGTTTTCATTTTCATTCATCAGAGAGTGATCACTCAAAACCCCTAGGCTTTGGGTGACTTATTGATTAAATGTTTGAAACTTGCTGGTAACCATGCTTATAGCATGTTTAGTGCCTATTTTTGTGCTTCATCCTCTTGGTATGTTTCTATTTGTATGGCAAACACGCAGTACACAAGGTGTTTATGGAAAGACTTCAAAAAGCTTTCCACAATCCATGGCCATTGGAATGAGTTGACATAGTTTTCTTGAGGCATGAAAATGTCCTTAGAGCCACTTTGGTGGAAGAGCTTGGTGCTTGATGCACTATTATGTGATGTTGAGACATGAGAATGTCCTAGGTCACATGCTAAAAGTCTTTGCTAAGCTAGAGATAGCTAAGAGAGTACCCACAAGAACAATAATCTCTGGATGATATGTACATATAATGAGTTATTCTATCCATGAAACCATAGCCCTCTGCCTACAAGGTTGCTTTAGTTCATTAATTATCTTGTCTTGTGTTATTAATCATTATTTGTGGTAGTCTAAAAATCTAATTATTAGTTTGGTTGTTAGTCTTGGTTTTATTTTCCACCCTTATTACTTGCTTACTACTTGTTCAATTACATTATCTTGTTACTTGCCTTACTTTCAGCAATCATTTTGTGTATTACTTTCATTTAGCCACTTAAGAGCTAGTTATAGTTTTACACCCAATTCATTTTAACTTAAGTCAACTTAATCTAAAATGACTTATTTTTATTTTTAAATCTTTTTCACCTAGAACCAATTTCATTTAAAAGCCAATATTATATAAGTGTAATAATCCATTTGAAACAAAATTTTTATCATGTTATTACATTTCTATGAAATTTTCTTTTTTTAAAGTTTAAAAAAGAAAAATTCATAAAAAATTAATAGTATTATAAAAATTTTACAATCAATAGATTATTTCACCTAAATAATATTAACTTTCAAATAAAATTGGTTTCAAGTAAAAAATATGTAAACATAAAATAAGTTATTTTGAATTAAGTTGGTTTAAGTTAAAACGGATTAACCCTTAGTTTAGTACCACAGTCTTCATGGCATATACCCATACTTACCATTCTATAAGTGACAATTGTGTACTTGTAGACTAATTTAGAAAGTTAAAATTTGAGGTTTTTTGAATTGCACATATATACTCCAAACCACGTATCACCCTCAAGCCTCTAGTTGGCATCCCATGGCCTCATATACATTTAGTCACCCCAAATCACACTCTCACAACACAATACAAGTTAAAATGCATTAACATAACACAAATCCCCTTACCTTTAACACCAATTTGAGCAAGTTGAGCGCTATTGCCTCTAAATGAGCTCGAATGAGTTCCTAAGGCTCCATGCTCATTTTCCTCACAAATGGGCACCAACCAAGATAAATCAAGATAATTTCTAAGCTTATTAAGAACTTAAAACCAAGATAATTTTGTGGGTAAGTATTTTTTGGAACTCAAATTACACCTCAACCTTTTAATACCTAGTTTGGGCTTGGTTGGGCATGCTTGGGAGCTTCTATTTTCACCATATAATTAAATTGGTCTTATTTTTTAAGCTTATTTGGAGCATCTATGGAGGTTAGGAGGAGACGAAAGAAAATGGAGAGGTTTGGGGTGATGAATAATAAAGCTCTTAGAGAGATATTTCTATCTCTCTAATGCCCTCTTCATCCTTTATCTTTTTTCGCCTTGTATCTTTTTCTTCTAAGTTTTGTATTGCTTACACTAAGCTTGCTCAAAGCTACCATGTCACTACATAGTGACCCAAATGAAAGTTCCATAAGTTTTTTCTTAAGCCCTAATCTAAGTTCTAGGCATTTAAAGACCAAAAATCACATTTAGTGCAGTTTGGTCTTTCCATTTAGTTCTATGGTCCAAATGAATTCTAAAACTTATGATCTCAATCTTCTGGTCAATTTTACTATTTTGAACCTGACTTAACAAAATAATAGTTTTACTCTCTACCTAAAGTAAAATTATGAAAATGCCCTATGTGGCACTTATGTGCCATTTGTGTTCTAGTAACCTTTGTAACTTCCTACTTGCTTGAAATACATAATGAAGGTTTCACAAGAATTTCTTACCTCAAAACCAAGTTTTACCTAATCGTAATAGGTCTGATACTTGGAGGGACGTTGTAAATACAGAGTTCCTAAATGAGACTTGCATTCAGAGATTTTAAACCTTCCCCATTTTTGCATTTTGTTTGACAGATTAGTTATAGTGTTAGATTTCTCATATAGATAACATTTAAATATGTTGAGGCACTCCCTACATACAATGGTGTTCTATGCAAATTTTATGTTTTTGCACCATTGCAAACATTTTTTCATGGTAATGTATGTCAAGAATTGATTTATGGAATTCTTTATGCCACAATGGCCTATGTAAAAACCAACTGGGATAGTTTTTCATTAAAAAGTAGTGATAGTTATTTATATCATATGTGAGTTTATACATGCTCCATTTTGTCAGATCGTTCTTTTTGCTCCATCTATCAACAATTAGTACTCATTTACATAAAATAAATTTAGCATGATCCCACGGTGAAGCATGGGTCATGTTGTAGTAACATATGATAGATGCTGGCTGAAGCTGAAATTTGTGCGAAAATCCAATCACCATTTGTATCGCATTCAACAAGAAAAATAATGCATGACATTCTTTTTCTTTTTTGTTTTTTCAAGACTGAACTTGAAATTTTAATTTTAGCATAAACTTGTATGTTCATATAAATTTACAAAGCCAAAGGCAAGTTTAAGAGACTATTTTGGATGATTTCACAATTTTTTTTTTCAACTAATGCCTTTACTTTCTTTTAACTTTAATGACTTTCAAAATTATTTGTTAAGGAAGTTTTTTTTTTCAAAAAATGAGACGTTACACTACTATATTTAAGGTTTTTTTTAAAAAAAATCATGAGGTTTAGCCTAATCTACAATTACATTTTTTTTTAGAAACCCTGACTTACCATCTTAAACTTCATCTTCGTAAATCCTCTCTTTAAGATGGTGGGCTGAATTCTTTGATTGGTCATCAAGGTTCTAAAATTTTCTTGATCAATCCCTAAAAAGAAATTTACCAAAACCCTTTAAGGTATAGGCGAACCTACACTTTTCCTCGCTGTTTTGAATGCTTATACTTACCTCCCCTCAAAAGTTAACTCCATAATTTACCAATTATAACATAAAAGAGAAAAGCCTGATTTTACCCTCCTAGCCTTTTTCCATAGAAACTTTGCTCCCTAACTTCTCCATCTAGTAGAAGAGAGAGTTGTCCTAAATTAGACACACCCATCTTACAACATTTATACTCTTTTCTCTGATCTACCAAAAGAGAGAGACACCCATCACCGTCATCGCCAAACTTTCTACACTTTTTCAGATATCAACAGTAGTTTTCTCATCAAACTTCTCTCAAATAAAAAAAGTCCTTATTGAAGCAAGATGAATAAAAAATCATTTCCTCAAATAAATGTATCTTTAGTTATTGTTTCAAGATTCAAATAATCATTAAAATTCTCAAAACCATGATTTGAAAAAAAACAACCAACTTTAACTTGTCCAAAGATAGTGTCTACTAACAACTCTAGCTTGTAGAAGATGAGACATTCCCCAAGTCAACAATTCAATAAAGCAAAGTAACGAAGCCATGAATTAATGAACAAATAAATGCTACTTGCATAATTTTTTGGAAAAATCAAAGATAATCTACAATAAATAATGAATGAACAAAAAAAAAAATTATTGATTCAGTGGACATGCACCAATTTGTGATGCTTAATGAAGTTCAATAACTCATCACAAAATATCTAGTAAGAAGAAACTTATGAGTAGACACAAGTTGGGTTGTCAATAAAAGAGAAGAAGAACAAAAAAAAGGGAACTAAAAGAAGTGGAGAACTTATATGCAAAACCCTATCAACATCAATTTTGGCAATTTTCTTAGAAGTTGTTGGAGTTTCATTTGCCCAACCTTGCCTCACAAGCTTTCCAATTTTGGTTTTGCTAAAAAAAATGGAACTACTTAAAGCGAAGTACAATCCTTCCTGGATCTTCCATCAGCCAACCCATCCACCCACTACCCATCTGAATCACCATCTTCTTCACTATTTACCCATGAATCTCCTTCCCCTTTGACAAATTTTTCACTTAAACAAAGATTCTTCTGTCATACCTGCCAAACCATTGCCCAGGGGCCTAATTTTTCTCTCACCCTTGAATTCTGTCATATTCTAGCTGCACAGTTGCATCTCTTCACTTGTTGATGATGGAGCACAAATGGACTCATGCTCTGTGCCTAATGTTTCTAAGTCTAATTGCAAGTTTATAGTTTACTCTTCAAGGTTGGTTGAAAAAATGAAAGCAAGTACCCATTGACAATGAAACGAATCAAGTAGACAAAATCGAGCATAGAATAATTGCAAATCATAAAATGAAAGCAGGTGCTCACTCAAACAAGCCAATAGAGGAATTCTTACTTATCGTTGTGAGGGGTCAAAGCCAGAATAGGATATGAGGCTTCGGTCTATGGTGTAAAAGGAAAAGGGAGCAAAAGCTGTGGAGGAGGTGGTGAAGAGAACCAAGAGAGGGAAGAAAAGGAATTGCTTAAATTTGGAAAAAGTGTCTTGGGCTTTTGATGCATAAATTGGGAGCAAAGAGTCAATTTGTTTTAATTCAAGTCAATTTAATCTAAAAATATATTTTTAATTTTTTTTTACCTGGAACAAATATCATTTGAAATCTAATATTATGTATATGCAATAATCCATTTGAAAGTAAAATTTTATGATGTAATTAAATTTTTATAAAAAATTTTTAATATCTAAAACTAGAAAAATTCATAAAAATTTATTAAGATTATAAAACTAGAAAAGTTTATAAAGAAGAAGGGTAGAAGACAAAGCCAGATGTTTTCTCCTTTTCTTTTGTAATCATAAATCAAGGGATTAACTTTATCGAGGGTAAGTATAGACATTCTAAACAATGAGAGTAAAAAATTAGGTTCAACTAAAGGTAGTTTTCCCGTATATTTAATTTTTGGCTTTTTACGTAATATTCTGACATGCACTTGACATGACAACGTATTTTGAGTGAGTAAGAAGAATTAGGTGCGATTCACCCGTGTTGAGACTTGAGATTCTTGATCAAATTTTCTGACATTAATTTATACGCTCTACTTATTTTGTTTGAAAAGAGTTCAGAAAGAATGAGAAATATTCATAGTCTTTCAGTTCCATGATAAAATTTATCTTACATTTTTATACGAATTTGTATTTTATATGTTAATATGTCATTTCTAAGAAAAGTTTATTGATTCAAACGAAAAAAAACAATCGTCAATTGACCGTACTAGGAGTCAAGAACTACTTTTTTTGTATATTAGTGATAAACGAGGTTATGTTTGACCCATACGTTGTAACGGATAATTTTTTTAATAAATTTATAATTAAAATAAATATTAATAATAATAATTTAAAAATTCTAATTCATAAATTTATGTTCATTAATTAAAATTTTGAGTTAAGATTTATTTTATGTTATGTTCTTATCATTAAAACTATCAATTAGGATCAAAATATAAAACTGTGAAACATAATATTGTACATTATTTGAAATGATAGATATTTTTGGTGATTAAAGAATAATTGACTAAAATTTTTTTATCTCTTATCAATTTAAATTTCAATTTTTAATATAGATAAAAAATTTATTTAAAAAAATTCACTTTTAATTTAAGGAATTATTGACCAAATCACTTCATTAAACCATAGAGCATTTTCTTTTTACCTTTACTACATTAATGGTAACCAATGTTTTACTTTAGAAAATAATACATCATAAAAAAAATATAAAATTGTGTTAAGTTTATATTAATCAATGAATGGTTTAACCATTAATATAGTAACGGTAAAAGAAAAAGAAAAAGAAAACAAATAAATTGGCTAAAGTTATTTCATATTAAATACCAAAAGCTGGCGATAGAAAGTGAAAGTCAGGAAGCATTAGGGCAGAAGTGAAACATCTAGGGACCAAAAGAGGGGAAATATCAAAAGCTGGCGATAGAAAGTGAAAGTTGGGGAGTATTAGGGTAGAAGTGAAAACATCTAGGGACCAAAAGAGGGGTTTGACCATAGTTGTAAGTAGCAAAAAAAAAAAAGTGGTAGGGCATGAGAGATGAAGGGCAAAATCGTCCATACACTATTCATAACTGTAGTTCGAACAGTGAAGCCTTTACGACTTTTAGAATATAGTTTAATTGCATGTTACGGCGCTCTGTCCCAATTTCTTTTATTAATTTATTTTTATCAAGTTTTAGACAATTTTTTTAGCTAGTATTACCATAAAAGAATAATAATTATTTGTCACATTTCATTTTTTTTGATAAATTAGAAAATACATAAATAAATCAATAGTAAATTATGAAAGTAATTCATTAGCCGACCATAGCCGTGAGAGAGTATAAGTAAAAGTTCAAGTGCCAAAATATTTTTGTTCACCTAGGTTGGAATTTTTACGAAAACAAAGCAATTAATTTTTTTTGTTGAAAAATATGGATTAATTATAATTTATCCAACAAGATTGAGGGTGTATTATACTTTATCCCTACTTTTTTTACATTGTCTAACTGTAATTTTAAAAAAATTTAATTGAAATTATACAGTATTTATTTACCAGTAATTTTAGTTTGTATATTTTTTTACAGTAAATAAAAATTTTAAATTATTAGTTTTTTTAATAAATATAAAATATTTTTTTAAGGTTAAAATGTAAAGAGTCGGAGGGGTAGGGTGCCAGTTGCGTCTGACGGTAGTCACGGTACAACATATTTTGGAAATCAACTTGCTGGGGAAGGAGCTTTAAAGTGCTCGGTAGGTGGGCCGCTACACTTTATTCTTCAGTACTAATTTTTGTTTTTTTGGTAAGTATTTGTGTTGCAGGTGGCAACTACAAGTCGACAAACCCCTTTCCTGTGTGTCTTGCTGGCTGCTGCGTTTTTCAGCAAACAAGGGGCTGATGATTTCATGATTGACCAGACAAATCTATAAGCCTGTGTTCATCCTTATTATTTTTATCCGGTATTAATAGAAAAAAAAATTATTTTATACTCTATCCGTCCTGATTTACTCGCAATATTTTCATTTGGCATGAAGTTTAAGGTAGCCTCTCTTCTTATTATTGTTTTCAATTTTATCCTATTCTTATGCCAATCTCTTCAAGAAGCGCACATCTCTGCGTGAACTTCTCTTTTTCCGCTTTCACTTCTTCAACTCCGTCTGTGTTTCTATCCCTTGCTTCATCAATCGGGACCATCGCTTACAGATCTGTTACTGTGGCGGAACAGGGCTCTAGTGCTTTAAATTACTAACACTGGTAGGTTATCTAGGAACTATGATCCCACTTAGGCTACAATTGGCTAGTTATTACTTGCGAAGTATATTAAATCTTTATATGCAACTAGTTACTTAACCTACCCTGGATAGAAAATATGCACGCATTGTCCTGGCTATGTAATAACAATTAAATTAAAAAATATCATTGAAAATAGTGCCGCGGCAATTAATAAAAACATAATTCAAAACAAGCCAAGACATTAAACTTTAGTTGCTTTAACTTCAAATAGCAACTATGTGCATACATCTCGAACTTATATGCACCCAAATGCAACCCTAGCGTTATACACACTAATGGACATTAGTAGAGGCGATCTATGTATGAAATTACCATACATATAAAAGAAGCAGCTCATATCTACTAAGATTCATCCTTAGCTCTTCACCCAAGCAAGCTAGCTTCAAGTGATGAGCCACACTTTCCTTGTACTCACTTAGTCTCAAACTGTAAGGTAAATACTTTGGTCAGTACTAGCTTATGCCATAAGTAACTTAGAAGCTTGGAGTTTCCTATTTAGAGAATACATTTAAATCAATAAAACTAAGCTTTAACAGCTGCCTCTTACCAACTGTTAAGCCCGACTAGACTTAATACCTGCACAACACTTAAGGGGTGAGTACTCTAAAGTACTCAGTAAGGGAGTTAGTACCTACAAGGAAAAACAATGTAAACATACAAATATGCATATATATGAAATGCAAACAAAACAAGCAAGCAAACAGCATAATCAGAAACAAGAAAAGAACAAAAAATAATGCAAATGATGGATGGATTGATTGATGGATGAAATATGCGCATGCATATGCACCTCGGACTTCCTTACACCCGTAGGTGCTAGACTTGTCGTAAGCTCTTATAGCTGGGGTACTTAGATACTGCCTCTCGTATCCTATGCTAGCACTAACTAATCCTATGAAGTCCTCTTACGGGCGCTTTAGAGTAAGTCATCACTTACTCAAACCTTGCCCACCTTGACGGGCTACTTAAAGTAAGTCACCACTTACTCCTTCTTTACCCGTCTCTTCCTTTAACTCATTTTGCAGGGTAACTGCCTTATGTGGTTCAATTTGCTAAGCTCTTCAAGCTTAGCTCAGGGCTCCTTAGTGGCTTACTTACCAAACCATATAGTTTGGTTGGGATCCTCTTAGGTTTCCTTTTCATTACCCGAAGGTCTAAAACCTCCCACTTGGGCCAATGAAGAGTCTGAAACCTACCTTAATCCCCTTTGTGCTCACTTGGCAACTTAAGCACTTTAACCCCTTTAGCCGCCATTACTTACCCTACCTTAACCATACCACTTAGCTACTACCTAAATAATGTATAATTCCTAACTTAGGAATGAGTTCTAGACCAAACCAAGGCTATTGAATATCTTAAATTAGCATAGGGATGATAACCGAGAGTTTGACACATCCTTAGGATGGCCCGAGCTTGAGGGACTAATGCCTTGGCGGCGCTGTTGGCGACGCATTGCCAAAGGCATCAACACTCTGAAATCCTAACGTTTAACGGCGACAGGTCTCCAGTTCACGTCGCCGGGGGTTGCCAATGAATTACAGCATTGCGTGACAGCGTGCGAACTTGCATGAAACTTGCTCAAGCTTTCCCATCCCAAGGCCAATTCACATGGGTCTTGTTTTTACTTTATTACCACTCATAATACTATATTTATATGCATTATTTAAGCTTAATTAAGTTAAATCCCTTACCTCAAATCATCTTGAAAGCAAGAAACAAGCAATGAGCGCATTCAAGCTCCAACAAGTTCCTTTGAGTTCCAAGCTTGAAATCAACCAAATTGGATACTAAGAGCACAAAGTTAAGACCATTTCTAACCATTTAACAGGTTTAGAACTAACCCATAAGGATCAAAGACGTTTACTTTCGGGTTTGAGGAAAAAACTTGCAAGAACAACTCCAAATGCACCAATTCTACCAAAAACGAGCTAAGGGCTTGTTAGGATGGCTTTGGGACCTTTGATTTTCATGGGAACTTGAGTGATTTTGAAGGTTTGGAGGTAGAGAACTATGAAGGAAGGAGAGCTACGAAAATGGTGGATGAGGGAGATGATGGATAGTTCTATCTCCTTCATTTATAACCAACTTAGCTCAACTCTCTTCCACTTGTCACCTTGGCCCTCAAACTTAATTTTGAATCACTTCGGTCACTTAAACACTCTCCACACCATCACTCCTTGGTCCCAAAGAAAGGTTTTTTTTACCCAAACACTTTGCTCTTAGGCCACTTAAGCCATTATAAAACATAATAGCTTAATTTCTCACTTAGTACATTTTTCACCCTTAACTTTTGCTTTTGGTTCAAATAGCTATAAACACTTATGGTCTTAAATCAATTAGCTCAAAACACTTGCATGAACCTAATTTTACCAAAATTATGGTCATGCCACTGACTTGGGCTAAAATTACCATTTTTTCCATTTTGCCCATTAGGTGCCAATTACTCTTTGGAACTCAATTTAACCTTACTTAGCTTGCTTTTGCTTGCTTAATAAAACTTATCTAAGGGAAATAACTTGGGATTTACTTACCTCGACATTTATGTAGAGGAAATATTAGGAGAGCCTTTACAGTTGCAGTTATTGATCGGAGCAACCGGACGACAAAAGAGGACAATATCCACTTTAGTCATCGATCAACGTCGTTGCTTGTATATCCTTGGTTCGATTTGTTGCCTACATCGACTCAATCAGAGATCCTCCAATTCCTTGCCTACGTCACCTTGATCAGAGATCTTCCGATTTGTCACCTATGTCGCCTCGATAGGAGATCCTTCGATTTGTTGCCTACATCACCTTAATTGGAGATCCTCCAATTCATCACCTTGATCAGAGATCCTCCGATTCGTCACCTCAATTGGAGATCCTTTGATTTGTTGCCTACGTCACATCCATCGGAGATCTTTGCTTCGATCCGTCACCTCCTCACCCCGACCTTAAATCACTGTTCTCTTTGCTCCTAACCTCCTCCTCGATCGGCAACAGAGAGAAATTCAGAGGAAAGATGTTATTGCAAAAGAAGCAGATGAGGCTTCAAGAAATAGATGGGGAAATTCAGATGTGTATAAGAGATAGGGAGAGAAGGTGTGTAAAAGATGATAAAGGTAAAATAGGAAATTGAGTGTAAATGGTTACTAAAAAAGGAAATGTTTCATTTATTTTAGGATGGTCCAAAAAGGAAAATGTTTCATCTTTTTTGGGATGGAGGGAGTATATATTAATATAAAAAAGTTTAAATTTATTTAAACACAATTATAATGTTGTCTTGCATTTACAAAAGAAAAATATTTTAATTTAAATTGATTCATTAGCAATTAAAAAGTATATGCAGTTTAATTCAATAGAATATAATTATTAGGATTTCAAAAGTTATGCGAATGTAAAAAAGCAAGGATAAGTCAAATATGTTTCCTACTTGTATGTCTACATATATTTACATTCCAATACTACCTTTCATAGTATAAAATAAGTGTGAATGCATTAAATTCTATGTTTTCTCCAAATTGGAGATATGTACAAATTAAATTCCAAATATTTACAAACTTGATGTACAAAGAAAGTAAAATATATATACAAATAATGTGGAATATATCTACAAATGAAATTATAAATATGTTACGGGTTCAATATCTCATAAAAACATATGTAAACCTGTCAAATTCCGCCTCTCACCAAAATTGAATATATATGTATAAAGCGGGTGATAGGTAAATACAAAACATGTACCATATATGTATAAATGCGATCAAAGTTATGTTATAAATATATAGAATTATATGTACGATACTTATATTTTTGTAAATGAAATACAAATTAGGATAAAAATTCAAGTAATAGTAATATAGTACTGATATGCACAAATTAGCAGGGTGAAAGTAGGGGTAGAGATTTTGGGTTTGGATCGAAACTAGACCCGAATTATACATACTTTTCTCATTTTTCATGGACCTAAACCTGACTCAAATTGCCATATGGCCCGAATCGACCCGAACCTGAATTAATCAGGTTTAGGTTGGACAAAATAGGGTTAACTCGATTCATTAAGTGTCCCTTTCATAGAACAAAAAAACCCAATTTTAGCAGGGGTAGGAGGGCAAACTGCGAAGGACGTCGCAGAGAAGGAGAGGACAATTGTACAAGAATGATAGCGGCTTTGATCATTGGTGACAATGATGAGAGGTGGTGTACAAAGAGAGACAAAGCGACAATTAACAAACGAATGAACGAAGCAACATACGAGGAGTGAGCGAGGCGACACCAGTTACTAGACGAGGAGGCGAGGCAACTACATGACACTACTTTGGATGACCTTTACTCGTAATGAAGACGAGGCGAAGTGGACGCGACAGTCATGAACGTAGTAGCACTAACAATTAGGACTCAACGAAGGCAAGTGGCTGTGGAATTTGGGAAATAGGGCATAGTGATTCAGTGAAGTCTAAAAGAATGGGTGAGTGAAGCGCCTGAGGAGGGTTCTAGGTTTGCGTTTGGGCCACAATAATCAACAGAGTGTAGAAATTGGGTCTAGGCCTGGGAGTATTTATCTAGTCGGGTTAGGTGGGTCAGTCAGGTCGAAACTTGAACCAAACCGATTTTTGCACATACTAATCTGGTCGGGTTGAGTCAATTCATACAAAATTTTCTATCAAACCTGACCTTAACCCACTTTTTTCATATCAGGCTTGGGTTGGTAATTGGGTTTCAGGTTTTAGTTTGACCCCTACAAATTAAATGTTACATACATATGAACTTAATATACAAATAAGGTTAGAGATATGTATAAAATTAAACAATTAATATGTATATTTGTTATGAGAGATTTGAAGTTAAATATGCAAGACATATGTACAAATAAAATTATGAGAATTGTAATTGACATGTATGAAACTCAATGTATAAACACAAGTGACGGATATGTACGAAACATGTGACACATATATACAAATTATATTGTAGAACTCTCACTGAAATATTATTTTTATTTGTAAATAAAATTTTCACTTAGTCCACATTATGTTTTACAGTTGTACCTATAACTGCAAATTTTACCTTAAAAGTAAAAGTTGGGGTAAAATTAGGTAAATGGAGAAACACTGAGGGTAAAAACCAAATTAAGCCTAAAGTTTCTGAAAACTCTCACTTTGCTTCTCGCCGTTGTTGCCTTTTCTTCGATTTGACAATGGACGGTGAGATGAGGGTGGCGGCGGCTTGGGCCCGTGACAATAGCGATAATGGCGTGGTGAGGAAGGTGGGCAGTGACATCGGATCAAGGAGGGGAACGACGGGGACCTGTCGTGATCATCCTCCCCTCTGTTTCTTTGTGTCGCCTGCGGTAGGCGAGGCTCGTGGCTGGTGAGGAACGCGAGGCGGTGTGACGGCAAGTTCACAGGAGCGGCAACGGATGACGGATATGCTTGGACGGAGAAGCGAATAAAGAATTGGACGAAGTTGCGGGCAGCGTAGGTGAGGTGGAGGCAAGGACCAAGGTGCCACCGAGTGGAGGAGAGCGAAAGAGAAAGGACATAGCAGGAATTTCATTTGTTTAACAGGGCAAATTTGTGTTTTCACATATAGGGTACTTTTAAGATGAGGCGCAAATAGGTCAAAAGTTAAAAATAGAGTGCAGGTTTTGAAACTTCTCGAGAATACGTGTAATGTTATTTGGGTGCTAAGTGTTGTTGGCCCTTTTTCGGTACAAAAAGTCAATTACAAGTCAACATTCTTAGGGTGCTCTTCAATCCGAAATTTATTTATTTAATTATTTTTATAAAAATTTGAGTGTATAACTTATTTTAAATAAATAAAAAATCTTTTTTCATAACACTTTATTAACTCATGCTACAAAAAATAGAGAATCTTGTTTTAAATGTTTCAAATTTAGTACGTGAGTTTTTTTAATATTTCAAAAAATAATTTTTTCGCATCATGTACTTAAATGTTTATTAAAGAACATTAAAAGGAAATGATAAATTTTTCCACGTAAGACCAAAGTTCTCCTAAATTACTTGAATAAAAAATTGAGCATGGGTTAGGCCATGTTCTTACCATACCAAGTTAATCCAAACAATATTATTTTTCATTTAATTGGTAGAATGAATTCTTAGATGATCATTTTTTTATATTCATTCAAAATTTTTAAAAATTGACTTTCCTAGCTTTATAAGTAGGAAAATTTGTTTTACAACAAACTATGATAATCATTTTTATATTTTAAAAGTTGCATATATTATATTTTAAAATATTAATTTAAGTCAACTTAATATAAAATAATTTTTTTATTTTTACATATTTTTTACTCAGAATTAATTTCATTTAAAAGTTAACATTATTTCGGTGTAATAGTTTATTGATTGCAAAATTTTTATAATATTATTAAATTTTTATGATTTTTTCTTTGTTTAGTCATTAGAAAGAAAAGCTTATAAACATTTAATAACATCATAAGATTTTATTTTAAATGTATTATTACATCTATATAATATTATCTTTTAAATAAAATTAGTTTCAAGTGAAAGAAATAAAAAAATAAAAATAAATAATTTTAAATTTAATTAACTTAAATTAAAATAAATTGATTTCCTTTTCTTAATCTTACTTTTGACTTATTTTGAGAAATTTTGAAACAAACTCTCTCATAAATCTTTTTTCATATTCTGTCATTTGTGTTTCCGATTCTTTCATCATTATGTCGCCAACAACTTTTGTTGCAGGTTTTAGTCAAGTTATAATATTGACATGGATTTCTCGTCATTAATTGTTTTTTTTTTTCTGGTAGACAAGAAATTTATTAAAGGACGCAAAGAACACGCTGCTAGGATTGGGTAGCGAGAGCAGCCTGATCCACCATTTATCTCTAGTGGATTGGGTTCAATCAGATAAAAATGGATTATGGTTCAAAAGTAGATTCTACATTTGAAAAAATAATTAAAATTTGAATTAGTTCTAATCTTATATAAAATTGACTTAAGGTGTAACCGAACCCAAGACACATACACGCATTATAAAAATCATAAAATATTTATGTATAAACATGTACATTTAGACATGTATTTAAATATGTACATTACTAAATTTCTAATATATTTATGTATGAACACGTACATTTAAATATGTACATTAAAAATTATGATATTACTAAGAATATGTACATTTAACATAAATGAAGTTGCATATTGAAAATTTCTTAAATTGGTTGTAGATACAATTCTATTGTATTATGAAGTTATTAATTACTATATATATATATATGATAGGAACTGAAAAATCTAAAAACTAGAGCCGAAAAAACTAAACTCATAATTCTAATTTTGCTCAATTTTTGGGCTGGATAGAATCTTTTTAAAACTATTAATATTTTAGATTGATTTGGCTCTACTAAAAATCCCAATCAACTCAACTCATGTGTACCTGCTAAGGGGTATATAAGTGTCGGTATGGTCAAGATTCTGCTGCTTCCAAGAGTACTACTAGGGGTTGAGAGAGGCTGGATGTGTTATTTAATATATTATTTTCAATAAATTTTTTTTCTTAATATATACACTAATTAAAATTCTAAAACTTAAACAAACCAAAAAATTACTTTCAAAATATTTTTTTGAAAAAATTATGCATTTTAATTAATTTTTTAAGTTGGGCATGGCAAGAATTTATAAAAAATTAATTAATTTCTGAAAAAAATTATTCAAGTCTTTTAGAAAGTCAAAAACCACAACGGGGACGCCCATGACAAGATTGAGTTAGTAGATTAAAGAAACAAAGAAGCCTTTTGGATATCGAATTTTTTTTTTCATTTTTCCCTGAATTTTTTAATAAAATTTTAAGTTTATATTTATTTAAGTATGTCAAAGAACATTATTCCTAAGAAAAAAACTCATTTGATAAAGTAAAAACATCTTAAATAAAGTTTCGCATTGTAATATATAAGTTCTCCAAAGTTTAACAAATAAGGTTTTTCTATATACTTAAAACAAGAAATGCGTTCAAGCTTTCATTAATGAAAATTTGAAAAGCGAAAATGGAACAAATTTTCACAAATAAACTTTCACCACAATGTTTCATTTTTTAATTGTTTAAGGAGTGAGTTGCCCAAGTCAAGTTCAAGGGACAAAGCCTTTGAGGTTTTGGCCCAAAAAAAGGACATTGAATCGGGCTCGGGGGTTTCAGAACATGGGCCGTGGGCTTGAAAACTAGAGAGGGTTTTGAGGGCCCCAAAACTCTGATAATGGTCAAGGCCCCCGGGTCTGTAGTCTGTCTCTACGGACCAAAGCCGACGAGGATTGCCGATCAGAGTTCCGGTGACGGTGGAAGGTAGGGAGGACGATGGGGAAGGAAGGTGACCTCTGGGACGACTCAGCTCTCATCAGAGCCTTCGACGACGCCGTTTCCAAGTACAAGGTCTTCTTCTTCTTCTTGTATTACTACAGCAATTATTCGATTCTTCCTTGTATTCTCTCCCATGGACTTTCTTTTTATTTTTTTTTCTTCCTTTTATAGGTGATGCATAGTTTGAAGAACAGTGAATTTAACGATGAGGCTCCAACAAGGTCCGCATTCGATTATTCTCGCTTCTTTCTATGCTTTAATATATATTGATGAATTGTAGCTTGTAGGGTTAGGTTTAACTGGACAACTGGGTTTTTGTGGTCATTGTGATGTTTCATTCTGGTCTCCAATACGTAGGAATGAAGTGATCCTTAATAGGTCCTTATACGGATTGCAGGATGCCAAAACCTCATATTTCTGGAAAATCACGTTTATTTTTGTTATTATGTCTTTTTGTCTGTTTATTCTCTGAAGAATTTGAAGCCGGGGGAAGTGGCTACGTCATGCTTGGTTTTGCTAGCACTTTGCTGCCCTTTTAAAGGTCTCCATGCATATCCATGTGACATTTCTCTTGTCCCAATTAAAATTGCACGAATGGAAATTTGCTGTTTTCTGTTTGGTTCTTCCCTCCTATATGGTCGTCCGATTCATTTTTCTGGGTGAGAAGGTTTTATTTGCACCATCAAGCTGTATGGTTTGTTTGAGGAAAGTAGTCATCAAGTCGCCCTCGACCTCAAGGTTATGCCATAGCTGAAATCCCAGTGCAATTCTTTAGTAGTTTATGCGTTTGTGCATTACATTACTCACTCATTAGGTTCCGGGCTTCTTTTCACCTTTCCTCACACTTGCATGTCCAAGTCCTTGATTTTATTTTTCCATTTTTTCCAGGTAAAAGGATAAATGGATGAGAAACCATGTCTGTGTCAGTTTGTGTCTGTGTTTCCTTTGTTTGAGGAAGGGACATGTGACTGGTATTTATCCATAGTGATAGCTGGTAATACTCCAACTATAGTAGTAAAACTCCATATGCTAGCCACTTGAGACTTCTGCAGAGATCAAGAACAAATAAAAAAATCAATGTATGTTACTGAAAAACAAGACTTTATAAAATGACAACATTGGATCAAAATAAATAAATTGCTGGAGTTGGTCCTGTTAGCTTATCTTCTTAATGTTTTCTGTATATTTCTTGTCATTATACATTCTTTCCCATTTTTAGTCATGCACGCTGACCAACAAACACACACATATTTTATCATTGACAACTGTTATTTCAGTTTACAACCTATTATTCACTTGTTTTTCTTTTCTGGAGATATAGAGATGCTGGTGAAAGTGGCAATGCCAAGTCAAGTTTCAACCAGGAAATGCCTGATGAAGAGCATCTTTTACCAGTGAATGAAAATCTTTCTGCGGATTCAAAAGCACCTGAGCCAGTTGTTACTTCCTCTAACGTGCAAGATGTGCAACAAGAAGGTAAAAGATATTCATATTCAGAAGTTGCAGGTGACTACAACCAGCTGCTCTGCCAGTACTATGAGCTTGAAGAGAAAAGACAGAAGATTCTTCAGCAGCTTAACCAATGCAGTGCTTCGGATTACCAATTATCTGGTGAAGGGTGTAGTTCCTTTGCACAGTGGCCTCCATGGTCTCAAGGGCATTCTGCCCCTGTTAATCAAGCTTCACATCCACTTGTTGCTTGCTCATGTTGCTCATATGGTTGTCAACCATTGGCGCTAGCATGTTCACCATGCCCTGCGTGTTCTTCTTGCTCTATTCAGGAAGCATCTGTCAGTAAAAAGCCTACCCACGAACCTGGTCCAGCAACAGTTCCTGTGAATGCAAATTCTACATCAGACAGTGACATGCTTAAGATAGCAATGGGAGCTGCAGCAAAAGCATTATCATCCATAGATGAAGGTAACCAGCTCTTTTTGGAAAATACTCTGTGTTTGTGTGAATCCTTTATCCCAACCAGGTGAAATGTAGATACATGATGCTGGTTTGAGGACTGTGTATATGTTTTTTATCAATGACTATTCTGTTAGAATGGCTCTTAATGCAGGGAAACATAAAGAGGGAGAAACTGATGAGGAAGTTGCTCTAAATACAAGCCTTCCAACAGATCTTGGTACTGTTTTAAATGCATGGTATTCGGCAGGCTTCTACACTGGCAAGTAAGTAACCATAAACAATACTTTTACCCATTCTTTAAAAGTTGATCTGAAGTGATTGCTTGGTTCAATTGAGGATAAAGAGCTTTCAAAAAGATATTAGAGAACACAAAATGTTTGCACTGAAACCCTCGTGCGGTTCTTGAAAAGTTACTATATAAACAAAAGCAGATGGATCGTTTGATATTACATCTATCTGATATCACCAGTGAATGTTGGTTTTCTCTTCTTGTCGATGCTCTTCAATGCAAGTTTTATATCAATAGTTTGTCTTGTTCTGTTCATTTGATACAATTGTTTCTGTTGCTTATAGTTTGAGTTTTGGCAATACGGTGCAGGTATCTTATGGAGCAGTCTATGGCGAAGAAAAGGCACTGATGGACATATCTTCAGGAAAATGGAAGTAATGGCAGTGGTTTCAGGGCAGGTTTTTTCCACTCTAGATTGTCTCCAGATCCCTTGCCGTTAAAGCAAACCTGAGAAAAGGGGGAAAACCCAGGTGATAGTTACGTTTCTAGAGGCATTAGTTTCATCAGTTGCTTTATTCATCAGCCAGTACCTTTTGATGGTTCACGAATAGTTTTGGTTGAGGCAAAAGCGTAAAAATGGAATACAAACAGTAACTAGTGTTTATTTATTTATTTTGGCTGAAAAGGTTGCTTTATTCAACTCAAGGCGGATTGTACAGAGTGTCAACTCATTTTTGCAAGTAATTGCAGAATGGTTAGCAGAATTATGATCACTTCTATCAACAATCTTGAATCTACATGAAGCAAACGTACCACTATTGCATTGTATGTCTCTCACAATAGGTCTATTTGCCAATCTTTCTTAGAACCATGGATGACTTGTAGAACGTCAAGGCAGTCTGTTTCCACCTCAATCTTTCCTGCTTTCCACTTCCACTCTCGGGATGCTTTAGAGCACTTAGCATGGCACAAGCTGTCAAGCTTTGCGTCAGTCATCCCTTATAACTACTCCAACTCCTACTGAATCTGAACTGTCATCCCATGCCCCAATCAGTGTCTATTTTCAGGAATCCTTGGCAAGGTTTCTCCCATCTCTGAACCTGCGGCCTCTGGGTTTTGGGCTTTGGAGATGCTTCTTGTACTACCCTGATCTGATTAAATTGCTCCTGTATTCATTGAATTGTAAGGGCGGAGATAGAAGATTTTTTGTTGGAAGATCGGCTTCGTTCCTAGAAATCTAGATGGGCCAACATGCAAATGCAATTTTAGAGATTACCAAGTGTCCGAAACGCTTCCAGAGTTGAGGATTTGTCTGGTGGGAAGAAGGCGCTTTCTTAACCTTTCGATCTTGATTCTGAGAGTACTAGATTAGATAGATTTAACAGTAATCTGACCATTTTTGTTTTAGGGCCAAACAATAGAATCAGACAGAGATTCTTGCTAACTGGAATTTGCAAAATATAAGCTTCTTTTTCTCTCTGATATCAAGTGTTATATCATCCTTAGATCCCAGTCAAACTTGTGATGTATAGCATGTACCATGCGATTTTTTTGTTCTCTACAGATCGTGAACATTGCCTTAGCTGGATCATCAACCTTTTTCTTTTCCGGCCGTGCCGCCGGGTAGAACGAACTATTTCGGAGCCCTTCATTGACGTTGCAAATGCGCCAAAGCGATTGGATACTAATCATTGTCAGAACTAGGAGTTGTTTGTCCATATTAAATATGTAACACATTAACATATTAAACGCATTCTCTTCAAGGCTCGAATCAAGGAAATTGAGATATTCCATAAGATCATGGTTTGTTCCCACTACAACGAATGCTGTTAGAAGAGAGATTGAGCTACTCCATAAAATCATGGTTGGTTTCCACTATAACAAGTGGTTTTAAAAGATAAAAGAAGTTAGTGAGGTCAAAGATAGAGTAACAGTTATGGGAAAGTTAATTAGAGAGGTTAAATATCAGTGCAGGGGCGGCTCCACAATGGATAATGGGGGCAATTACCCCATTAAAACTTTGTAAAATCTTTCATTACATATGCATACATCTTTAAAGTATATGTCATTGTCTGTCATTTTTATATATAAATGCTCTCACAAATTCTTTAAAACCCTTAACATATATGAGTAATAATTATATCAATATAGCTATTATCTTATTATTTTACTTCCCCCTTCTCATATCTATTGAATTATTTGTTTTGTATGGAAAATAAGAAAGTAGAAAAAATTTATGTATTGTTTTTATTTTTAATCTTAACTTTTTACATGTAAATAAAAAATATTGGAAAGAGTTAATATTGAAAATTTGAAACTATAGCTTGAAAGATAATATGATAAAATAATTTTTTAAATATGAAAATATTATAAAAATTTAGAATTGTCCAAAATAAAATGCATTCCAATAATTTTAGAACGGGGGTGGGATTAAATATTAATCAAGAAGTAAAACTTTCAAAGACTAACGTGTATTATTCCAAGGGCAAAGTTTACCAAGGGTACCATTGCTTATTTTGTTGTCCCAAACTAGTACCTGACTTTTAGATTTATCCTATTGAACTATCTAACCTATATCATACATTCCAATTAGGTACTTTTCGTTAATTCTAGCGTTAAATCTAACAAAAATTACTGACGCGACATTAAGTAACTATAGAATAAACTTAAAATAACAACTTTGGATCCTAAATTTTTTTAGCCATTAATTCTAAACCTAAAATTTACAGATCTAACACCTAAATCACCACTTTTACTAATGCCCCAATCCTAACCCAACCAGGCTCATTTATCTAGATGAATCATTCTCTCCTCCACTGGTGCATTCAAACAGAGGAATAGAAAGTTGGCAGTGACCCACCATCCGATCTACACAGCGCCGTGACTCCTGGCCACCTAGCCTTGGGCCGTGATCCGTGCTCAATCAACCTAGCCTTCACCTCAATGCCCAACCAACTAGTCTTCGCATGCCACCAGAGAAGCACTCATTTGATTGATGGTTTCAAAGGGAACAAAAATGGTCAACAAGGCCAAAGGGGAGATCGGAGAGATGCAACAATAGTTTCCATGGCGAAGCTTGTTCAAGTCTTTGCAATTGAGTGAGAATTGGGAATGAGGGTTAAGGTGGAGGACAGATAGATGAGCAAGAATTGTAGCAATCTTCAATGTGAACTGTCACGATGTTCATGGTGCAAAAACGAAGGTAGGCGTTGGCGAGAGATGGTGACCGCTTCAGGAGAAGGTGGGCAAGCGTCTTCCGATCCTATCACCTAAATCGTTGATGGTGACAGTCGGAGGAAGAAGAGGTGGGCAACACCAATGGTGAATTGGCGCCTACAGGGGTGGCTCTGAAGGCAATCAGCAGCTTCTAGTGCAGTGGCGGGAGAGTGAGGTTAGGGTTTTGGAGGACTGTATCAGGTGAGGGAGAGTAGAATTGATTTTAGTTAAAGTTTAAGAGTTAGAATTAATGATTGGAAAATTTTGAGGACCAAATTTGTTACTCTATCCGTTTCACAAAAACTGATCCTTTTACTATTCATAGCAATTAATTTATGATTTTATTTATTTTAAAATTTATTATAAAATATAAATATTTTATATGAAAATGAAACTTTAAAGATTATAGTTTCTAAATATCATTTTTAAGAATTTTTTTCAATACATATTAACTTGAATATATTCAAGTTAAACTTTAGTCAGAAAAGGTAAAATGATCGATTAATGTGAAACAGAGGGAGTTTCTTAAATTTATTTTAGTATTATTTAATTCCATGTCAGCATGTTCTATTTGATTTAATTGTAAAATTGACAGAAAGTACCTAATTGATATGTGCAATATAAGTTAGACAATTTGCTAGGACAAATATAAAAGTTAAATGCCAATTTGGGACAAGAAAATAAGCAAGGGTATTACTGGTGGAGTTTGTCCATTAATCCACAGTCTAACACATTTAAGTCACCACAGCTTGCGAGTTGTGACTTCCTCGAGAAGGGCGATCATCAACTGTTCCTAGCCTTTTTCTTCCTCCCTCCATATCATCTCACTCTGGGCTCAGAGGCCCCACTGCCAATGCCATTACTCCTCTCATCAGCTCATCAATTTTGATTCATAAGTAGTCTTGTAGACTTCTGTTGTATAACCTGTGGTTTTATAAATTAAAAATTGTTCTTATATAAGTTTGTATATTGTTTTTATCCGATATATTCTTTTATATATTATAGTTTGTTTTATTTAAGTTTCTACGTATTCTTATTGATGATCCTTAAAAAAAAATTATATTCTTATTGATATCTAATCTGCTTTCATTTTTTTCATGATTATATCATAGAAAAATATCTGTTCTTTTGTCCTAAACTGATTATTACTTGTCATTTGCCCAACATAATAATATCTATAAAAAGAACATATGCATAGTTTAAAATAACTTATACTTAAAAAAAAAAGATATATATTCAATTTCTTCTTCATCCTTACATTATCAGTTCTCATGACCTTTTTTTATATGTTTTCTTTCCGTTCCAATATACTTTATTACATATTTTTATTTGTTCTTTTATAAATTTATTTTTTTTCAGTTTCTATATATTCTTTTATTTTTATTATTTTTCAGTTCCTATATATTCTTTTATGATTAATGTTTATTTTTTTTTACTCAACTAGCTATTTGTTCTTTTCTTAGCTAACAAATTTAAACAAATGAAGGAAAAATAATAAAACTAGAAATCAAATAAAAATAAAGTTAAATACAAAATAAGATAAAAATGGGAAGAGAAAAAAAGAAGAAAAATAAGATTGAAAAGAAAAAAAATAAAATTGAAAAAACTAAAAAGGAAAACAAAAAAAATATGGAAAAAGTGAAATATGAAAGTTAGATAAAATTTAAATATAAAAGAGAAAAGAATAATACACAAAATGAAAAAATAAAATAAGAAAATGGAAATGAAAAAATAAAATAAGAAAATGGAAAAATAAAAGTAAACGCAAGGAAATGAAGGAAACAAAAAAAAAAGAGGGAAAGGGAAGTGAAAAAATATGAAATAAAGAAAAAGAAAAGGGGGGGGGGGGTAAAGGAAGCACCCCCCAAAATAAAATAAAACGAAACAAAAATGAACAAAAAAGGGGGAAGAATTAGAAAACAAATGAAAAACGAAAGCACAAAAAAAAAAAAACCACAATGAAGCAAGAAAGGACAAAAAAAAAAAAACAAAGAGAGAAAACAAATGAAACATGAGGGGACTGTGGGAATCAAACCAACGCCCAACGACCAACCCTCCTATGTCTTAAACCATTATGCCAAATTAGGATTTTTTCCTGAAATCGACAAAATTGGTAGAAATGGTAAAATTTGACATGATTCAAAGGCCTGATCTGACTCACATGAGTCCAAGCCCTGCCTGATTCAATTTGACCAGAAAAGTTAATGACTCAAACCCGACCTGAACCTGAACTCGATTGAAGTGAAAACCTGAGAAAACCCGAGCCAAACCCGACCTGACCCAAACCCGAAATAACCCGATGACTAAACCCGACAAGACTTGATTTTAACTTAAATCAACATAAAATATATGGTTGGCAAAGACTTTAGAAAATTTATAATTTAATATATGTGAATGAGTTTCTTTTATTCTGTTGATATGTTTTTTATTGTTGAGCGAACAAGTGAGAGCTATGGTAAACGATTAGTGATACGGTGATAAAGAGATAAGAATAATTAGGTTTTAGAAATTATAATACTTCTTCTGTCTCATATTCTTTGAAATATTTAAATTTTTTGAATAGTTTGAATTAAATTTATTTATATTACTCTAGTTATCTCAAATTCTTTGCACTATTCATATTTTAGCAACTAATCTATATTTTTTATTTTTAACATTTTAATATATAAATAAAAATATTTTATACATGAATGATAAATCAAGATTTATAGTTTTTAGATATATTTTTTTTTAATTTTTAATAAATAATAATATAAATAAATTCAAGTCAAATTAGTCAGAAAAGTTAAATTGAGTAAAGAAAATGGGATGGAGGGAGATTATTTATTAAAAAAAATTAAGAAAGTATATATTTAGAAACTATAGGTCTTTATTTATTATTTAATATAATAATATTTTATTTATATACTAAAATATTGAAAATAAAAAATCATAGATTAATTGTTAAATAGTGAATGTTATAAAAAATTTTGTACAGAGAGAATATTTTATTAAAAAAATTATATATTAATATATTTTCATAAATTTTATGTTATTTTTTATATATAGTTAAATTAAATTTTAATCAAAATTAAATAAAAAAATTGAATCGATATAGCCATTTCGACTTATACATTAGTGAACTAAGTAAACTTGATAATCAAGTTGAATATGGTCTAAGACCCGATAACCCGACCTGATTGGATCTGAACCTAAATAAACCCGGCCTAACTCAACCCGAACCTAAAATCTACTTAAACCGAAAACAACCTGAACCCAAATAAACCGACCTGGACCTGAATACATGCTAATCCAATTAAACCTGAACTTGAATAACCTGACCCAAACCTGATCCAACTTACCCAATTGCCATCCCTAAAAATTGGAATAAGTTTTGTATTTATGCATGTCCGGGTGCATCCATACACTTGATGCATGCAAGATTCTCCCTTTGTCCAATTCCTCTTTTGTATTTATGCATCAGACTTGAATCTGTATGTATATCGATTGATAAAAGAGATATTTTAGAATATTGAACAGTTAATATATCAAGCCTAGCTCACCTGCCATGGAGGCTACAACTAATGGTGTTAGTTGGGCCGACCCTGGGCTGAGTTGGGTCTGGGCAAGTCCTAGGCTTACGGTTTTTAATTTTTTAAAAAAAAAATTTTAAATGTGATTTTGACACAAATTTTTTGAAAATTACTTGTTTTAAGAGTAAAACACAACCATCCGTGTGAAATTTTATTAATTTTAAAACCAAATGACAAAATGTTCTATAAAATTAAACTTAAAAGAAAACCTAGGATCTGTGCTCAATAGTATAATTAGATCGAATACAAACTAAAAAAATAACGAGCAAACCTAAGATCTATGTGTCTACATCATTGGGGTTTTCATTGTTGAAACTATTGTGGCTTGCATTTCTAATGCTACAAAACCCCAATCATGATTGCAGATACAAATCTCAATTGCATTCGATGATAATCTTGCTCGTCTCTTTAAAATTACAAATTTTTCGGCGTTGAAAGCTGACTTAGATGTAACAGCTGAGACAGGAACATCTAGAACTTCTTTGGCAATGATGGAAAATATTGAAAATATATTGCTTTTTTACTTTCCACCATTCTAGAATATCGGTCTCACTATTCTCTCAAACCAAGTTAAGATATACTTCAACTTTATTAAGACTAAAGGCTGTTTAAGGAGTTGTTCAATCGGATTGAATGCTGATAAGACTGACGATGATGAACACCCGACGGTAGTGGAAGTAGTGTTCCCTACCTTATCCTTATGCCGGTTGGCATAAATCTTAAATAACTCTTACAAGTGCTTGTGCTTGTCAATAGTGGTAGTTATAGCATGAACAGAAATATGCAATATTTCTCAGAAACTATAATTATCCTCGAGTAGCTGCTGTGTGCCTGTGATTCTGACGGTTGGGTCTAGTGCAGATGCAAGGAAATAGATTGGAGGTACATCACTGAAATATAAAATCTATTTGTCTTTCATGGCATTGACCGTGTCTTTCAAGAACTCTTCATCTTTATATTGGTTCAAAACCCATGCAGTATTGACCAAATACATTAAAATCTTGTGAGAAGTGAGATAGTATACCAGAGAAAAAAAATAGTGGTATCATAAAAATATCATAGCACAATGGCTACTTTTGACAGTTTGTCTCACATCTCTTGTTTTAAAGTATTTTCTTTTCTTTCACATTTATAAAACATGTCATATGCGCAACAAATGACATTGCATCCATCAACATCTCGTAATTTAAGTTCCATTGGGTGGGCAATCAATTTTAAAATGTTTCCAGCTAAACTCAAGGTCATTTTCAAGATAATATGCGTTAAACTCTTTGAAAACTTTGTTCCTTGACTTCAAATAATAGATTGCCCACTGAATGGGAGTAATTTCAATGCTCAAAACTTTAAGACCTAAGTTTAAAATATGACATACACATCTAATGTGAAAAAATGTGGCATTGCGGATAGGTTCTAATGATTTCTTCAATGTCTTAGCCGTGACATTGTTGTTGGATGCATTATCAAATGTTATGATAAAAACCTTGTCATGACAAAAAAAATTAAAAGTTTCTAAAATAGCTTGGAATAAGTTCCAACTAATATGATAGACCTTCATCCACTTAAATGCAATGATACGCTTTTAAACGACCTAATTATCATCAATCCAATGTGCAATAATACAATAATAATCATGCCCAAATGGTGAAGTCCACATATCACTAGTAAATGAGGTATAATGATCAAGAGCAGAGAAGTATGCTAAATGTCTCTCTTCTAGCAGTACTCCTAGATGTTCTTTTAAAAGCAGAGTTTAATAATCCAATTTTTCATGTGCATATCTTCAGCTTGTCTAAATGGTTTTTCAATCAACATCATCCATTCTAACATGCATTCGCTACAATTTTATTGATTAAATATAAAAATATCTAATCTGCCAGCAGTACTCCCAAGCTGTGTTTGATAGTCGGTACTAGTAGCTACATTCGGACAAAGATTCAGATGCTTCTCTTCCATGTGTAGTTTGAATGTTCCCGTATCGGAGTTCTTTTTATGCGCAAGCTTTGTCTTACAATGTTTGCAATTTGTAAACCTTGCGTCGTTGCCATGACCATTCTTCTTGAAAACTTGGTCAAATTGCTCTCAAACCCATGCGATAAGTCTCAACGTCTTACTTTGTCTTTCAACTTTAGGTTGATGGCTTGTCAGAGAGGGTTGGGAACCACCTCCTCCACTAACATTCTCTGCTAGCGTGGTCACCACCTCTTCAACATTATCATTAGAAAGTTGATCGTCGAGCCCTAAGTCGTATTGACCCATATTGAATTTCTCATCATTGTTGGTTTGGGTCACCGGTTGGGAAACCCCACGGAAAAATGGTCTCAAACTGACGTGAGATGAAGAGTTAGAAGCCTTTTCTTTTTTTCCTTTAATGCTATTTGTGTGAGAATAAATTGATAAAATGAAGAAATTTGGAAGTGATTAAGAAAAAAAAAAAGGAAACAAGCTTGAGAGTTTAAAGAAAATGAGAGAATGTATTAGAAAAAAGGGAGAGATTGTTAAGATTGATATGAAGAAATGACGGAAATGACCTCCCTATTTATAAGGGAAGACCTTTTTTTTTTTTGGACCCAAAAGCCCTCAAAATATAATTGAGGGGGGTGTAAAATGTAAATTCGGGGTAAAAAAAACACTGCAAACCATTAAAGCAACTAAAAGTGCAATTTGATTGTTGCTGACCATTGGAACTAGCCCAGCCTAGATCGGGACTGCCAGTCCTTGTTCAAGCAGTGCCTGGTCTCGTGCTGCAGGCCGAGCTGTGCCTGTCCCAGGCTTGCTTCCCTCTTCTCACAGGCCCATACCCGTCCCTCTCTAATGTGTGCCTACCTGGGGCCCATGTCGAGCTGGGCTTTAACTGGTCTCAAGCTGGATTTGACCTGGGTTGGGCCCAATCCACCCCTTTGGACATCTTTGGCTGCAATGATAGTATGGTTGTTTTGTGATTTTTGAATTCTGGGCTCCTAGATACAAGCCTTTTTGCTTGTAGTTGTGTTTTACGCTTCTAACTTGTCCTCATTTACATGTGCCATTGGTGAGGTCCCCACCCTGCCGCTTGAATGGGAACATCTGTATCAACTTTCAAAATTTCTGCAGCCCTTTGAATAGAATTCTCATTCACTTGGCTAACCTCCTGCAAAAGCCGGAGCTGAAAGTTTGATATTTGATCACCTCTTTGAAGCCGCTTCCTTTGCTGGGGCGGTAGATGTATCCAAAGGTTGTGCCTGAGACAGACCACCAACCCCAGTGACAGGGACAACAGCCATTGGTTCCACTGCAACTTTGGCCTGAAACCCATGAGAATTTTGGGAGTCCTGCAAATTCCCAGAACCATCCACAGCCTTCATTTCCTTCCCACCAGTAGCACCACGGACTGAAGCACCTGATTCCAATGGATGGCAAACACAGCTCCAGGACTGGACAGTGGACTCGTCAGTTTAAGATCAGAGTTTTCCATCCAAATCCTCCATGATAAACATCAAAATGGTTGTAATAGAAGACGGTGAAGGACGAGTCATAAACAGAACAATAGAAAACCATTCAAATTCACAATATCTTATCAGAAACATGCAGATAACACCAGTAAACCATAGGAACAATCCTAAGTTCATCACTCATGAAAGAGTTGAGGAAACTCTACTAGTGGCATTGAGTGATTACTTAGTGATTAATTTAGCTCCGCAGAAGGTAACAGGAACTACCACTAGTGATAGTTCAACTACTAATTATCATGACCAGTAACAGGAACTTGTTTCATGCCTTCACTTTCGCAGCAGCCTCCTTGATTTGCTGGATCGTGAAAATCCCGAAGAGGCTGTCATCAGTAACAGCATGAACAACAGCACATGCTAAGTCATTGACACTGATTGGTGGAGTCAAAAACAAAGATGAGCCTGGAAGTGAGTTTAATGGTCCAGTGAAGTTCTCAGTGGCATGAAGAATTTTCTCCATTGGTTCCCCTATCAGATCCATAGGAATCTCAAACCCACTAACTCGCCTCTTCCCATAAACTAAACCTGGCCTGAAAATAACGCCTGCCATTATAAATTATCAAAGTCAGAAGAATAAAGCAGAAAAAGCAAGAGGAACAGTTGTTAAATAACTGATGCGTGATTGCGTTTTACATGAAACCGCAAAACAAAAATTTTTTTAAAAAATTCCTCATGTTTTTTATTTCCATATTTTCCTTTTCTTTTCCATGACAAGGATCTTATGCTAGTTTCAGTTCATTTGCTACATCACCAAATTCAAAAGATCTTTTTTTTCCAACATGAGTGGCTATTATGACTTGGACCTTAATTTAAGTTTTCCCATCAAGCAGGGCATTAGCCTTGATGAGGAACAAGAAAGGAGTTTTAGCATGCTAGAAATTACCAGAGTTAGGGTACTTGGAGAGAACCTCAGATTCTGCTTTTCTCTTTCCGGTAAAGTATCCGAATTGCAGCAAATTCGAAGGTAAGTTATGATCATGAATTGAAATCATGATAAATTTGGGGACACCTGAGAAGAATACAGAAGGTATTCGTTAGGACATTCTCAAAGCACCATTACATTGATCAACATTGTGCTTTGCTCAAAATCAGTAAACGCCCATCTATCCTCTTTCTCGAAATCCAGAAAATCCATAATTCCTTTCAAGCCACTAATCCACAGTCATTAAGCCAAACCCCTCCAATCGGCCTAACCACATAAGTTCAATTGTGAGGTGAGGTATCAGAAATGGGTCCCTAAAGAAGCTGAAGCGAAGGTTGCTGATCTGAAGTGGCATCAAAATGGAAAATGTACAACTTTCCGAAACTAATCAGTAGTGGTGCCTCACCAAAATCTTTTGCAGCATTTACAGCCACAATATTAGCCTCGCCATTAACGCGTTGCATTTGTTCTTCACTGCCAAAACCACCAATAGTTGAGACCACAGCGGTAGCTCCAACAAGGATTTGATCCCAGTTCACATGAAAAACATCACCTGCAGAAGCAGTAACAAGAATACAATTCCACATGCAAGGCGCATAGCAGATGATAACTTAAATCATTTATTCACACACAACCGCATAATTTTTCAGGAGAAGAAACCTACCTGCTACCCAGTTAACCTGATCCACCCATGGAGCTGATAAAGCAGGACGTCCAGATCTGAATAATGAAACAATTATGACAAACAGACATCAAATATATATGTTGAGAATAGCAGCTATTTTAGACTCACTAATGGTGCCTATATGTATAATATCTGAGACCTGTTCAGGCTTGTCACTTCCATGCCATTAGCTATAGCAACCTCGCATATTGAAGAACCAATAAAGCCATTTCCTCCTAGAACTACAACCTACAAAAGAAAAGAATGCCGGTGAGAAACACATGGTTCTAAATTGTAACTGAATGAACAGAACTGCAAAACCATTTTAGTGAGCAACATTAGCAAAGACACAGACTTCAACACAGCACATGCATACCCGTTCATGCCTCGCATCAGCTGCAACATCTCTTTTGCTTGGTATAGAGTCCTCTGCTACACCATAGCCTGAGTAGTTGCATTTCACACCAAACTTGACTGAGCTGAAATAGGCAATCAAACTTAGATGAATCAAGTCATACTGAGGAGAAAGTAAAAGCAAAAGCAAAATAGTTGGTAAATAAGAAAAACTAAAGTAACTTAATAGCAAATTGCTTCTCCATTCGGCAACGCTTACAGTATAGGCGTCGTTAGATATTAAGCTCAGCGATTAGTGTTAAAGTTTTAAAAGAAAATATATGTAATAGTACTTTTTAGCTCTAACGATTTAATCTGCACCGTTAATAAACCAACTGGTTCACGTCCTTCAAAATAAAGAATCTGGGGAGCAGATGAAAAAGGTGGACTAGGAGGGGAGGGAGCCAACCGCTTGGGAAGGAGCGGGCGGTGGCGAGAGGGCAAGGAAGCGGCGGCGAGAAAAGAAGGAGCAGCGGAAGTGGCCGGTGGCGAGCAGCGGAAGGAGAAAGACGTCGTCATTGCCGTTGTCAAGTCTGTCGGCTGGCACAAGCTCCGATCCTAGATAGGCATGCCGGGCGACATAGACATGTGCACCATAATATTTTAATCTGATGCCATGTCAGTTGTCAGGATCAGGCTCATTTAAATTGCCCGTCCCAGCCCAAGAGCGGTGCCCTTGACCAACTCTTTTGTCGCCTAACACATAATGTTAGCTGCATGACAGAAGCGGAAATTACTGTCTTTTTTCAATTTTGTTTTAGTTTTAATTAAAATTAATGATATTCAAAAATTAATATTTTATTTATTTATTTATTTATTTTTTACCAATGGATAAGAGACTTCAATAATGCTGGAGGGGATCATACAAAGCTTCCTAATCAATGAGGGATACATGACTCATGTCCTTTTTACACCACTTAATAATATGATTAAGTTTGTGGACCCTTCCGTGTTGTCGTGGGGAAAAATTTCATATTTAAAGTTTGCATGTAGCAGCAATTGCTTCAGCTGCTAGAGCATTTAATGCCTACAAATACCTTCCCTTTGTAATTAACATCTATTCTCTATGATCTTTAAGGATAACTCCAATGCCTATAGAGCCTGAAGTAATGCTCTAACACCATCAACATTATCAAATCTATGGAAGCCTTCACATAAGGAAATTACTAACGAAACACTATTTTGACATGGGATTCGGATATCCAGAAAAATAGGCATGGTGGTTGAACTAATTAGATAAGAAAGCAGTCTACTCATTTCCAAATGCTGGAAGTTTGGGCCAAGTTCTTGGTTATAGCTTTTTATTGGCCAAATTTCTTTTGTATTTCCTGTGCTTGTTTAGAAACATGCTCTAGGGTTGTTTGTTTTATTGGTTCAATGGCGAGATGAGTTTTATTTGTAAAATTCTATATTCATCCATTGATGGGCATTTGGCCACACAGAGAGGTTAAGGAAATATGACATCACAATAGGACCCAAAAGTATGAGATACAATTTATAGTAGGAGAATAACAACATGACAACTTGTTATGTCTGTGATTGATTTACAACTATTAGATTTGTGGAATCTATAGTAGGACTGACAGATTCAATGACTGCAGATTAATCACAGACATAACAAACTGTAAGGCTAAAAGGATCCTTTCTAATGCCTCTGTAATCTTTTTGTTCCATTAATTAACATTCTATTTCAACGAAAACAAACATCAACCTAACACTAGATCCATAAAAAATATAGAATGAGATCGCTATTTCAAACTAATAAATTCTAAGCTTAGAAATATATAGTAATATCACAAATTAATAATTGCCATTCGTGTAAACATATAGTTTTTCTTTATAAAGGATATACTTTATCCCAATCAACAGTCAGTCATATGCCAAACCAACGACAAACCAACTAAAAGCACTATTCATTCCTACAATACCAAGTTAAAGAAAAAGAATCGCAGCGAGTCAAACCTACCTCATAAATCAAAATAAATTTGAAATAAATTAACTCATAAATAATTGAAAAAAAAATTCAAATAGAAATTGATAAAATAATCATAATGAACAATAGATGATCTAACTAATTAAAATACATATCAATGCCTAATATTAGATTTGCTAACATAAAATCTAATAGAATTAATAAAATAAAATTATTTGACACCATCATCTAATCCATTACTTGAAGAATGTGTCACCATGATGTCTTGTCATTTTTTACCCTCCGACTGACCAACTAGCACAAAAAAATGAATCATAGAGCATCAGATGAAGAAATGGTGGAAAAACAGAGTAAGGTGATTGATCGGGTATAATAACTATAACAAGTCCATTGACCAGGATTAGATTTGTACCCAAACCCAGCTGAAGATGCATAGAAAAGAGGAAGAATGTAATGCCTTGAAAAAAAGTGGCAGCTATAGTAAAAAGTTTGACCATATAGTTTTGACAACTGGAATTGATGCATTGCATCTAGAATATCTAAAAAAAAAAATCCCTAAAATAAATCAGCACGCTTTAAGTTACCTCTTTGTCCTATAAAGAGTGAAGTATTTTCTTTACATAGACAGATTAATGTGTGTAATTCATGATATTTTTCCAATTTTACCCATAAAATTAAAATTTTAAAAAACTTCTTTTTAGGTTTTGTATTATGATAGTTTAAATGATAATTTAGAAAAAAAGATTTCTTTTTTTGGATTTTGTTTAATAAGAGTTTATTTTTTTAAAAAAATTCTTATTTTGTTTTGTGTAATGAGAGTTTAAGTGAGAATAGTAAGATAAATTAGATATTAAAAAATTTTCAATAAGAGAAATGCTCAAATCTTCTTGGGACAAACCACAAAAGAATAAATTTCATCCTTTTTTAGGACGGATGAAATATTAATTTTCTCCACTTAAAAAGATATAGTCTTTTCTTTACTAGTTTTGTAAATTATCATTCATTATAGGCTGTAAGTTTTTCATCTATTTTGTCTTCTCTAGCAAGTTATTACAATTTTAGTCCCTGTTCTTTTCAGTTTAATCACTCTATGTTACCACATTAAAAAAAAACATTAAATTTGACCTGCTGCTCAACTAAACAAATTTGGGCCTTAAAGCATAGAAAATTGCAGCATCTACCAAACATGCTTAATCTCCACCATCCAATTGCCCCACCAACTGTTGCTTTGCATGCTTTGTTCATGACATCGGCCCAACAATATCTAGGTTGTATGGTCTCCAGTAAGCCTTCCATAAAATGATTGGCCATCTAGCCACCAACATCAGGCATCGTCAAATTATCTCCTTCCTGAATTGAGCTTGACATCGATATCTCCTTATCGATTTACACAAGGCTTGTAGGAGGTTCTATGAAAGTGGATTTGGTTTGACGACTCCCATGAGCAAAGCCTAGTTATCTCCCATGCCCCTACCTTACACATGATGGCTCCCCTGCCCCTGTGTTTTGGTCTTGCAATAGAGGAGCACATCTTGTTCAATGCATATTGGACTTTCCAAGTATTGGAAGTATTTTTACAATGAAGAAGGTGTGGAACCACTTCACTCACCCTAGTGCCTAAAAACCAAAAAAGTGGTGTCTAGCTAGAGACAATAAATCAAGCACTTATTGGGAGGCACCCTAACATCTTTTCCCTCATTTCTTCTTTTTATTGTTTTTTTCAATAAGTTGAGTTTTAAGAAAAATATCTTTTAATTACTCTTTGTGCTTTTTATAGGTGCATGGTGGAAAGATCAAGAACAATCATGAGAAGATGAAGTACCACCATCATTAAGAGTTTGAGTGGAAGTACTTGGAGGAGTGAACATCCGTTTTCTGGGTATGACTCTTGAAACCCAATCTCCTTTCTAGCTTGTTTTGTCAACATTGTGGATAATATTAGTTTTAAGTTTAGGGGAGAAATGTGTTTTGTGGCTGATACTTGTTTGAGTGTTTTCCTAAGACTTGGCATTTAGTTATATGTTCTTTCTTTTAGACTAGTTTTTGGTGATTTTTCTTTTTTCTTATGACATTACATGCATATCATGTATTTTTCCCTTATCATATATGACTTATAGTGGATGAATGTAGGAGCGTGTAGTTTGCATTTGGTTTGTGTGAATATAAGGAACCAATGTATGCTTTTAGTTATATTCGAAGGAATTCATTTTGTAATTTCAAGTCAATTGTAAGTTTTGTTAAGGAAGGAAAAGTTTTCATTTGTCATTAATGGTAAAAACTTTACCCGGTGAGTTTTTGGGCCTTGTGTGATACATTTGCACTATGGATGATTTCTTCGTTGGATTGGTGCTTGTTTTGTATATGGATTCTCTAATTTTCTTGTGGAACCCCTCATATTCGAATTGATTCATGCAGATAAGGGATGAAAATGACAATTTAGAGCTAAACTACATACCTAAATGGCTAACCCTTCATCATAATTTTTAGATTAACACCTTTGAGCCTTTAAGCCATGTTTCTGTTTAACCCACATAATTAAGCCATATCCATTATTATTTATCCTCTCTTGATCGTTGAAGTAAGTTGACCATTGCATATATGGGCTTAGAAAGGATAAAAATTTATGAGTTATGAGAGTGAGCAATGAACAAATTTTAGGGAAAGATGTTCGGTTATGAACTTATTGTTGAGATTATGTAGTTATGATTTGAGTGTTCTTTGGATAAATCATGCACATTTGTTTGAGCTTTAAAGATTGGATGAATTTTTAGTTTGTTAAAGATTATTTTTTCCTTAAAAAAAAGGCAAAATGAGTCAACGTGAATAAGACCTTGTTATAAATAAAAAATAAAAAATAAAAAATAAAAAATAAAAAATAAAAGGGAAAAGTAGAAATACTTCATCCATTTGATAGGAATTCACTCAAATGTTCTGTTCAAGTTGTGCATGTGGGGGTTATTTAGGATGTGACTTGGAAGCTAATAAAGTCTTGTTCTTGAGTTTGGAAGCCTTGGGTGGGACTTTGGAGTTAATTATTAGGTTTGTCCATAGTGTTTATGCTTGACTTGCTTCGTTATCTCCACCTAAAAAAGCCTTCTATCAATTCCTATCCATACTAAACCCAACCAAGATACTAGCCTTAATATATGTCATCACACTTGAATTTGCATGCATATTTCTTAAGGACAATTAGTGGGTTGTTTAGGCCTTTTTACAAATTTGTGGATGAAGTAGCATTATGAGCCGTAAATACACTAGGCAACTATAGATTAGGGAGCAAAACACTTAGGAAGTGAATGTCTACCATTAGTGACAAGGTTATTCTTTCTTTCCTTATCTTGACTTCTTTTAAGTTGATTTTGTGAAATGAATGATTTCATGATATGGTATTGGGTATGCATTGTTAGCTTTTTTGTTTTGGTTGTTTTCCATTTTTAGTTAGAGCATGCTAAGGACTAGCATCATCTTAAATTTAGTGGAGTTGATAAATGTTAATTTACATGGTCAAAATTGTTAACAGTTTGGGAATTTTGAGTGTTTTTTTTTCTACATTACTACACCACATTTTTTTTTTGTCATCTCTTACTTTGGACTTTCATTTTGTAGGAAGGAGAAAGGAACTTAAACATCGGATCAGATCGAAACCAAGCGGAATGAAAAAGTGACAAGTTCAAAAAAACAGTTTATCAGGGCTATGGCCTCAGCAGTGCTGCAGCCCCACAGTGTAATGATTCTGGAAGCTCGTTTCATGCCTTAGGCACTGCGGTGCCAATGCTTTTCGTGTTTTGGTTGCTGTAGCACCAGATGGCCTCCTCTGGCACCCTAATGCCCCGGCACCCAAATGAAAATGGTCCCCTACCTTCAATTTAAATCCAAGCATGCTATTTGCTAAGGAATTTGATCCAAATGGTTAGGTGAATCAAAGAGACACCTCAAAGATTGAAAAAAATCTGAAAAAGCTTAGAGACATTCATTATTCTACATCTTCTTAAGTTAGAGCTAGTTTTTCTTCTTCATGTTTTCTCTCAAGTTTCATAATCTTGTGGAGACATTTATGGAAAGTTGCTTGGAAGAGGCTTAGAGCTCTTGAGGATTTCTTAAAGATTTGAGGAGTCAAGCTCATTTGGTCCATTTTGGTTCCTTATTTCCTTTTCCTTGTAGCTACACATGGATGTTGTTTTGTGTGTTTTCATGTTTATGTTTAGTTTGATTATGGAATAGTTTTCTATTCACTTTCTATGGTTGTAGCTACTTGAATTGGTTATGTTTTTGGACTAATGGCTATTTGTCTTTGATTTTCCTTCTTTGCTTGTTTGCCCTTTTCATTAAGTTTATTTTGTGTTGATTGAATAGGGGCTCTAGTCAATTACACCCTAGATTTCTTTTAAACTCTTAGAAAAGATTAAAAGGAATTGAAATTAGGAGAAGAATGTAATAACCATGGGCTTGTTAAGAGACCAGTTTAGAACACCAGGTAAAGGTAAATTAAGCTTGATAGTGCCTCTCTTGAACTAACAATTTGGATGGGAGTCCATTCTAGTTTAAGCTTGGGAGAGTAAATGCTCAATTAGTTAATTTCACCAACAAATAGGAAAAGCAAACCATTAGCCATAATTCAGTAGTTAACCAAATCAAGTAGTGAACCCATAAGAAGTGTGCCTTAGTAATTTGACAAAAACCAAAAATTTGATTACATTCTTGCATTATAGGTTAATAGCATTTCACTTAACTAAGTTTAGTTACTTGTTTGACTTGCTTAAAGTTTCATTCAACTTAGATTGTTTAGCTAAAGTTAACTTAGAATAGTGGTACTTGGCAACCAATTTAAACAATTCTCGTGGGAATGATACTTTTTCTTACCCAACTTCAATGTCTACTATGTGCTTGCGGTTATGGTTTAAAACTTACAATAAGTTTTTGGTGTCGTTGTTGGAGATTGATTGCATTGAATTGTTCAATATCATTGCTAGAAGATTGACTCTAGACTAAACCTTTATTTCTTTACTTATTTGTTACCTCTATGTTGGGATATTTCTTTGGTAGGTGCCATTGGTGTATAACCCATTCCTAACACTCTACTTGTTGCCATTTATTCTAGAGATCGAAAGACATCTTAGAGAGATTCGAGCTACACCACACTTAGGAGAATCAAGCTCCATCTCTACCTTTAGGGAAGATTATGCAAATAATCTTAATGGTAATGGGTATAATAGTGGCAATGGAGGAAATGGAGGGATGGATCATCAAGATACAATTTATCCAAGTTCTCCTCATGGATTTTGTGATTCTTAATGGTAATAGAAAATGTTTTGGTAAAAGTTGGAAAATTTGTCCTCCTCATGGATTTTGTGATTCTTGACACGGAAGAAGATTACCAAGTCCTCTTCATCTTTAGAAGACCATTCTTGGCTAGCACCGGAGCAATTATAGATGTGAAGGGAGGCAAGCTTATATTCAATGTTGAGGATGAAAAAATAGAGTTTAATATGCTTGATTCTAGCATCCCCCTCCTAAGATGGAAGTGTATATGGTTGATGTAGTCATAGAATCCAACTAAGAAAATTCTTTTACCTTTATTATAGGTGGTGACAAAAAAGAAATCAATGAATTTGAGCTTTTCAATTTCAAGGAAAAAGTAAAAGATGAAACAAGACACTCGTTGATGGAAGAAAAGAAAAAGAAAACAATGAAGAAGAAATGGGTAGCAACAAGAAATGGAAATGTAAAGAACCCCAAAATGATTAAAGAGGAAAGAAAATGAGAACTCAAGCATAGAGATGAACACATCTTGTTGGATTTATATTAGACTTTCCAAGTATTAGAAGCATTCTTACAATAGAGAAGGTATGAAACCACATCACCCACCCTAGTGCCTAAAAACAAAAAAGTTATCTCTAAATCAAGTGCTTGTTGGGAGGCACCCTAACATCTCTTCCCTCCGTTGTGTTTTTAATTGTCTTTTCAATAAGTTGAGTTTTAGGGAAAATGTCTTTTAATTGCTCTTTGTGCTTTTTGTAGGTGCATAGTGGAAAGATTAAGATCAAACATGAAAAATGAAATGCCACCATCACTAAGAGTTTAAGCGAGAGTAATTAGAGGTGGAACATCCGCCTCCCTGGTATGATTCTTGAAACCCAATCTCCTTTCTAACTTTTCTTGTCAACATTGTAGACAATGTTGGTTTTAAGTTTGGGGGAGAAATGTGTTTATGAATGATACTTGTTTGAGTGTTTTCCTAGGACTTGACATTTAGTTGTATGTTCTTTTTTTTTACACTAGTTTTTGATGATTTTTTTTTCATATGACATTATATGTATATCATATCTCTTTTCCTTATCATGTATGACATATAGTAAATGAATGTAGGAGCATATAGTTTGCATTTAGGTTATGTAAATGTGGGGAACCAATGCATGCTTTTTATTACGTTCAGAGAAATTCATTTGCAATTTCAAGTTAATTGTAAGTTTTGTTAAGGAAGGAAAGATTTTCAGTAGTTAGTAATGGTTGAAACTTTACCCGGTGAGTCTTTGGGCTTTATGTGATACACTTGCACTATGGATGATTTCTTTCATTGGAGTGGTGCTTGTTTTTGTATATGAATTCTCTAATATGCTTGTAAACCCCTTCATATCCGAATTGATACATGCAAATAGGGGATGAAAATGAAAATTTAGGGCTAAACTACATACCTAAATAGCTAACCCTTCATCATAATCTTTAGATTAACCCCTTTGAGCCTTTAAGCCATGTATGTTGTTCAACCCATATAATTGAGCCATATCCATTATTATTTATCCTCTCTTGGCCATTGAAGTAAGTTGAGCATTGCATATATGGGCTTGGAAAAGGTAAACATTTGTGAGTTATTAGAGTGAGCAATGGATAAGTTTTGGGGAAAGATGTTGGGTTATGAACTTATTGTTGAGATTATGTAGTTATGGTTTGAGTGTTCTTTGAATAAATCATGCACATTTGTTTGAGCTTTAAAAATTGGGTAGATTTCTATTTTATTATATGTTACCTTTTCCTCAAGAAAAAGGCAAAATAAGTCAATATGGAAAAGCCCTTGTTATAAATAAAAAAAATAAAAAAATGAAAACAAAATGAAAACAAAAAAAATAAAAAATAAAAAAGAAAAAGGAAAAGTAGAAGTACTTCATCCATTTAATAAGAGTTCACTCAAGCGTTTTGTTAAAATTGTGCATGTGAGGGTTATTTAAGATGTTACTTAGGAGCTAAGTAAAGTCTTTTTCTTGAGTTTGGATACCTTAGGTGGTAGGATTTTAGAGTTGATTATTAGGACTTAGGAAGTGAATGTCTACCATTATTGATAAGGTTTCTTTCTTTACTTATCTTGACTTCTCTTGAGTTGATTTTGAGAAATGAATGATTTCATGATGTAGTATTGGCTATGCATTGTTAGCTTTTTTTTTTTGGTTATTTTCCATTTTTAGTTAGCGCATGCTATGGACTAGCATCATATTAAGTTTGGGGAAGTTTATAAATGTCAATTTACATGGTTAAAATTGTTAACATTTTGGAGATTTTGAGTGTCTTTTTCTACATTACCACACCACATTTTTTCCCATATCTTGATTTACACTTTCATTTTTCAAGGAAGAAAAGAGAACCGAAGCATCGGATTAGATCAAAAGTAAGCATAGTGAAAAAGTGAAAAATTCAGACGAACAGTTCAATAGGGCTGTGGCCCCAGTGGCGCTGCAGCCCCACTATGCAATGATTCTAGAAGCTGACTTTAAGCTTAGGGCACTGCGACACCGGTGGCACAAGTGCCTTTCATGTTTTGGGCACCATAGTGCCTAGATGGACTCCTTTGGCGCCCCAACACCTATGCACCTAGATGAAAATGGTTCCCCACCTCTAATTTTAATCTAAGCATGCTATTGGCTAGGGGATTTGATCCAATTGGGTAGGTAAATGAAAGAGATACCTCAAAGACTTAGAAAAATTTGGAACCAAGCTTAGAGACATTCATTATTCTTCATCTTCTCAAGTTAGAGCCAAGTTTTCTTCTTCATCTTTTCTCTCAACTTTCACCATCTTATGGAGGCGTTTATAGAAAGTTGCTTGGAGGAAGCTTGGAGCTCTTGAGGATTTCTTGAAAACTTAAGGAGTCAAGCTCATTTAGCCCCCTTTGGTTTCTTCCTTCTTTTTCCTTGTAGCTAAACATGGATGTTGTTTTGTGTATTTTCATGTTTATGTTTAGTTTGGTTATGGAGTAGTTTTCTATACACTTTTGATGATTGTAGTTATTTGAATTGGTTTTGTTGTTGGATTAATGATTATTTGTATTTGATTTTCCCTCTTTGCTTGTTTACCCTTTTCATTGAGCGTATTATTATGTTGATTGATTAGAGGCTCTAGTCAATTGCACCCTAGATTTTTTTTAAACTCGTGGGAAAAATTAGAGGGAATTAGAATTAGGAAAAGAGTGTAGTGACCATGGACTTATTGGAAGACTAGTTTAGGATACTAGGCGAAGGTAAATTAAAAGGTAAAATCCATCTGGGGGTCCATTAGCTTATTTTTTTTTTGTCTAAAATGAGTACCCTACCCTAAGGTTGTTCTATTGGAGTACCTTACCTTAGTTATCACATCTTAATTGAGTCCTTTCCATTAATTTCAGTGTTAAATGGGACAGAAATTACTGATGTGGCATTAATTAATATTAAAATAAATATAAAATAGTAATTTTGGTCCCCAAACATTTTCAATTAATGATTTTAAACCTTTCAAACTTTCTAAACACCAATATTAAATCCAAACTTTTAAATTTTTTTTCATTCTAACCACAAAAATATCAAAAACTAACCCAAATTACAAAACAATTAACTCAAAATAGGCAAACAAGCAATTAGATCTAGGCGAACTCCATTGTTACCGAATTCCATTGTCACTAGAGCTTCAAATAGGCAGATAAGTAACTAGATCTAGGGCATCCTCGTTGCCGGACTCCATCGTCTTTGAACATACCCATTCGTCGTTGACTCACGGCATACACATGATTTGACGTGCGAGCAGACTAGAGATCTCATGGCATCGTGTCAAACCATGAAGAGGCAATGATATCAGCGACAAATCCGAAGCTGTGATTGAAGAGAGGACTGAGTGTCTCGCTAAGACTTAAAGTCTCCATCAATTTTTTTGATAGTCAATGCCCACACTGATTAGAGATCTCTTGGTGAAATCGAAGATCCCGCTAGCCCGAATCATTGCCTCGTCATTGGCAACTCACAACCACCAACACAATTGGATGGCGAGTAAAGTGGAGATCTTGTGGTGCCAATGATTTCGTGGTGATGGCCACTGCGAGTAGACAAAGACCGGCATTTGGGAGGAGATTGTGAAGAATGCGGCAGCGTTTCTGACGATTCATCTCCACCAAGCAAACTTAGGATCAAAGACAGTGAGGGTCTGTTAATAGCGATTCAAATTTAACAGCGAAAGGGCGAGGGTTCGTGTTGGCGAGAGCGGTGACAGCAAGACGGCAAAGGCATCAATGAGGGAAGAAAGGATTTGGTTTGTTCTTGTTCTAGATTTGAGGGCCTGTTAATAACGATTCAAATTTGGTTTGTTGATGGTTTTGTGTCTGGAAGGATAAAATCAAAAGTTTGGACTCATTCTTGATATTCAGAAAGTTTGGAAGGGTTAAAATTATTGATTGGAAAAGCTTAAGGACCAAAATTATTATTTTACATTTATTTTAATATTAATTAATGCCACACTAACAATTTCCATCCTATTTAATGTTGAAATTGATGAAAATGACCTAATTGGGATGTGATAACTGAGGTAAGGTATTTCGATAGGACAACCTTAAGGTAAGGTACTCATTTAGAATAAAAAAAAAAACTAAGGAACCCCCAGTGGATTTTACCCCTTAAATTAAGCTTGATAATGCCTTTTTTAAACTAACAATTCGATGAGAGTCCATTTTAGTTTAAGCTTGGGAGAATGACTCTTTTACTTGGGAAAGTAAGGGCCCAATTAGTTAATTTCACCAACAAGTAAGAAAGTCAAATCATTAGCCTTAATTCATTAGTTAACCAAATCAAGTAGTAAAACCATAGGAAGTGTGTCTTAGTAATTTGGCAAAAACCAAAAATTTGATTGCATTCTTGCATCTTATGTTAGTATCATTTCACTTAGCTAAATTTAGTTATTTGTTTGAATTGTTAAATTTTCATTCAACTTAAATTGTTTAGCTAAAGTTGACTTAGAGTGGTGGTACTTGGCAACCAATTTAATTAATCCTCATAGGAACAATACTTTTTCTTGCCCAACTTCAACGTCCACTATGCACTTGCACTTAGAGTTTAAAACTCATAACTCGAGCTCTAAGATGAATAATTTTAGTTTCAATTTTCTTTCATTTGCTTTGTGTTTCTTTTATTCCACTATGAGCTAAATCTGTTTTGTACTTAGGTTTGGTGAACCCTAGAATGATTTTGTGTATATTACTTATCTATTTTTGTAGAATATAGTACTTTTTCCAATTCACTCCATGTGTGCTTAATATTGTTAATTTGATAGTTGCTAGCTTATCAACTTAGCTTCTAATTTTGTGCATATTGAGTATGAAGTTGTATGTTTGATTTCACCATTATGTAGGTGAAGGGGATTGCATGCAGGTTTGGAGATATGTTGACATAAGACTCCCATACTAAGGTCAAACTCAGCAGAATGATTCATAGAATGTATAGTGTGACATTGAGGGTTTCGGTTTAGAAGAGATTCCAATCTATCAACTTGGTGATAAGGTTTTGCTACCTGAAGAAAAGAGTTTAACATAAGAATCTCCACAATGTAATCGTGCTAATTCTTTGTGAGCCAAATTAGGAGTATCATAAATGAGCTCTAGAGGAATTCATATCTAACCATTCTTTTATTGCTTTTGTTATTTATTTGTGTAGGTAGTTTATTTTTCTTAGTTAAGTATATAGTGTAGGAATTTTCCTATATGTGAGCCATATTAATTGTATATGTTTTTACTTAATTGAATTAAGAATTAAAATTGGTCAAATAAAACAGACATAGCCCATACAGTAATTCATCTAAAGACGAGTTAGTGACTTCAATTATGATAAAAGATATAGGTTTATTTAAGTAGAGGCTAATGGAGTCAATATAGCCAATGATAGGCAGATTTATAAAATTTTACATAAAAAGAAATGCTAGGTCTCTCTCTTAGCCAAGTACTTAAGGCAAAAGTTTTCAATGCATGTGAAAACAATTTTCCATCCATTAGAAGTACCGTCGATTGAAATAAGGGTGAAGACTTGTGTACCCATCACTTTTGTTTCTGCTGTATTATTTGATGCAACCTAAATTAGGTCAGATGTTTTGTTTACTCTGATTTAATTTATGTGTTCTATACTCTCATCTATGATCTTGGCAGGCTAGAAAAATCAGCATGTGGCATTAGAACTGGGTTACACGATCATAGAATACATGATTAATTAAATTAGTAAATTAGAATTCTAGATGAAATTGGATTTTGGTCTCCTTTTTTTGGTCTGAAGCATGGTGTTTAATCAGATGCTTGTTTGTTTGTTTCTAGTTTTGTTTTGATTAATTGAATCTATTTTAAATTGAAACAAACAAATCAGAAACAGATGTTAATCTAGGTTGAAAAACTCGGATGAATGTCGGATGTTGGAGGCGAGCAATGGTAACTGTTGATCACATCTTGATTGGTAAACAACAACATTGCCTTGGCCATCATCCACTGACAATGTCCAGCTATGAACGTGGCTGTCGGTTGAAAAACAACCGCATCGGGCTACCAAGATTTGGTTTTTGAGTTGTTTCTTGAGTTTTTTTTTACCATCTTTTGTTGGAAAATCAAAGACCAGTGAACGGATATACACACTTATGGTTCTAGGGTGAAATCATATGGGTTTACTTAAATCGAAACATCTCTTTTGTTCCCTTTGGTGGAAAATTACGAACGGAGAAGACAACTTGAGTATAGTTTTCCTAACTTTTGGTTTAATGATGACATGAGTCCTCTAAGATTCGTCTTTGTGATGAGTTAGGCCTTAATTTTTATTTTTGGCCATTTATATCCTAAATGATTGTTGTAATTGTTTGTTGGCCATTAAGGTTTTTTGCCTTTTGGAATTCGGCTCCTAGACTTTCACAATGAATCCTGAATCTGCTGATTTCATAAAAGCAACCCTAAACCTTTAATTAAAGCCATACTAAAATTTATTTTCATGCAATAAAGATTAAATTCACTTTAATTGAAAAGACATATATGGTCATGGCAACTCATAAAGCTAAATTGAAATGAATATGCATGAAAAAAATAATAATTCTTTAAATAGATCAAAAGACGCAAATAAATACAACAAAATATGGCTAGGGAGAAATTTAAGTGAATCAATTCTCCCATTTGGTAAAATCATATGAAACTTGAAATTGAGTCTCGTGATTGCCATTGATTGGGAATGTAACATAAGGAATATCTAATTGTAGGAAGGTTTTACGAGTTTCATTGAATTGTTTCCATCAAAGTAGTCAATTTGACAGGCCTTGTGAAATTTCATTCTCGCATGATTAGGGATGTCTCAAGATTGAATGCATGGTTATTCGGCCCAAAGGTGTTGACTGTGCATGAAGTTTAGAGATGAGGCACATATGACATATAATTGAGGATTGACTTGTCTAAGCTGTCTATTCACCCAAAGGTGGTAGATTAGTGAAGAAGTAAAAAGTTCCTTGAATTGTTATTATGTGTGAGAATTTAAGATTGCATGTTATGAATTTAGCCTAAAGGTGTTTTCATAGTAATGTGCTTGAATTCTGAATGTGGATACTATTTGTGGATTTAAGTATCTTGTTACCTAGCAAATTATTGAAATTTATGTTTGATTAATCTTTTCAGTCACCTTTTCAGTTAACAAAAACTTGGTTACTATTAAGTTGTTGACTGGCCCCAACTTTAAAAAGTGAAAGCAAGATGTGGAATTTTCTCTCGAGATGACATATGTGAATCTGGCCATAATCACTGATAAGCATGCAGATTTTACTGCCACGAGTACTTATGCGGAGAAGTGAGCTTATATAACTTGGGAGAAATCAAACCGTATATACTATATCTTAATAAAGAGGTCCATTCTTGAACACCTGCTTAGTGGTCTTTTTGGAACCAATGTAGCCAAAGATTTCCTTAATGTTATGTCCTAAAGGTATTGAGTGTCTTTCAATACTGAGATAGGTATCCTCCTAAAAGAACTTTTTCCTATGAGGTATCATGAAGTAAATGGTGTTAGGGAGTATATCATTAAGATGGCTCACATTTAAAGTAGAATTAAGGCATTCAACATTGTCATCCTTGATGCATGTATTGTGCATCAAACGCTAAATACCCTTCTTGTAAAGTATGTACTTCTTGTCACTACTTATAAATTTCAAGACGAGGCTTGGGCGGTCAATAAACTCATTAGTGTAGGGTTTCGGGAGCCAAACAAGTACAACGGAAGATAACCAAAACCCTCCAGAATCCAAGTTAAACAGGATAAATCAGGTGTTAAAAAATTTTATACCTAGTCGGTTAAAATCTTTCACCCAATTGTTGGGTCAAATCATAAACTTGAACAATTGACATGTTCAAGCTTTCTACAGTATGAACATGAACCTCTTAGGATCACCATGCCTCTACCACATCCTAGTAGATGCATTCCTTTTGCGCCTGCAGTGCTAGCTTGTGTCCTCTAAGGAATGACAAGTGAAGAGTGCGGCTGGAACTTTTCAAAACCCTTATGATTTCATTCTTATGGAGGCTAGGGCAAAAGTTGCAAAATTTTTACTATATAATGTATATATAGTGAGACTCAACTCCCAAGCCTAATGGGTTTCAAAAGCCTAATCCAATTAGGTTTAATTTTGGGCTTCATTAATGGCCTAACCTTTGGGCCAATTATTAATCCAAAATTATTATGAAACCAAAACTCAAATAATTTGGCCCATGCACTCAAATAATCCAATTGACTCTATGTATGTGACCAAATAGGCTCCTACCACGTTGGCAATAATCATAAATCACATTTATGATCATAAATAATGAGCAGTGTCTAGCAACACATCATTACTACCTAAGTGACAAAATAGTCGGTGATTCGACTAAACCTCTATGATCATTATCCGTATATGCCATTGTCCCTTTGTCCAAGATATGAAAACCAAGCACAAGATATGGAATGAACCACTCTCACATAGCCCAATCTATGGATTCTTGATTATTGAGTAGACTGATTTAAACTGATGATATTGATATCGTATATTAATCATCCGAGCATGATCATAAATTTTCTTAGTCTCACTATATCAAGGGCCCAAATATGTCACTCCCATTACATAGGAGGGACAAATCTCATCTTGATCATATAAAACCTTCCGCATGATATGTGACATACTTAATAATAGGTCAAAAAACTACATATATCATGATCACTACAAGAATCACTTATGGCACTCATATAACGATCCATGTGGTGTTTTCATGGTAAGTCGGTCCAATACATAAGTTCTCCAACTTGTACTCATATGTAGAATACATATCTCTTATTAGTCTCCAATCTTTATGTATTATTATAACCCACTCCACAATAATACTAGACCAGGGATATTTAAGAATACTATTATTTTAGGGTTATAAGTACGTTTGATTATATTGCATAGAAACAATACAACAAACATAATTACTGGATTAATGTCTTAATAAAATATGATGACTCAATTTGCAAAATGCAATCATTTCATGATTGGCTTTTAGGCACAGCACTAACAATTATTAGGTGTGTCACTAAAAAGGAGAAGCTTAAGAGTGATAAGCCTTAAACTGTGTTGTTTGTATGAGGTAAGCATAATAAGAAGAATGGTAAGAAGCCTAATACTAATACTCCTAAAAATGTTCAAACTTAGGCAAATGGTCAAGCTAGAGGAATGAGTGGTCCAAATGCTGTGATTGAAAATAAACAAAAAAATATTTCTTATACAAGAAAAGAGGTTGTTTTCAAAATGACTGTCCGACATTTAAAGCTTGGTCAACTAAGAATGTGCATAAAAGTAATGACTTTTTTTGCTTTTGTTTTACATGAATCCAATTTAGCTATTACTCCATCCATTTCCTAATGGCTAGATAATAGAGCAACTACTCATATTGTTTTTACTTTAAAATAGTTCAAAAGTAAGAGGAAACCAAATAAAGAGGAGTCAATGCTCATTATTGGCAATAATGAAAAGGTGGATGCGGAGTTCATAAGAGTTGTTTGTCTAAGTTTAAATTCTAGATTTAGACTTATTTTGAATAACATATTCTACGTACCATCTTTTAGACAAAATTTTGTCTCAATTTCCATGTTGGACAAGGATGGTTATGCTTTTGAGATTAAAGATGGTTTTATTAAATAATGTTTTGACTCCAAGCATATAGGTAGTTGTTCTCTGTTCTTAGGCCTATATAGCTTGTGTTTGACTCCAAATGATATTTGTCACCTTATATAATGTTGAGAAATTTGTTGCTAAAAGGCCTCTCATAAAGGAAAAATCTTTTATATTATGGTATAAAAGGCTTGGCCACATCTCTAGGGAAAGAGTAGAAAGAACATTCTATCTATTCTTGACTTTAGTGACTCAAAGACATATGTTGGTTATTGTAGATTCAATTTGACCAAGATTAAGAAAAACAAAGCTACACGTAGCTCGAACTTATTAGAAGTGATTCACACCGATATAAGTCGACCATACTCACATATAATTTATAATTCCAAATATTTCATTACTTTTATTGATGACTATTCCCGTTATGTTTACTTGTACTTGATTAAGGAGAAGTTTGAAGCTCTTAACAAGTTTAAGCTCTTTAAAAACTTAAGAAACAGTTAGGAAAAGTTATCAAGATTGTGAGATTTGACCAAAGAGGTGAATATTATGGCAAAACTGAGGACAATGGAGAAATTAAAGGTCCATTTGCTAGATACTTTGAAAAATGTAAAATAGTGGCTCAATTCACTATACCAATGAGTCTTAACAAAAATGGTGTAGCTGAAAGGTAGAATTACATCTTAAAGGACATGATGAGGAGCAAGCAAAGTAGAACAAACTTGTATAATTTTTTCTAGGGTAAGGCTATCAAAATGACTTTATATATCATCAATTGAGTACCTAGTAAGTTGGTGCAAAAGATACTATTTGAGTTGTGGACTGGTAGGAAATTTAGCTTGAAGGACTTTTGAGTTTGAGGTTTTCTCGCTAAAGTGCGATCGTATGATCCCATGGAAAATAAATTGTAACCTCATTCTACTCATTGTTATTTTATCAATTACCCTAAATATTGTAAAGGCTATAAATTCTATCATAGAGATGAATGTTCTAGAATTGTAGAATCCCAAAAAGCCAAGTCCTGGAGCATAATGTGGCCAATGAAAATGATCTCTCAAAGACCATAGAGAAAGATGTACAAATTTGTGTCATCTATGCTCCTTTACCAATACATCAAGAGATCATGGATCCTTTACTTGTGTTTACTCCAATGGAGCAAGAACCTTTGCAACCACTAATTGAAGAGGTTCCTCTAGCATAGGATGCTATAGCAAAGTTTATATTTAAGTGGTCTACTAAGGAGAGGAGTTCTGCTATATATTTTAATTTTGTGGCTTATCTTGGTAAGAGTGATTATGACATTAGTCATGTAATTGATCTAGTGACTTTTTTGGAGGTTTTTATTTAGTCCTCAAAAGGATTTATGGTGGGATGCAATAGGGGATAAGATGCAATTTATGCAGCACAATTAGGTGTAGGAGCTTGTTGAGCTACATGAGGGTTATAAATCCATTGGTAACAAATGAGTGTATATGACTAAAAAGGATCCTAGTGGAAAGATTAAGAGGTTTAAAGCCAAACTGATTACCAAATGGTACACTCACAGAGAAGGAATTGACTATGTTGATTTGTTTTCTCCTGTGTTATCAAAAGACTCATTTCGAGTTATTATGGCATTTGTAGCTCTTAATGATTTAGGGTTATACTAGATGGATATTAAAACCACCTTTCTAAATGAGAGCTTAAAAGAAGAAGTCTATATGGAGCAACCTAAAAGTTTTAATGTAGCTGGTAAACATCATATGGTATATAGACTGTTGAAGTCTATTTATGGCTTAGAGCAAGCTTTTCGTTAGTAGTACCTAAAGTTTGATGAGAAAATCACCTCATTTGGGTTTGTGGAAAACCAAGTTGATAGATACATATATTATAAGTTTAGAGGGAGCAAAACTATCTTCTTGGTCTTTTATGTGAATGATATTTTGCTCAAAACAAATGACCTAGGCATGCTGTATGACGTTAAGCAATTCTTATCTAGGCAATTTGGCATGAAAGATCTTGGTGAAACATTTTTTGTTCTTGGAATTAAAATCCACAGGGATAGATCTCAGAACTTGTTGGGTTTCTTTCAAAAGGCATAATTGAGTGCATATTGAAGCAATTCAATATTCAAGACTATAAACCTTTAAGTGTGCCAATTTTTAAAGGTGAAAACTTGAGCCTGATATAATGTCCTAGGAATGATTATGAGAGAGAATCCATGAAGAATGTGTCATATGCTAGTGTTGTTATGAGCCTAATGTATGCTCAGGTTTGCACTATACTGGACATTACATTTGTTGTAGGTCTCCTAGGAAAATATTTGGTAAATATAGGTATGACCATTAAGTTGTTGAAAGAAAATTTTGAGATATTTAAAGGGAACTAAAGATTATATGTTGACATATGTTAAGAATCTTGAACAGGTTGGTTATACGGATTTTGACTATGCCTGTTGCAAAGATGACAGAAAGTCCACGTTAAGGTACATTTTCATGTTAGCAGGTGGTGTAGTTTCATGGAAAAATATCAAACAGACACTTGTCCATGCATACTGAGTACATAGCATGTTTTGGAGCTTCCACACAAGTTGCATGGTTGCAAAATCTCATCACTGAGATGTTTATTGTAGATTCCATTGTTAAGCCCATTCATTTATATTGTGATAATCTTGCAGCTGTATTGTTTTACAAAAATAATAGAAGTATTTTTTGCGGTTAAGCATTTAGAAGTCAAATATCTGACTGTTATAAAGCAAGTAAAAAAAGGAGAAGTTGTGATAAAGTACATTAGAATTGAACATATAATTGCTAATCCTCTAACAAAGGGACTTTGCCATGAAGGTTTTAGGGGTCATGTTACTAATATGGGATTAGTAGTCTTTTGATACACTTGGTTGTCTGAGTAATATGTAGCTGCTCTACTACTTTGTTTAGAGTACACATTTGACTTGTGTATTTTACATGCATTTTATAATGAATGATGTTTTTCAATCATAAAGTTCCTTCATTATGAAATGTCATAAATTCTTAAGGTAAGTGTCAATATTAAGCAAAGGCCTGAAGCATCATTGGTTGTGGCCTTGTGGTTGTACATCTTGTGTGATATATAAAAGGTTATCTTGAGATGCATAAAGTTATAAAGACATACAAACTCAATAATAAGCAATAAAGGATTTTTCAGACATGCCTGTGTTGCTTAAAGAGAAAAATCAGTAAGACCAGCAAGTGAACAACAACACAATTAGATCATAAAGTGAAGGTTGATGTCACTTACCACACTTCCACATCATATTCATGCCAGTAAGATATATTAATGTGTGTGATCATGGAAGGTCATACATTGTTGAGTAATGCAGTTGTCATCACAATCCGCCATTGAGAGCCTTATTGGATGAAATGGTACCTGGGGTTGTTTTATAGTCAATCATTTTTAAATAATGCACGTATAAAATTTTTCAATTTTCTTAATCCACAAAATGGTTTTTTTTTCAAAATAATTGACAATTAATATGCCCAAGTAAGAAAATGTTGGAATTTTCCTATACATGGGCTATATTAATTGTATGTGTATTTACTTAATCAGATTAAGAATTGAAATTAGTCAAATAAATCAGATAGAGCCCATATGGTAATTGATCTAAATATGGGCCAGTGACTCCAATTATAATAAAAGATGTGGGTTAATTTAAGTACAAGTCAATAGAATTTATGTGGCTAATAATACATAAGCCCACAAACTTTTATATAAATAGAAAGTCTAAATCCCAACCTTAGCCAAATCATTAGGACAAAAGTTTTCATTGTATGTGAAAACAATTTTCCACCCATTGGGAGTACCACTGACTGGAATAAGGAGGACGACTTATGCACTCATCAATTTTGTTGCTGTTGTATTGTTGGATGGAGCCTAAATTAGATCATATTGATAATTTGTTTATTCCAATTTAATTTGTGTGTTCTATGCTCTCATGTATGATCCTAGTAGGCTAGAACATCAACAAATTCATTCTAAGCACTCACTATTGTTGACTAAATAATAGAACAAGGAGAAGCAATAGTACTTACACTAACCTGAGAACAAATACAGCACTTGTTACTCTTCACATCTATACTATAGAGTAATGGGTAAACTTGTCTAAGTTTCTCATAGTTAAATTTTGCATAGTTGGTAGGAAGCATCAGTGCTTGAATATTAGAACAATCTCGAGACTTCCATTCACAGTTTGGGTTTGCAAATCATGCTAGAACTAGGGTTGGTTCAACCTATCCATTCTCACCCACAACTGGGGCAAGTGATGCTGGAGATGATGACTTGTATGGTTAGTTTAGGGTTGAGACGCCAAGGATATTGTCCATGTTTGTGTCAACTAAAGAACTCATAGCATGAACGCATGAGATTTCACAAAAGAAACGGAACCACCAACAATGTCTTATTCTTGTAGTTCACAAATTAAACAAAGACTATTGGCATGGAATTAAATACCGCGGTATAGCTTACCAACGTTGTACAAATATTTTCACATTTTGTTATTTTATTGGGCCGTATACCGTGGTATTTCGCATATCACTCACCTTTTATGTACATTTTTGTCCGAAAGATTGATGTATACCACAAATATCATGAGGTATATATCGTGGTATTTTATTTTTCGTGGATGTATGTGAGAAATATTTTTTTTCATTTTCCAACAAAATATCTTAAATATATAAAATATTAAAATATAATTAATACACATATTTACTTTCATTTTTTTGGTTACTTTTCTTAGTTAACATAAAAATTTAATGGTTACTTTGAGCCACCTAGGAACTCAATGTGATATTAGAAAATGTGTTGTTATTATTAAAGTATTATTTTCTTTTTCTTACATCAATAAATTAGTTTCTTTCTGAGTTTTATCTCTCTCTCTCTCTCTCTCTCTCTCTCGCTATATATATATATATATATATTGTATTAAAAAATATCTTTTATCATATATATTTTATTTATATTTAACAAATTATGATGAGAAAAATTAGAATACATATAAAATGTGAAAAAAATTATTGAATTTATATCATCTTAAAATAATATTTTAACATTTATTTTTTTACAAAAATGGTAAAAGTATGCAGTGCAGTATATCATGCGGTATACTTTAAAAATTTGAAATGCAGTATACCTAGCAACAACGTTATTTAACACCTTGACTACCAAACTTTAACTATCTATTATGCATTTCTTAATTAGGAAGCTTATGCTTGTTCTGTCGTTTTGCTTCTTATTTTCTTGCAACAAATGCACTTCTAATTATAAAGGAGTTAAATGTGACCAAATTTGTAGCACGTTATTAATGTTCAAGTTTTAATTGACTATTGTTTGTTGTTTGTTCCCTCTGTCGCATAGCACAATGGATTATTTGACACAATGCAAGACATACTATCTTCTTATTTCGCAGACTTGTCAAAGAAGAAAATGTCATGTAACGAATAAGTGTTACACATGTAAAATATTTTATGAAAATGAAAACAATGCATTAAAATTTATGTGCCAAAGTGAATAGTTAATTTTTAAGTCATAGTGTAAAATCATATTTCTATAAGTTCTTCTAGAATGTTTCCTTTAAAGACAAAAAATCATTATTCATACATTTGTTTGTGTGTGTGTGTGTCTATATATATTATATAACAACTTAGGCTTTGATTAGTACCAAACTACTATTATATAACAGCAAGCAACTGAAGATTTGTGCTTGAATCGGGCAACAGAGAAGGTGATGAGGCCATCAGACCATGGTTGGATGTTGGAGCGGCATAGGCAAAGCTCACCAGCGGTATGATTTACCTAATTTGGTCTTAGGAACGGGGTGAGGAACAGGGATGATAATGTCTTTTTTTTAAACCGGGTCAGGTGCATGACCCAATCCAAAACATAAAAACCCGTTAACTAAGTTGTGTTTACATGAAACGAACTACGCCTAAGCTTTTTAATCCCAACAAAATTGACCAGTTCAATAAGTAGTTTCCAATGTCAATACAAGTGATCTATGGCACCAATAGGGGCATGATTTCAATATGATAAATGTGTTTTGAATTGTAGATAATCAAACGAGGGTTCCCCTAGACATTTACAAAGTAACAAATTTTTTAGAACAAAAAACAAGAACTAGAAACAAGACCGATCCTTGCTATCAAACTTGTGTTCATATTGTGTAGAAACAAGGTCCAGGGGTTTGTACTCGTCACATAATATGAACACAACACATATATATAATGGATATAATACTCGTGCCCTTCCATGTAAGAATCCCTCACCATTATTTACCAGCTATCAAACTTGTGTGCAAGCATTTCAATGGCGTCCGCCAGTTCTTCTCATAACAGAACTGTTAGAATTATGATTTTCATCTTTCTTCTTGCCATTTTTCTTAGCAGTAAGTTTTTTTTTCCTAGCTCCCTTTTTTCATTTTACGTCCAATCTTTCAGCCTATATTGCCCGTGTACCTACAAATACAATCTCAGACGAAAAGCTACAAGAGAGATTGATTTTGGTGACCGACACTAACAACGAAACTGCTCCTGCTGGATCACTCGCTACTGCTAGGCAATGGCAGTGGCTGAAAGGTGACTAGAAAGTGACCAGTTCATCGGTCGCAAAAATTAATCTTCTCTTGTAATTTTATCAGGGTGCTCACAGTTCTTATTTCATCATATATGTTGAATTATTTGTTTGCCAAAAACTTCGATCTTGATTGTTAATCGCCATCCCAATTTTATGCTCACAGAAAGAAAGTTGATGGCCATATTGGATTATGAAACTTATCTGACCTGTACTCAAAGGAATGGCAGCTTGCCGGAGCTCGTTGAGAAATGTTTTGCCGATGCTACCGATTTACAAGCTCTATGCCGAATTTACATCACTAATCCAGGCTGAGACTCGTACTGTATGGCGGACGATTGGATTTGGTGCACTTTTGGTTATGATTAATTAGCAGGTAAAAAGTACCATTTGTCGTTAAACTTTTAGTTACTATTCTAAATTGGTCCTCATCTCTATTTCGTTGCAAATTGGACTTGAACCTTTCTAATTCTTTACATATTATTCTTTACTTATGGCCAGCAAGAGTTAGAGAGCACAGAAAGCCTATATACAAATAGGAAAAAATAATACCCAAAATGGTAACTACTAAAAAATTATGATCTGGTTTAAATTCTAATTTAAACTATTTGATAATTATTTTTTCATAAATTCAAACTGCATCGTAATTTTTTATTAGTTAATGGACTAATTAAATTATCAATTTTTCATTCTTATAAATTGGAGTTTTGTGCCAACATCAATCCTACCTAAGATTACAGGCCAATATACAAAAGTGTGCGATCGATTTGTAGAAATGGCCACTGTGGATCAATTTATAGTGACAATTAAATTCTTGTGACAAATGGTACCATCAACCTATTATTTAGCCTCTCTCTTGGGTTTGTATTTGCATATCCTATACAAATGCAACAGGGAATTTCCTGAATAATACAATGGCTCTCTAAAGTTATTGATTAGTCATAACTAAAAAAATAAGGAATCTACTACTATGGTTGCAAATATTAAAGGTCAATTCATTTTAACTTAAATCAGCTAATTTATTTTTACTCTTACATTTTTTCTGTTTGAAACCAATTTCATTTGAAAATCAATATTATGTAGATATAATAATACATGTGAAAGTAAATTTTTATGATGTTGTTAAATGAATTTTTCTTTTTTAATGTTTTAAACTAGAAAATTCATTAAAAAATTAGTAAAATTATAAAAATTATATTTTCAATAGATTATCACATCTAAATAATATTAATATTTAATTATAATTAATTTTAAGTAAAAAATATATAAAAATAAAAATAAAATATTTTAAAATTAATTAATTTAAATTAAAACAAAATGGGTGTAAGTTTCTCATCGGTAAAATTTCAGCTTATGCAAGGTTTGTTACGCCTGGAGCCTCAGTCAATTCCAACCGGCCCTTGAGCTGGCTAGATCCTATATGCTCCGTGCTTGTTGGCTTTTCCTAAGTAATAAAAAAAATTAACTCATTTACCTGATTAAAAAATTAGAACATTATGACTTTACGATACATATCAATAAATTCAACTTGATTCATAGTAGAATATCAATTTTTTTTTTTGTATAATCATGTACAATTCTTATTTGAGAATCTTAAAGGACTCCACAATTCCATACTATTGGATGAAAAGAACTGTATTGTGTAAAAAGAAAAAGATTTGAATTTAGTTAAACTCATTTAACTTTTATACGAATTAGATAATTATTTGCAAATTATTGTAAGATAAAAGAAGTGATAAACTTAAACACGTGTCAAGGCTGACTCGTATTAATATATTCCACTTGCTCCCTATGTGCTTCACTTGCCTGGACTTCTGAACTGATACAAACATTTCGTAACTTCAATTGAGTAGAAAGAAAGCTTGAACCAGCAGAATAGGAAATTGAGGACGATTCTTTCTCTGTTGTTGACTTCTATTAATTGTGTGTTAAGTTTGTTGCTTATTAGATAAGTTTTAGTAGAGTCTATATATTCCACTAGGTTATTATTATTATTTTTTCTTTTTTGTACACAAAAATATTCTCACAAATATACAAACGGTTGGAGAGATTTTATAGTATACATTTTAAGAAGTGCCTATTATAATAGCACCATGTGAAGAATGAGAGACAGGAGTCCAATCCTTGAGCCTGCCTCATTTCAAGTGGCCCTTTTGCCATTTCACGAAGGAAGGCAGAGACATTCTACTAGGTTGCTTGAAGGTGGCAATAGGTTTCATCAACTAAGAATTTCCCTTATCTGGTTCTTCCTTGCTCTCCCTCCATATTGGTTTCCCCCATTCCATCTCGCAAACCTTGGAACCTATAATATAATTTATTCCAATTATAACTTAAATACAGATTAATGTAATTTTTTCTTATCGGCACATATTAATGTAATTAAATTACTATGAAATTAATACTAGTTTCTACCACAATTCTTGTTTATTTATAAATATTTATGGATATTCATTAATTTATGGTATAATAAAATTTGATAACGGTATTTATAATATGTATGCATGTACATGAAAAGAATATCAAAAAAAATGAAAGGAAAATAAGCAAAGGAGAAAGACTGGTCCAATTTAGGGGTGTAATCACTTTAGCCTTTTATCTAATAGTTTGAGCTTGAGCTTTGATTTTTCATTATCAAACCAAGACTAACGAATTTTAAGCTTGAATTCGAGCCGTATTTTATATTCAAATTTTTAACAAATAAAGCTTAAGTCCGATACTATTCAGCTCGAACTCTTGACGAACCTACTGATCTTAATACAATATTAACATAATATAATTAATTTAATAAAATATAATAAATTGCACATGTTAATCCTAACCTTTTAATTTATTTTAACTCTAACCCAACCTGTAATTTGTTTGTTGTACCTCTCTAACATTGTTAAAACATTTCATTTTAAATTTTTTTGTGACGGAAGTACGGAAAAACTCACATTAGCATATTATTGTAGGAGAAAATACTTATTTTAACCCTAGTAAAAATTTCCTTTGCAAAAAAAATCCCATAACTTTCTCTGGCCAACCCTCTCTCACCTTTCCTCCATCTCCGGCCCTCCATCTCGGTGGCCTCCCTCTCCGACCAACCCTCTCCTACCTCTCCTCGCTCTCCGGCCTCGTCTCCATGGTGAAGGTGATGAATTGGTCCCCCTCTTGCGAATCCGGCCTCCCCTGTAAAAATTCATTTTGCGAATAGGCCTCAGCTGTCCTCCATCCCCAGCCACCCCCATCCTCCGTCCTCTATCCACCTCCCTCCACGTACGATTTCTTCTGCTATTCTGTCTTCCGTCGCGATTTCATCTGCGATTCCGTCCTCCATCGCGATTCCGACTACGATTTTCTGTCATCCATCGTGATTTCGTTTGTGATTCCATCCTTTGTCGTGATTTCATTAGCCTCCCTTCACCTGCGATTTGCAATCCGAATCGAGGCCCGATTGAGAGCTCCTTTGCTTGCGATTCCCGCTTGCTCCCTATACGAAGTGAGCGGCTTGCAACGAATTGGTACCACCTCCATGCCCACCGCCGCTAGCTCCTCAACTGCTGCCACGCTTCCTACGCAGCCATGATGCTAGCTCAGCAACTGCAACCAGAACTATCAGACAGCAGATTCAAAAGTCCAACAATGAAATTGCAGCTTGTCGGACCAAATAACAAACCAGAACAATCGGGGGAGCTCGCCGATGGCGGAGAGACGGAATCATCAAAACCCAACCAATTTCGCTAATTTGTTGATGAGAAGAGGAGAATCCATGGCTGATTTGTTGAAACCTAGCCAATTTCGCTAGTTTGCGTATGTGAAGGGGGCATTTTGTGTCGCAGACCAACTGCTCGATGAAATTCCACAGAGAATATTTAACCTCCATGTGAGTTTACTCACTTTTATGTCCTCCGAGTTCGGCCAGACGTGGAGAAGGGTGGCGGTTATGGCAGGGGGGTGGAAGATGGAGACGGGTGTGGGTGACGGAGTGGAGGGGCAGGTCAAAATGGGGGCAAAAGGTTGAAAAAGGTAGTTGGATAGTGAGATAGAGAAGTTTTGAGGTCATTATGACAAAGGCAAAACTTGTATGGATTAAAAAGCGCATTTTCCCATATAATACTATATTAATGTGTCATTTTCCATTCAAGACAACAAATTTTATTTAAAAAAAGTTTAAAATGAAACATTTTAACCACAAATAAATTGCAGGTTGATGTTAGAATTGAAACATAATTAAAAGATTAGAATTAACGCATGCAGTTTATCCTAATAAAACACAATAAAACTTTAATTTCTAAAATCCTACTCAAGCTCTTATCAAGCCAAATGAACCTTAATATAGCTTGAATTTAGCTTCACCAACAAAGCTAAGCTAAGAGTCTATCAAACCACTGAGTTAAATTCAAGTATTTTCGAGCCAAGCTTTGAGCTCTCTTAACTAAGCTCATCAAACTCGAGCTTGAACTCAATCCAAGCCGAGTTTCAAACCTAGAGGATTCAGACTCAACTTAACTCATTCACTCCAATTACTGTTAGATGGATTGATTCTGCTAGAAGAGGGCCTGGTTAACTGGTTTGGATCATTTTCCATGATTAATATACTTTTGCTCATTATTTTTATCATCTCTAATCCTCCATTCCTCCATTGCTCTGCGCAATGAACGCTTTCAGATAAATTTGGCAATCAACAAATTGGAGTTAATTTTTATGCCTGTGCCAGAAGATAATCCAGAGCTAGTTTCAGGATGATAATGGTTACATGATAATCAAGTTCCAACTCTTCTACTTATAAACTCTTCTATTTGACGGCCCAACTACTAATTACCATGACCAATAACAAGTCAAACTTGTTTCAGGCCTTCACTTTTGCAGCAGCCTCCTTGATTTGCTGGATTGTGAAAATGCCAAAGAAATCGTCATCGATAACAGCATTAACAACGGCATACGCTACATCATCAACACTGACAGGTGGAGCCAGAATCAAATCAGATCCTGGAAGGGATCTTAATGGTCTGGTGAAGTTCTCAGTGGCTTGAAGAATTCTCTCCACCGGTTCCCCTATCAGATCCAGAGGAATCTCAACCCCATCAACCCGCCTCTTCCCATAAATGACACCCGGTCTTAAAACAACGCCTGACATTTTAATTCTCAAAGTCAGAAGAATAAAGCAGAAATCAAGAGAAACAGTCATCACATAACTAAAATATAGGCAGGAAAAGAGAGAAGGACGGGCGCAGGGTTGAAAACCACAGTTACAGACTTCAAGTTACTGATGCATGATAGCATTTTATGTGAAACTGCAGAGAAAGTTTACTAATGTAGAGATTGCTTTGGGATCCGATTAAAGGAAAAATTCCCTAATGTTGCTTATTTCTATTATTTTTCTAGGACAAGGATCTTAGACTAGTTTTCAGCTTGTCTTGCAAAATCACCAAATTCAAAAATCGTTTCCCAACATGAGGGGCTGTGACTCTTGAGGCTTGACCTTAAATTTAGCCATTGTGCAGGACATTAGCCATAATGACGTTCCTGAATTACGAGCAACAAAGAAATTTTAGCATGCTACAAATTACCAGAACTAGGATACTTGGAGAGAACCTCAGATTCTGCTTTTCTCTTTCCAGTAAAATATCCGGATTCCAGAAAAAATGAAGGTAGGTTGAAATCATGCACTGAAATTAAGATAAATTTGGGGATACCTGAAAACAAATATAGAAGCCAGACATTAGGATATTGGCAAAGCACCATTACATTGAAAAACATTGTGCCTTTGCTAAAAATCAGCAAACAGCCATCCAACTTTTTCCAAATCCAGAAATCCATAATTCCTTTCAAGCTACTAATCCACAATCATCAACCCAAATCCCTCCGGTTGTTCAAACCACTTACATATTCAATGGTAAGGGATCAGAAATGGTTCCCTAAAGAAGCTTAAGTGAAGGTTGCCAATCTGGAGTGGCTATTTCACAAAAGGGTTAGTCATGTCAAATGAAAACTCTACAACTTTCCGAAACTAATTGTGCTCACCAAAATCTTTTGCAGCATTTACGGCCACAATATTAGCCTCGCCATTAATACGTTTCATCTGTTCTTCACTGCCAAAACCACCAAGAGTTGAGACCACAGCTGTAGCTCCAACAAGAATTTCATCCCAGTTCACGTAAAATACATCACCTGCAGAAAACAAGAATACATTCTAACATGCAAGGCATATAACAGAACAACGAAATTCAAGCAGGAAATAAATCTGAGAAGCACCATGGAATAAGACCATTCCTGGAAAAAGATATGACAAGTAACTTCTCTAGAACTTAAACACAGTATAAAAAACTTGTCTAGAGCTTATAATTCCAACCTTGTGCCTTGATAGTGACAACAACAGTCTATCTAATGACAAATTTCTCTGCATCCTCAAGCTTTCTTCAGATTAGAAGAATGAAGAGAGGAGAAAAGAACAGAAGGAAATTATAATTTTTATATTAAATGAGCATTTTGCACTTCTTTTTTCATGACATGTCACAAACAGAGGTGCAACTTCTTTTTCCTCTTTTGAACTTTTATGAAAGCTCCAGAAGCACTACTCACTACTAATGATTCAAAATATATCAGCCTTCTTTCAGTTAGCACATGCAACTATGCAAAAGCACACCTTTAAGAGTGTTGTCACTGTTGACTAATGCCATATGAGCATTTATTCTTCAACAATAATATTCTTCAACAATAATTGATGCTTTATACTTGCACATGCCAAAAATAAGGATAACTTTCATTGCATGCCTGATGCCTTTGATGTAAGAGTATGTGAAATGCACAACAGCCTAAAACCATTCATTCACACACATCCCATAATTTTTCTGGAGAAGAAACCTACCAGATATCCAATTAACCTGATCCACCCATGAAGCTGACAAAGTAGGACGCCCAGATCTGAGTGATTAAATAATTATGACAAAGAGGCATCAAATATATAGAGAATAGCAGCTATTTTAAGCTCACTAATGGTGCCTAAACAAACAACATCTGAGTACCTGCTCACACTTATCACTTCTATGCCTTTAGATACTGCAGCCTTGCATATTGAAGAACCGACGAAGCCATTTCCTCCTAGGACTACAACCTACTAAAGAAAAGAATGTCGGAGAGGAACACATGGTACTAACTTGTAATTGGATGAACAGACCAGCAAACATATTGATGAGTGATATTAGCAAAGAGAGACTACACCATTGCACATACATACCCTTTCGCTCTTCACATCAGCTACAACATCTATTGTGGTTGGTCTAGAGTCCTCAGTTACACTTTGGCCTGAGTAGTTGCATTTCAAATCAAACTTGACTGAGCTGTAATATGCAATCAAAAGTTAGATACATTGAGTTAACGAGAAGAAAACGAAATAGCCGATAAATACGCAAAAATGAAGTAACTTAATAGCAACTTGTTTTTCATTTGGCAGAGCTTACAGCATAACTTAAACAATTACCACCTCCATCTCATTCTTCCCAATCAAAAGCCCAGGCGAATGCCAAGAACTTCAGTTTACTGCTTCTCCTCTACCCAACCTATAGCTCCCATTTTATACCAAACCAAAATCTTAGTTTAGTACCATAACGCTGCCAGTTTCCTCACTTACTCCCCCATTCATGTTACAAATAATTGGAAACAAAACAAATCACCAATACCTAAGCTTGCGCCATCCAATTAATAAACCAATAATTAAAATTAAACGACGAATTCTTGGGAGCTGCTTCTACTGCAACCCTCAATTTGAGAAATATAACCGAATGATTGCCAAAAGTGAAAAAGAAAAGTTAAATATAAACATATCAAGCAAACTAACTGGTTCCCGTTGTTCAAAAGAAAGAATCTGGGAAGCAAATAAAACAGGTGGAATAGGAGGGAGGAAGGGAGCGAACCGCCTGGGAAGAAGCGAGCGGTGGCGAGACGGCAAGGAACCGGCGGCGAGAAAAGAGGGAGAGGGAGAGGGAGAAGTGGCCGATGAGAGCCGGAAAGAGAAAGACGTCGTCATTCTCGTTTGTAAGGTCTGCCTGACCCTCAGCACAAGCTCCGGTATTAGCGCGGCGAAGGGCGAGCGAGAAATACATGTGCACAATATTCTCTGTATTTCTAAATTTTGGGGGAAAAAGAAAATGCCAAACACAATTAGTACTGTGATTAAGGACGTAAATCAGGATTCTGTTAAAGTTGTATAATGCCTTAACTTTGCACAATGCACTCCAACGTGAAACCTAAGTTTTAGGAGAGCTTTAGATACAATGTACTCTAAAAACAGGATGTTGGACAGCTGCTGCATAACACTATAAGTACCATTACTAAAAATACTAAATATGCTCTTAAAATCACCAAGCTTTCCAAATCACAATTAGATATATAGAAGTTCAAATACCTGAAATTTCAAATTAAAACTCAAACTAAAAATGTCAATTTGAATATGATTTTTCTGCTGGACCTGATGTAGGCAGATTTGAGGGAAGTAAATTTTATTGTGAAATTTAGTAAGGAGAACATTTATACTCATAAGATAATGTAACCCTTGGTATCACCTGCATCCAGAGAGACACTAAAACACAAGAAACACAATGCATATATCCAACATATAGTAACCAAATGCAGCAGGCAAACACAAACAATAAACATATGTATGCGACAGCAACAATTAACATTGGGTAGTCCATAAAACATGTAATAAACATATGCAAATCACTATGGTAGCCTTCCTTAAGCATAAACTTGGTCCTATAAGAGTTTTAACACTAATTAGTACTAACTTTGGGCTCTAAAAACCCCAATTTCGCTGCCATCATTGTGCACTTTATACTAGGTTACAAAACCTTTACTAAGTGCACTCCCTTCATTAAGCTTGGTTCATCAAACTCATGGCTCTCTTACAAGCCTAGCCCTAGCTCCATGGATGCTTGAAAATACATTAAACATTTCACGAAAGCAAAAAAACTCTTTACCTTAAGTGTATGATGAAATTGGAGCTTGATCCTATGTGCACTCAAATCTTAACACCAAATAGCTTCCAATTGCCTTTTCTTGCTTTCAATTGCTTCTAGCTTCAAGTTTAGAGGTATGGTGGCTATGAAGGAGCTATGGAGGTAAAGGTGGCTGGTGTGGGTCGATTATGGGAGAAGTAAAGAAGAAATTGGCTACTGTAAGAGGCTTAACCAGGCTTTAGTACACTAAACACCCTTAATAGCCTTAATTAAGCTTTATGTCATTTTCCTTGCTACAAGATCATGATTTCTTAAGCTTAATCACTTGGCCTACATTTGACCATCCTTATCTTGCTTTGGCTACCTTTTCTTTAGTAGGATAACTCTAAAATGCTTCCATTTGACTTAAGTCATAAGCATAAACACAGTGAGCATTACTAAAAATATCAAATGTATTCTTAAAATCACCAAAATACCCCGAATTTTGTTAAATTAGGACATAATTTTTATTATATAATTATATATATACCCCGGATTTAGTCCTTTAACTTTGCAAAAAGTAATGAGTTAGCCATATTTGGATGGAAGGGTAAACAGTGTTCGATGTGTAGCTGATGTGGAATGGGGAATATGTGGGGTTGTGCTGTGTTGGGAATGTGACTTCATTTTCATTTTCTAAAGCTACTTTTTCTTGATCTAAAACTAAAAACAACATTTTTTATTTCATATACTTTGGCTTTCTACTCACCAATTGTTTCTGTCTTCTCTTGTCCTCTCTAATTTGTTCGTCCGACTAGTTTTGCTTTCATTACATCATTCAGGATGGTAAACGCTTGTTTTGGTGTAGAATCTAATGACATCAAAATCACTCATCAGACCTCCAACATTCTCAAAGATGTCAAATATTTTCTAATCATTGCGATTGAGGATTAGCAAAGATGCCCGCAACACACAATGAGAGTCATCATAGTTACCAAGGAAAAACAAGCTCTAAGGTTGCCGCTTGAAAGTTATAAACATGCTTCCAAATCTTATAGGTGTCAGAAGGAGCAATTTTTCTTATGGACAGAATTATAAAGCTCTTAAAGTAAAATAAGATCTACATATGGAAGTCCAACAACCTGTGAAAGACAGCAATTACTTGTGGTAAACAGTGGCACCACATGGACTAGGCAAAGCGGTGATGACACTTAACGAGAAGAAACGCTACTTTTAATCCACATAAGTTTTAGTGGAAACATTATTAGCTTTGAAAGTGTCACACGCTTCCAAGAAGTCTGCAATGTGAGTGCTAAGATCCTCTAAAACTAAACCTCCAAAATGATTTTGTTGAATGAGAAAAATTAATGCTGGCTTCAACTTAAAGTTGTTGTCTTGCATCGGTGGCCTCACAATGCTCGAATAGTTGTCTGTCACCAACGGTCAAATGTACTCTCTAATAGGCATTTGTGGAGTCCTTGCATAAAATTCATCTTGATAATCCATTCCACCATTTTTTCCATTGTCACTATTGTAACCATTGTTGCCTCCAATACTATTAAGATTATCTCCGCCACCCTTCATGGATGTAGTAGTGAAGCTAGATTCAGCTAAGTGAGATGTAGCATGAAGCTCTCTAAGATATCTTTCTATCTCTGATATCAACGGTAATAAAATAGTGCTTCAGAAATGAGTCATACACCAATGATACCTACCGATGAAATTCCCAAGCACAAAGCAATAAATAAATAAAAAAATAAAGGTTTAGTCTAGAGTTAATCTCCTAGTAATGATATTGCTCAAATCAATACAATCATTCATCAGTAATGACGCCAAAAACTTATTATGAGTTTTAAAACCACAATCCACAAGCATAGAACACATGTACATAGGATTAATAATATATCATTCCCATAAAGATTGATTTTATTGCTTCACAATTACCATTACCTTAAAACTCACTTTAGCTAAACAAACAATAATTAATTATTTACTCACTATAAAACTAAGTTATGCAATACTACTTAAATTACCACTAAAACAAGAACAATCAACACAATGCAAATTGAGGGGTTTCTAATGAATTCATGAAGGCATACTTCTTATGGTTTTCACCACTTAACTTGGTTAGTTATTGAATTATGGCTAATGTCTTGATTTTTTCACTTGTTGGTGAAGCGATTTAGTTAGGCCCTTACTTTCCTAAGTTAAGAGTCACTTTCCCAAGCTTAAGCTACAATGAACTCTCATTCGAATTGTCAGTTCAATAGAGGCATTACAAGTTTAATTTACCTTTACCCTGTATTCTAGACTAGTTTCCCAATCAGCCTATAGCTATTAAACCCTTCTTTTTCAAGAGTTTAAAAGCAATTCATGATGTAATTAATTGTGGTCATTAACTAACTAACATAACATTAAACTCAAGAGAAAAGTAAACAAGCATTTGAAAAATAATCAAACCCAAATAGTCATTAAGCCAACTAATATAACCAATTCAATTAGCTACAACCATAAAAAGTGTATAGAAAACTATTTCATAACTAAACTAAACATAAACATGAAAATACATAAAATAAAATCCATGTCTAAATACAAGAAAGAAGAAAGAAGAAACCAAATGATAAATTGAGCTTGATCTCTCAAGGCTTCAAGAAATCACCAAATGCTCCTAACCTCCTTCAAGCAAATCTTCACAAATGCCCCTACAAATGATGAAAAATGTAAGAAATAATGGAGAGTGAAAAACCTAACTCAAGCTTAGAGTAAGAAGAGAATGAAAAAGTTCTAAATTTTTCCAAGAAATAAGCTCTCTTCTTATCACCAACCACCAAAAGGATAAAATTCCTCTATCAATTGTAAGCCTAGATTCAAAATAGGAAGTAAGGGACCACAAAACTTGAATACAAAGGTGCTGGTTGGCTAGAATAGGTCATCTAAGTGCTACAGTGCCCAAAACTCGAAGGTCACTGGAGCCACAATGCCTAACTCTTGACGTTTGTTTCCAGCATTATTGAACTGTGGGATTGCAACACCACTTGGGGCTAATGAACTATTCATTCACACCTTTCGTTTTCCACTCCACTTGCTTTCAATTTGATCCAATACTACGGTTCCCTTCTTCACCCTACAAAATAAAAATCTAAAGTAAGAATGTTATGACTTTCTTAGCAACAAGCTTGTTCGAGGAAGGTAAAGTAATTAAAACCTAGTTGAAACTTTATTTCAAGCTTACATAGCGAAAATAGGCATTTTAGATAAAGTTCACTAAGCTCTGAGGAGTTTAAGGCACCAAATAGAGTTTGGGGGCAAATTGTAATTTTACGTCCCAAAGTGTCGAGCCGAGTCCCAAGTGATAAAAATGAGTTTTTGGAAACCTAACCTTTGTTTTAAGCTCAAACTTAACTCAAATAAACAAGATTTGACCAAGGTTTGACTATAGTTACTATTTAAGGAAGAGGACTTTTTACAACTTTTTATAAACTTGGGTGGCTTGTTGTTTTAAAAATCTATAAAACTTGGTAAAGTGAAAGTGGCTGACATTTTTGCTTCAAACCCGAGCTCATCCTTCACCCCTTGATTTCTTTAAGAATTCAAGCTCAAAACCAAGAGATTTTGGTGAAAATTGAAGCCACTAGGGATATATATGCTTTGGGAAACTTGATTCAAGTGGATTTTCACGTTTTTGAAGCTTAAAATCACGTTTCCAGCTATCCCTTGTTTTTGATGCAAGGTAACATGTGTTTTCATTGTGATTTTGTATTTATTTGATAATTTGAAGCTTGGGTTTTGGTTAAAAGTTAGTAATTTGGTGTTTTGTGCCTTTGTTTGCTTAGAACTTAGGTAGAACTTTGCGGAATCTTGTTTTTGTGGAAGAGTTGCTTGGTTTTTGCTTGTGACTAGAAATCAAAGTAAGGGAGTTATGGTTTTATGCTTGATTAATACTATTGGAGTATGTTTGCTTGATGAAATCAAGTAGTTTTGGCAATAACATCATTTAGTGGGCAAGTTTAATCATGGTGGACTAGGAGTTTAATAGAGCTTGCAATGATGTTAAAATGCATCATAGGTATGCTTATGATAGTTTGTTATGGTCTTTGCAACATGTTTTATAAGTATGTGAAGTTGGAAGGCTATCCAAGTATGTGTTGATATGCTTGGGAAGTCTTCCAAGGTGATTGCACTAAAATTGGAAATTTTTTAGGCTCGTAAATATTGGTGACGTGTTGCCAACGCCATGTAAAAATTCCAAGAAGTTGAGTCACCACAATTATGTTGACAAAAAAATCCCAATTTTGCTCAAGGGCTCAAAGGGAGGTCCTATGGGGTATTTAGGGTACCTAAGGGTTAAAGTATTTTGAGGATACTTTGAGGTTTCCAAAATTCCTCCAAGGCCTAGGAGTTTTCTTGAGCTTTAATAGTTACTTTTGCCATAAGCAAGAAAACTAGTTTCTAAAGGGCCACAAATGGAGTATCACTAGCTTAGGTAAAAGGTTTAGTACCGTCGATGACCTAGCCATGCCACCGGGCATAAGGCTTCAATATGAAACCTTAGTACACCTAGTGAGTTTTTAAGGCCTAGTCAACATTAGTCCTACCATAGTGCCCCTGTACAACATAAAGGAGCTTCAACTAGTAAATTTCCACTAGTTAAGCTAGTAAGCTATACTTGTTAGTAGACAAGGCTATGCCTTATAGTTCAAGGAATAGGTGAGGACAATTTCCAAAGGACCGAAACCTATACACATAAATTTAGCCTCAAGCTATATGAGCTCATAATAGATTACATATGTTCATATATGTATTGTCCTTAGTATCTTTCTTGCAGGTGAAGACTCTTACTGAGAATTCTTGAATTCTTACTCCCTAGCTTATGTTGTGCAGATTCTGGCATTGTTGGGCTCGATAACCGCTGAAGGTTATCATGGTAGTCTGTTGTTGCAGTTGTTTTGCTTTGAGAATCTTCATGATTCTAGTTTTTATGGTTACTTGTTGGTTAAGTAATAGTACTGACTATAGTATTTTCTTGGCTGTTAAGGCTAGCAACACGTGGATAGGCTTTTGTGACTTGCTACTGGGATTTGTCTCCAAGATGGGAGTTAGTTGGGAGGATTTTAGTAAAAGGCTTGTGTATATTGTATGCCTAGTCATCTCCTAAGTCTATGTTCAGAGCTTTAGACTTTACGATTGCTCTTGGGTGATGAGCATTAGTCTACTTATGTTGAATGCTCTTGCATGGTTGTTATGTATAGTAATGATTATATAAATGTTGATTTTGTATGCTTTGATTATTTGAACTTGATCTCTATGAAAAGTGCCTTGGCCAAGTGAATGCCTTATGATTTCCAATTACTCAAGTCAAAGCTAAAAGAGCATGCATCTTGCATTTTATAGGTTAATCAACTAGTACACAAAGTTTTAATTCACACACATATATGACTAGTCACTTGCAACACCATGAAATCCATTATCACATGCTTCCTAGGTAAGGCCGAGGATAGCCATGTCAAAGAAATGGCAAAAAATGTGGTATGGTGATGTAGAAAAATACACTTAAAATTGCTAAAAAGGCAACAATTTTTACTATGTAAATTAACATTTGTCACCAAATGGTACTTACAAATTAACTGGAACTTGTCTTACAGGGAGAACATGGTGAAATGTTTAAAAAATAACTAGAAGTTAAAATCTAAGATCTGTGGTTAACAGTATAGACAAATCAAATACAAACTAAGAGTAAAAAGGTGAAAGAAAAAAATCAAGCCTCATCACCTTATCATCAAAGCTCTTTTGGTATTGGTTTTGAATTATGGTAAGACTCCAATCTCGGTTGCATACACACTTCAATTGCCTCCAATATCAACCTTACTCGTTTATCGGATATTACTCGTTTACCTACACTAAAAGCTGTCATAAAAGCCATGATTAATACTAGAACTACTAGAATCTCTTGGGCAATGATGGACAATATTAGAAATCTCAACTTCTTTTGTTTCCACCACTCCAATATTTCAACATCATTTGGCTCAAACGATGTGTTAAGGTAGTCATCCACTTTGGCCAAAGCTGATGCAATCGGTTGGGAATGTTTGAGCATTTTGGTGGTAGGATTGAATGTTGAAAAGGTGGACATTTTAGGAGCTACAGTTAGAGAAGCTTTAGATCTTATCTTATCCGACTGCCTTTCACCATACAACTTGTACAAAGCTTGCATGTAATTGTTAGTAGTAGTAGACATAGTTAAAATATTAATATGGGTCATGCTCAAATAAGTATGGTAAATGCCTTCAAGCAATACTGTTGTACCTGACAATTTCACATACGAGTCATGTAAAGATACAACTAGAAAAGTCAAAATAATGTTTTCAAAATACTAAAGTCACTTCTCCTTCATGGCTTCCACTGTGGGTTTCAAAAACTCTTCATCTTTAAACTAGTGTAAAGCATAAATAATGCTTACTAAATGAAGTAAAACTTGATGGACAGTGGAGTAGTAAACATCAGAAAAAAATTGTAGCATCATAAAAAAACTTTAACAATTCACCAACTTGAAAACATTTTCCCACATTTCTTCTGTGAAAAATTCATAATTCAACTTCATGTTTAAGAAAAGAGACATTTGCATACAGATATGCATCTATCAAAATCAAATAAGTTGAGTTCCATTGGGTTGGACAATCCAATTTAAAATGCTTTCAACTAAATTTTTTTCTATTTTCAAGACAAAACCTTTTGAACTCACAATATTTATTGAGTCTTGATTTCAAATACTGCAATAAATTTTGAATAAAAACAATTTTAGTTTATAAAACTTAAAAATTCTTTTGGACACACAAGTTTAAAATATGGCACATGCATCTCATATGAAACAAAGCACCTTCTATATGTGGTTTTAATTGTTGACTCAAAAGCCGAGCAATGACATCATTTGTTGAGGCATTGTCGAATAAAATGCACAAAACTTTATCCAAATAAAAAAAAAGCACGCAAAGTTTTAAGGATGCAATTACAAATATGAAAACTAGTATAATAAGATTTTATACACCTAAATGATAAAATACTTTTTTTGCATTACTCAATCATCATCAATCCAATGAATAGTTACACAATAAAATGATTATCCTATAAAAGATGTCCATATATCATATGTAAGTGTCACATAATGATCTAGAGTTAAGAAATATGCCTGCAAGTTTGATTTTCTAGCTACAAATAATAATTTAAAATTCTGTCTCTTAGTAGTACTCCTATATGTTTTTCTAAATGCATGATTTAATTATGATATAATTTAAGATTCTAAATGTACATCCTCTGCTTGTGAAAATGGTTTCTTTGTAAGTATCATCCAATTAATCATGCATTCTCTACAAGATTGTTGGTTAAATCTAAAAATACCTGGCCCGCCAGCAATGCTCCCAAGTTGTGTTTGGCTACCAGAATTGGTCGTTGTACTGTGATAGAGATTAGTATGGTGATTCTCTATATGATGCCTAAGCGTTCCCATGCTGAATTTCTTTTTGTGCACAAACTTCTTGTTGCAATGTTTGTAGGGGGTTCGCGGTGCTGATTAATGCAGTTTAGGGCCACACCCGTAACTACATTACATAGTAAACGATTTCACACTTTAGAAACCATAACCGCACAATTTTGTATACAAATTCAAAAAAAAACGTACCACATAAATATGGTTCGGTTGCGGTTTTTTCACATCAGAAATTCATCATACTAAATTGGAATAATTAATATAAGAACATAACAATATAACATAGACAGCAAAATAAAAATACAATCCAATCTAGTCCATAAAACAAATACACATAAAAAAAATAAAAATCTCAATTAAGTCAAAGTTGTCATCCTAAATTCTACACACATAAACCGTCAAAGCAAAGATGCCTTCCTCACAATAGACCGTCAAAGCAAAGATGCATTACTTAAATCTCAATGCTTAGAAAATGACACCAAAAATATTATCTACAACCAAATATAACATCAATCTATTATATATTGAATGAGTTAAGAAAATAAAAGTAAAAAAATATACATTCTTACCTTGAAGATGAAGGGAAAAAATACAGTTCAGTTATCATTGGCATTGGGAGGAAAAGATGACTTAGGTGTTTTCACGAAGAACTCTAGGAATCATCAACATGTAAATGATATCAAGAGAATATTCATAAGTATCAATATGCATATATACTAATTTACTTACCATAGATATAAAAAAAATTAACTCACCAGTTTCAATTTGTTTGAGCTCATCAATTTTTTCCTCAACCTTAAATAAAAGTGGTGCAGCTCTTAACCAATCTTGAGAACAAAAAGTGCTTTTACTGTTTTAGGGGTCGAAGAGCTACAGCAAGTGCTAAGCACTCAATCTCTAGCACTAAATGCACTCTCAGAAGTAATGATGGAAATCAGTATAGTTAAAACATCCTTTGCTATATTTGAAAGAATACTATAGTTGCTACTGTTGTTCTTCTAGCACTTCAATATATCAAATGCATCATCATCATCATCATCATCATCAACAATGTTTTTAGCCAAGTACTTTTCCAACTCAGATTTATGATCAACACCATTTTGTTGCTATTTGTGCTTCTTGTATAATGACTTTATATGATCCTTACCACTACCAATAGAAGACAGCCTACCATGCCTAGCCTTTTTTGAAGCAGTTGCTTTTTGTTCGACCACAGAACTTGATTGGTCGAAGCCAGAGGTGGTCATAGTATTATAATTTTCAAATATTGCAAGCAACTTACATTCTACCGATGCAGCCATTTCAGCCCCCTTTTCAAATACATAAGAATTGGTAAGACTTCATTTAACAAAATCAAACTTGTATCTAAGATCCAGAATAACAACAAATGAAGAACAATACATTCATGTTTTTTATATTCCCCCAATATTTCTCATACTTATACATCATTTTTTAAGCCATGAATTTCATAACAGTGTCATCATTATTTCTCATCTCATTCAATACCACCTCAATTCCATAAATTTCATGAAAAAATTTATTAGCAGTTACATACATTGATCCTGATACACGATTTGTTGTTTCATAAAACTACTTTAAGAATTGAACTATTATCTTAGCATTTTCTCAATCATCATTCGAATGAATGCCATTTTTATCCAAGAGATCATACTAATATTAGAAATCATGATCTCGTCAATTCTCAAATGCCATTTGAAGCTTACAAGCTACATCCAGTATCATATAAGTGGAATTCTACCTAGTCTCTACATTCAGGCAAAGAAGCCTCTTACAATCAATTTTTACAACTTTAACACTTTCCTTGAATTTTCTTAACCTAATTGAAGAATATCTAATATACTTCACAGTATCCCAAAAACGAACAATGAAATCATGAATATCTCTCAAACCATCTTTCACAATAAGGTTAATAATGTGTACACAACACATTATGTGAAAAAACTCTACATTCAAAACACTTTTATCTTTCAATTTTTTCCTCAAGTAAGAAAGACAAAGATCATTAGAAGAGGCATTATCAACTGCTATAGTTAATACTTTTTGTATCCCCGATCAAGCAAGCATTTCTCAAGTGTCTTACCAACCTCTTCACCTTTATAACTATGAATGGGACAAAAGTTTAGAATTCTTTGATGCAAGTTTCATTCTTCATCAATGAAGTGGATTGTTAAACACATGTAACTCATATTTTGGATTGATGTCCAAGTATCGGTGGTAAGGCATATCCTTTGTGTTTTTGTCTTTAAGGAGTTCTTAATATTTTTGTTTTCTTGCAAATACAAATGAAGGTAATCCCTAACCATAGTAGTTCGTGAAAGAACTTGAAACTTAGGTTGAGCAACATTCATGAAATCTCGAAAACCGTCTCGCTCAACCATTTTAAAAGGAAGCTCATCAACAATAATCATGCGAACTAAAGCTTTCCTACATGCTTCCTAATCAAATTTCCAATTTGTAATAGCAATTGTATCATTCCCAACACTACCTTCATTTTTAAAAGCTATAAGTTGTTACTTTTTATCACCATCCACATCATAGAAGTTCTTGTAACACCTTTCAATGTAAGCCCATAATGAGCTTGTACCATTTTTATGAGGGCATTTATAATCTATACCATAATTAAGACACTTCACCATTTGCTCATCTTTATTATCACATGGCAGCCTCTCAAAATGCTCCTAAATCAAAGAAGAAATTTTTCTCTTACCTAGTCGTCCCTCATCAACATTCATGGTGGAATCTTTTGTCTAAGGATATTTTGCTTCCGCTTGTTGCATTGTGGTGGAATCATCAACATTCATGGTAGAAGCATTCATTGTGGCCATTTCCCCTGCACCAATAAAACCAAAATACGTTGGATGACTTTATATATTTTAATCATTACCATTGTTTTGAACAATTTAGGATGAGTTTTCAATGATATAGTTGAAGAAATCTTATTTTCATTTGACAACCGGATAATATTTTGTCAAGTACAAAAAATTATCAACTTATTTTTTTGGTTTTGTTCAATCAATTTTATTTCCCAATAAGTATTTCACATAATAGAAATTAGAAAGATTAATTGATTCTATAGTTGATTTATTATCTTTAAACTTAAACCCTAAAAAAATATTAAGAAAAATTTCTTACTAATCCTATCCGGCAGCGGCAATTGACATAGAACCTATCGTGCGGGATCTAGCTTTGGCGATATTCATCCAGATTTAGCAAGTATTCCCTCAACCCCAGGTCTCTCATTCCGTATTGTCCCTTGTTCGGCAACAAAGAGCAACACGAGCAGCCGAGCACTTGAGTTCAGCACCGGAGTAAAAGAAGAAAAGAGTGGTCAATGCAGCAATAAATGTGACACTTGAAAGTTGAAACCGGTTTTGTCTTCTAGTGGAGGCTCTTGAAAGGATTTTGTATATTCTGATTTTGTCCTAAAACTCATAAAATGATAAGATGAACAAAGCCAACAACAGACAAAGGAAAAGCCAAGTAAAATTATCAAATTTGGTCCTAATTTTTTTTTCCTACGATTTGGAGTTAAGTAGGCCTAGCTTGTGGTCTAGGTAATGGGCACAATGGAGAAAATAGATTGGGCTTTCCTTTGGGTTGTACTTAAATTTTGGGTTAAAAAATTCATTTTAAATGATTAAATTAGAGATTAAAAAAAACTTAAATAATTAGATATATAATTTTAATTTATATGCAACTCTTACTGGGCCCGTGTGGTTTTCATCGGTTTTGATATTCAAAAACTACAATCGCACCATATAATATTCTGTTTTAGGATTTCTAAACCCGGACCGTAACCGAAACCGTATAAAACCACATAACGTTTGGTTTGGTGCAGATTGGTTTAAACGTTTCGCGGGTTGGCCAGGTTCCATGCACACCCCTAAATGTTTGCACTTCTTGTGCCTTTGTTCTCATTCCCAAACGAGGTCAAACTGCTCCCAAACTTATACAGTCAGCCTCAAGGATTTACCTTGTGTTAGTGGATCCTCGGGTGTGGCACGATGGTTCATCGGCATTAGTTGGGCTCCGTCCCCTCCATCAAAATTCTTGGCCGGGGTTGGTTTAACCTCTTCAACATCATCATCGGATGCTTGATTGTCAACTTTCAAACCATAATTTTCAACATCAATTTGGTCATCATCGGCCACATCTTGAATGTGGACCTTGCGGTAGCTGACTAGAATTGGCGATGCAATAAGCCTTTAAAGGCAGTGGTGCAGGATGAGGAATTATCCACACCTTTGTTGGCAGTCTTACCATTTCCTCTTGATGTCATTAGTGAAAGAATAATAGTAAAGATAAAGAAGTAATTTGGAAGAGATTAGAAAAAAGATTAAGAAAAAATTGACAAAAATGCTTGAGAGCTTGAAGAAACCAAGAGAGAATGTAGTAAAGGAAAAAGAGATATTACAATTGCTTGTGTGATGAAGTGTGGCAAGTGAGGCTCTCTATTTATAGGGGAAACCATTTTTTTGGACCAAAAAGCCCTAAAAAACTAAGGTGGCGTTTGGTTGTGGAAAATAGTTTTCCTTTTCCTTTTCTGTTTCTAGTTTTCATTTTCTATGTACAGTTTTCTAAGATACTTTTTTGAAAACATGTTTACTTGTTTCACTATTAGTAAAAATGATATTATGTATATACATAAATAAGAAAAGTTCAGTTCCTTTTTTGAAAGTTTAAGAAAAGTTTGTGCATTATAAATAGTTATTTTATCTAAGTCTATCAGCTTCAAAAGTGAAAAAGAAAAAATCCAAAGTTGGACCCCAACCTTTCATTTTATGCTGATTATGTTCCTAACATTTTTATTCCTCACATCTAAGCTACCATCTTCATTTTCCCAAAAGCACAACACTTAAACATTGTTGTCATCTTCAATCGACAAATCGCTCATTGCCGACCAATGCTGTGGCTTTGTGTCACGTTGCTGATAATTAGTTTCGTTGTTTGAAGCAAGGAGAGTGGTCTAATTACAATATTCACGTTGACCCGATTTTCAACGAAGCTGATTGTCGATTTCGATGAAGCTGGTTGGGCGACGGTGATTATGCGATTGGTCAGGTGGCGACTCTAAGGGAAAAGCTGGTCTGTGAGCCTGTGATGGGTGTCCAACGGTGAAACAGGATGGGAAATCGCGAGCAAAATACGCAATGAAAAATTGGGAAAATATTAAAAACAATGTTTTCCAATTGTTCATAATTTGGAAATTTGTTTTCTCAGAAAATAGGAAAAGAAAACTCATTTGCTAAACATGTTTTCTTTTCATTTTCCAATTTTTAGAAAATTTTCTAGAAAATTAGGAAAATTTTCAGGAACTAAACAAGGCCTAAGTGCTTCCAATTTTTAGAGTGGACAAAAGTAAAATTTTGGGTCAAAATGGTAGCTAAAGTCGATTTGGGGCTTATGGGGTTTTTTTTTTAATTTTGGTATAGAGAACCGTTGGGGCTAATGGTAAGCCTAGACCAGCTCAGGATCGGCGTGCTTGGGCCTGCCCACGCCTGGGCCCGGGCTCTTCCACATGCTCGGCCCACCTGCACTTCCCTCGTCCCCTAGGCCCACATACAACCCATCCCCTACCATGCCTTAACCTAGGTTTAGTCGGGGTTTCACCCCGTGCCAGGCCCGGCCCAAAGACCACCTCTAACTGGGATTTGATTTAAAACTGGCAACAAAGACACTTTTTAGATTAGTAATAGAAAATGTGAAAATTGAGAGAGAGAAAACGCGAAAGAGACAGTGGCAATGAAAAGGCTTAGTTGAAGTAGGTAGTGACATAGGGTGTAACTATTGCAAATATAGGGGATGAATTACATTTTTCAAAAGTAGGCCATGTTTAACCTGCGAATTGACTAGAGTCAAGTCAATTATTGTAGTTGGATTAAGTAGGATAAAGTCTATCTGGATTAGCCCTTAAATTTTAAAATATGACATTTTCTTGCACTTTTTTCTATTTCTTGCTCTCATTTTTTAGACACTCTATATCATTTAACCTTCACCCTATTTTTAGTTTTATGTAAAACACAAAAATGCTTGAAAGCCCCAAGACTTAAGGAAATTACAAATGAACTAGTCTAATACCAACTTTCCTAGTTCTCAATGAGTTTCTTTTACTTCAAACTATAAGTTAAGATAAAGATTGATAATCATGATGACGTAAATATCAGTATGTTTGGGAATATTAAATAAGGAAAACAGAATTTAAATTTTGATGGATTTATAGCAATGAAAATTATAGTACAAACTTAAGCATTTGAAGGGCTAAATTTCATATTTAATCAGAATCTTTTTATTCGATCCAAGTATGGATGGCTGACTTAATTTTTGTACCACTAAAGTCCTTATTATCTAAGACTATATATGTGCTAAATAGGTCATTTCTGTTATTTTAATCATGAAGTCTTCAAACATATTAAAGGAAAAATAGCAATAGATATTGATGTTGCATTAAAACTAATTAGACTTGAGGTTTCTAGAGTGAGAAGCTCTCACTCATCTCTTTAAAAAGTTGGGCATTTCTTGATGAGGCAAAGAGATAATATTCTCCTTAGAGAAAAAAATCTTTCAATATTTTTTTGAATGAGGAAAAGTTCAGAATGTGGTAAGAATTGTTGAAAATGAGGGTTGGGGCCAGAGTTCCATTAATCTAATGGGAGAAGAGATTTTGTGGTTTTATTCATGTTGGAAGGGGAGTAGCAACTGTTTAGGAAACAATGATAAGAGGCAAAATCTTCACTGATTGGATGAGAAGAACATGCATTTCTCAATCAAGGAAAACATCAATGAGAGGTATCTGGAGTTAATTGAAGTAAAAAAAATCAAGATATGATCAAGCATAAATAATTCTAGAATAAGCAATTCACAAGGGTGGCATCAATTTTATCATTTGCTAGGTTTTTTGACAAACATGGATATGAGTTGAGGTGTAAATGGGTCAAATTTTTATTAAGTAGCTCGAGCTTGAGCTCGATTTGAGGTTTATCAAGTCGAGCTTTATCAAGCTCGAGTTCGAACCTGAAAATGAGCCTGATACCTTAAAGGGCCAATCTTGAGCTTGTAAGTACCTGATCTTTTTTGTTCAGGCGCCTAACAAGCCCCCAATAGTAATATATATAATATTTAAATTATCTAGCTAATAAAAAAGTTATTGGTTTAAATTATTAAATTAAAAATAATAAATTATGTAAAAGGCCCTTCTCAAGTAAAGCTCGAGCCTCAAAATTTAGACTCGAGTAATTTGTGATTTAGTGACCTAACCTTTTTATACCCCTATATATAAAATTTGATGGTGGCAAAATGGTTGCAAGGTCTTGTTTGGTTCGGTGATTGAAGGAAAAAAGCTCATTTAGGCGGTCAGCGCCTTCGCTTTTTACTAGTTATGATACAAGCTTAGAGGAGGGGAAGAGCTATGGGGAAGACATGAACATATTGTTGGTTTTAGGAAACTAAAGTGAGGCGGTGATGGAGAAATAACTAGTTTCAATGGAGCTGGCTGTGGATTCTAACAAAGAAAGTGATGATGCATTTCTAGTTGACAACGACAACAAAAGAGTGAACTAGCAAAGGAGTCAAGTCGAAATAGAGGTAGGCGTAAAGCAGGCAATGAAGGCTAAGTTATTTTGTGAAAGGGCAATTTAATGGTGGAGTAGGCAAACAGTCGGCGGATGAAAAGAAGATGAGCATGAGGCTGCATGAGGTAGGCGACGCTCTAAGTGAAATTCAGGTCAGTGGAGGAAGCATGAAGAACAAAAATCAAAGAAGTATGGCGAAGGCTGGGTTTAAGGGAGGCGTGTCACAACAACATCAAATGAAAGATAGATGGTTAATCGGTAAAAGGGAAGGACAGAAGGAGACGACATTTGGAGGAGGAGAAGAGGAATAGTCTTTGGTGGGAAATGGAAGTGTCTTAGCTAAAGGTCAAAAAAGTCAAAATTAGGTTAGGGTTTCTCAAGTTTTTTGGGTATAGGGCGGTTAAGTGGACTTGTGAAGGATTTTGGTGGACTTGTGTAGGAATCTTAATCTGTTGCGTCAAATTCTTCTTTAAATATTGGGTCTTCATGTTCTAATGTGGGTTCCAATATTATTAAAAAAGTCAAGAAACATGGTGTGGGGTTAAATAATTTATTTGATGCTCCTTACTTAATTTTTCCTAGGATCCCTCCAATTTGTTTGGATATGCCTCAAGGACAGGATAGTGTGGCCTTAGATTTGCCATTAAAATCCGTGGGGTCAAAGATCCCTTCAAATACATAAGTAGGGAAAAGTAATAAAAAAGATAAGTCTTATTTAATTTTTTTGAGGTCCTTCCAATGTCTTTGGATAAATCGAGGGAGCATGAATTTTCAATATTGAAAGGTTTTGGGTCTTCTTCTGACAAGAAGAACATTAAGAGTTTGGAGTCTAGTGTTAAATATCAATAAAACAAAGCTTCCAATTTGAGCAAGATACCCCTTAATGGTTGTGTTGAACGAACTTTGGAAATTTTAAAAAGTTTTGACAAAGCTAAAAGTCAAAGGAAGAGGTGCAAGAAGAATGTAACATGTCTAAAATGATTGACAATGAAATATGAACTAAAAAGATTGAAATGGATAATTAAAGATTAGACTTTTATTTTGTTGTTCTCTTTGGCACTAAGGCTTGTATTTTATATGGTGTTAGTAGGGGTGTTTGTATTTTTTAAGGATAAGGGAGATTTAGTTTGGATTTTGGGTTTTGGGAGATGGAGGTAGTTCTCTATGTTTGGGATAACTTGTTTCAATATCTTTCTTGATTTAAGAGTTTTTGTACTCTATTTTATTATTAATATTATTTATTTTGCCATTAAAAAAACATATTGATGTTGCAATGGAATTGCACTATACCGTTAGCAATGGCTCCCAAACTTTGTGCAACTGGGTGGAGATGAGAAAAAGATTAATCTTTCAATGTATGATTAGGTATTGACGATTTGAAGTAGGAGGGCCTTCTTATCTGAAAGTGAATATTTTTCATCAATAAGGCTTGAGATCAAATATATGATCTCTTAATGTCTCAACCTCTTCAACTAAGACCATTTCAAATAAGTATCCTTAGCTAAATTTTCTAAATAACATTCAACATAATAAATGAAGTACAAGGCGAGTGAAGTGTCAGAGAATTGTGTTTTCATATTTGGTGCACGTAGAGCCGTAAATAAATAGATTATTCGGTGAATCATTCGCCAAAAGTTCATTTTTGTTTGTTTATTCAGGTAAATGAATGGACATAAATAGATTTTTCTGTTCGATTAGTTAAATGAATGAACACGAACAGAGTATCATTTATTTATGTTCATGAATAGTTTGGTTATTATTCATTTATGTTCGTTTGTTTATTTGTTCATTTATGTTTGTGTGTTTGTTTATTTGTATACTTCATTCGTCCCACTTTCTTTGTACTATTTGACTTTTTTGGTTAGTTTAACTTAAATTTATTTATATTATTTTTTATTAGAAAAAAATTAAAAAAATATACTTAGAAACTATAGGTTTTGAGATTTATCATTTATATATAAAGATATTTCATTTATATATTAAAATGTTAAAACTAAAAAAATTATAAATTAATTGCTGAAAAGTAAATAGTGAAAAGAATTTGAGATAGATGAAGTATTAGTTATATATTTATTATTTTATTATTATTATTATTATTATTATTATTATTATTATTATTATTATTATTATTATTATTATATTATATATTTATTCGTTTATATTCGCGAACAGTTGGTTTAGGGTTCACGAATACATTAGTTCGTATATATTCTTTTACTATTGTTAGTAAACGGTTTATTTATGGCTCACAGATGCATTAGTTCGTATATGTTCATTTGAATCAAGATAATGTTATTATAAACGAACAAACACGAACAAAGAAAGTATGTTTGTTTATTGTTAATGTTCTTGCTTTTGTTTATTAAAAGTAAAACAAATGAACATGAATATGACTTATTTGTGTTTGTTCGATTTATTTATAGCCCAGGTACACAAGAAGAGTACAATCCTAAATTGAGATGTTTATTGAAAGATGTTTTCAACCATTTTAATCTCAGATGCTCAAGGTAATTGACACTCGTACTTGCCACTTAAATTTGGATGGATTATATACATAATTTAAAATATGTCTACCTATTATTGTTAAACCATAATTATATGACAGACTATGATTACTTTTTAGAATTAGAAACAAATCTTGGTAATTTATGTAAATAAAATTTATCTGAGATTTAGTGATTCATTTAAATAGATGGTATGAGATGTATCTATCATTAGTAAAAATAATTATCTATCATTGGTAAAAATAATAACGGACTGTGATATAGCAATTGAACTTACATACTTAAGTCTTGTTTTTAGCAAATTCTTCAGTTTTGTACATTCGGGATGGCAAAAGATAAGGTTAACAATTTGCAAGCTTTTACAATTTTGTTATGAAGTTGCTAATGAATTTTCAGTTTGCCGAACGAGTGGCTTGTATAATTCTGGACAAAAACTACAATAAATAACAGCGAGCTCCCTGCACTTCTCAATTGAAGAGCCGTTCGATCCTCTCGGTGAAATAACTCACGTGTAGCCCCGCGGCGAGACGGACGTTTCACAAAAGCCAAAAAGCAATGGCTGTCGTTGTTGCAGTGGGGACGATGAAAACCATGCGTGGAGGAGGGGCGATGGCAGAGCGGCAGCAGTAGACTGGGCGGCACGCGTCCACTATGTTGCGGCAATGGAGTCGCCCACTCGTCTTGTCTCTGCAGCCACCCACCCATTCGTTCCAGACCAGCAGTAGCTTTCCAAAATAATATTAGACCCTCCATAGGAGGAGGAGGAGCGGGGACCGACCTGGGTCTGGGACGGTAGCAGAAGCTGTAGGCCAGTAGCAATAACCAGGACCATTCATATTTTTCTGTTGCTGGGATTATTTTTTTTTTCCTTTTTCCTTTTGTTTTTTTTATCTCGCTCACACCAGAGTCACACATTTGTTTCTCGTACTGTGCTTATGTCTGCTCTCTCTCCTTCTTTCTCCCCCTCCTCCACCACTCGCTCCTCTCTTATCTCTTCTTCTCCTCCCCCCAAATCCTCTTCCCTTCGCCCTCATACTTTCGTCCGCTTCCCCCGCTCCTCCGCCGCCGGAGGCTCCCTCTCCCTCCGCCTCCCACGCCCCAAGGACGCCGCCCTCGCCGCTCGCATGGACCACTCCCGCGCCTTCCTCGAAGCTCGCGCCGCTCCTGGTTAGTCCCCCCGCCCCTCTCTTTTCTCTTTCCTTTTCTTTTTCCTTTTGTTTGGCAGGAATGTAGTTCTTTCTGCTGTTGAAATCCGTCGAAGAGCCATAGCTGAGTAGTGATTTTAGTCTTTAGAATTCTCGATTCTTGCAATTTTCGTCTCTGATCTTTCAAATGTGGGTTTCTGATGTTGACTATTGTCCAATGAAAGCGTCTTCTTCACTGTAATTAGCCAGGTTCTGTGCCCGCCCTTCCTCGGCACTAGGAATATGGCCGGTGCTTCGCTATAGTATCGGTCCATCGGAACTTATTTCATGTATTTGTTTCTGCAATTTCTCGTTTTGAGTTCTTCTTGGCACATCTAGGCTGCCTTTCTTTCACCCGGATGTCTGATAGGTTTATTTGAGTCCTGGGCTAATTGAGGACTGCATGTGAAACGTATCAATTGGTTTTGAATGAGTAGCTTGGTTGAATCATTGCCGAAACCATTAAATTTTTTCTGCATTTCCTTTATTGTTCATCTAAGTGTCAAGTCTCCATAGAGAACTGGAGATGCCTGTGGTTTTCAAATGGATGAGTTATTTGGAAAATTTTTCTGATGTTTGGGCTTCTATTTGCAAACGTTGTTTGGTTTTTAAACTCAAAATCTTTTAAGGCTAAAAATGCACCTGACTCTGAAGGAATGTATTGATTTGAAAATAAATCCCCAGGCATTTATTGCATTCATTTTTCCTGTCATTAGCATCGAACAATTTGAAACCCTTTTAAATGGATACTCTGTCAATGAAGCTTGAGTTCTGAAACATAGCCATCAGACCATCACAAATACTTAAATTTGCCTTCTAAAGAAATCGCATAATGTAATGAAATATGCTTATGGATTTTACGTCATATATAATTTTGCTGTTTGTCATCTGTGTTAATGATAGAAAACTTTTAGGTGAGGCTATGATGCTGAACATATGCGCTTGCAAAGAGATGAGATGTTTTTATACCAATTTTTCCTAGCTGTGCTTCTTATTTCACTTTTTGTCATAAGGACACTTGACAGTAAAGACATCAGGGAATCTGAATGGATGGTTAATGCGGAGAGATGCATGTTTCTAAATGGATGGTTTCCTTTAACAAAATGTTGTTTGGCTCATGCAGGTTGCTTCATTCTTTTTTATTTGTTTGAAGTAGAATATGACATGAAAATATATTTAACAGACTTGTGGTTCCAAAAGGAAAGGATATTTCAACAAGATTGTGTTGCAGCTCATGCATTTTGTTGTTAATGCTATAAACCAGTCAGGCAGTACCTAAGGGAGAGAGACTGGTGGCTCCAATGAAATACTCTGGTTGTTAATGGTACAAACCAATCAGGGAGAATCTAGGGGAGAGAGATGGATGGCTCCAATAAAATACTTTGCCGTTGACAGTATAAACACAGTCATGGACGATAAAGGCGAGGAAGACGGATGGCTCCAATAAAATGCTTTTTCTAATACTTCCGTTTGTCATTTTATGCCTAATTTTCTTTGGGATTCAGTGTCTTTAAGTCTGATACATTAGATTTTGATTAGTTTGAATTTGAAATAATATCTACATGTTGCAAACATGAGCATGGAACTGCACACAAGATAGATGACTTTGATAAGAAATTTTAGCCTTTTAACGTTTGATCTATTATTGTTATGGTTCAAAATCTTTAGGGGGAAAGAGAAACTTTAAGTAGTTATGTTATATATATATATATATATATATATATATATATATAGAGGTACAAATTGTGGCATAGTAAAAGTTTTGTTCAATCTGTTGAAGAACCAATTTCATCAATAAATATGCTTAATAGATTGCGTGGTCCAATTTTATTCACCTTTACATTCATTTGTTCTCATATTGTGCTATGCACCTAAGGTTATAACCTGTTCCCTAATCCATTTTATTCACATTTATATTTATTTCTCCACTCCAATGGGTGAAAGTATGATGTGGTCTCAAACGGCTTGGCATTGCTTTTGTCATCGTTTTCAACAGGGAGATAATTGTTGTGTGAAGTATGCTTAATGATGTGTTTTATTTTTTATTATTTTGTCAATGTGACAGTTAGACTCAATTCTTCTTTGACATTCTAAAATAGACATTTTTTTGCAATTAATATGAAACATCAGTGTGAGATGGAAGTTAACTCCTCACTAATGTCTTATAAGGTTATATTATTTAACAGATGTACTTAAGACTAAAATGTATGTGTCAGTTGTGTTGTAATTGTAGTAGTGTGGGCTTTTTTGTTCACCCTTTTATGCGAAACACAACCTTTCCTGCAAATCTTGTCATGGTAATCAACGACAAAACTGTAAATCTCTTGGGTTAGATGTATGTTGGGTCTTTTTTCCTGTTGCGGAGTATTCATTTCACATGTTTAATCTTTCTGATCTTTCTCCCTAAAGGACCTCTTTTTTTTTTTTTTTACATCTTGAGGGTCAATATGATTGGTTTATGATTGAAATAATTTGAGCAGTAACTAAAAATAAATCCCCTCAAGTTCACAATTTGTTTCTTTTAATATGGTGGCTAACAATCTTATCAAGAAAATATGGTAGCCGACAACATCTTGTAGTTAACGAAGAGCAACTTGAATGTTTTGCTGTAGCATACACACCGAGAGATGCTCTAATGTGTGGAAGCCATATATGATATATAGGTGCGAAAATAGTTGAGGGCAACCATGTTTGAATTGGGTTGTAGCAATTGAAAAAGTTTGTTGCTCTGTTTTCTTGTTAGAGATGCATGAAATTGGACTGAATGGAAGATCAAGATTCATGTCTCATGACCTAAAAAATATAAAAAGCACGTTAGTTTGTGAATCAATTGATTGGTTGGTTAATTGACTAACTTTTTGTGATTATTGCTCTAACCAACATTATTAGGCCCTCACTTGAAATTTTAGGACTACCAATTAGGGACTCTTAAGTGATTCTATTCTAGTACTATTTATATTTTTCTGTTCTTGCCTCCCTGGTCATTTTATTAAGACGAAGTAATCAAATGTGAATGCTGATTCCGGGAAAATCAATCTATTTTTAGCCTAAAAAGCTAAAGAAAAATGTTTTTAAGGCCACTAAAAGGGTTGTAAACCACTACCTGAATTATTTACAATATCAGAGTAATTAAAAAACCTAAGGAGTTCAAGTTCATCTGGACCAAAAATAGATTCTACTTGCAAAACAGAAAAGACAATGAACTCGCCAGGGCACTGTGAAAGAGATCTCCTTCTTGGCTGAAATTTATGTTCCGTGCTTGTGAATGTGCAGAACTGCTCACTGGAATCAGAAAGGAGACGGAAGCAGGAAGGATACCTACAAATGTTGCAGCAGGAATGGAGGAATTGTATAATAACTATAGAAATGCAGTAAATCATTATACTCTTGACTCATACATGTGTAGACCTTTTCACTTATGTTTTAGATATGTTTGAATATGCTGCATTATTAGGCTTTCGCTTAACTCATGGAGACTAACTGGACTTTTGAAGGAACACATACTGTCAATTTAGCCTAAATAGTTTGATAACATATCTGTTTTGGGATTGCATTTGTTGTACTTTTGTAACTATTTTATCTACCCTGAAAGGCCCTAGCATGTGATTGTCATATGCAAATGAAGCAACCTATGATTGATAACAATGATAATAATGTTTTCCTTTCATAGTTAGTTTTCGTGATTGTTAAACAAAAGTTTGCGTGAATATCACAATCTCTAAGTGACACTTCAACTCAACATCCGGATAGCTCAAGTGGATGCGGAAAAGGTGTTCTAATTTGGTAATGAAGTGTTTCAATGTTGTATTTTATCAGCATGATATAAGCTATTCAATTTCTGCAAAATTGCCCTCCTCTTGCATTTATACCCTTAAGGCCAATTCGTTTTAACTTAAGTCAATTGACTTATTTTTACTTTTACATCTTTTTTACCTAAAACTAATTTCATTTGAAAACCAATGTTATGTGGATGCAATAATCCATTTGAAAGTAAATTTTCATGATGTTGCAAATTTTTATGAATTTTTATTTTTCAATGTCTTAAACTAGAAAAATTCATAAAAATTTAGTAAGATTACAAAAAATTATATTTTCAATGGATTATTCCAACTACATAATATTGGCTTTTAATTAAAATTAATTTTGAATAAAAATGACATGAGAATAAAAATAAGTCAGTTTAAAGTCAATTGACTTAAGTTGAAATAAACTGGGTGTTAGATTTCTTCCATAATACGTAGAATCTACAATAGATTAGACAACTTAAAGGTGGAACTGGAACCCATTGTCCTAAATAGAAGCTATTAAAAGCTGGTCTAATGATTGATCAAGAAAAGCAAAAGGACTAAGGAAAGAATTTATACCCAAAAAGATAACCATAATTTTTTTCCTTAGCTTGTTTGTTTCAAGAGTTTCTTTCTTTTGGTACAAATGAATGGTAGGGGTGTCGGTGTCAAGGCTACTTGAGGCCATGGGCGCTGAAGAATTGCTTTTTGGGAGGCGGTGCCCTGGCTGATGGTAAAGGCGTGAGAACACAGAGAGATTTGAGGTCCTGCAGACACTGGGTGATGCTGGTGTTGGTTTAGTTTTAATGGGCCTTGGTCAAGTTGCTGTGGTGAGGCTTGGGCAGCACTCATGTGCATGGTGAGGCCAATGAGGCACTGTGAGGATGATAGACAGGTTAGTGGGGGGGGGGGGGGAGGTACGGGTGGCTGGGGGTTAGGGATAAGGACACCTTAAGTTTTTTCTCTTATCTTTTTGTTTTGATTTTTTTTTTTTTTAAAGATCTGTTTTTTTTTCTGGATATCTTTTGGGGCTGCTAGTTGGTCTCTTGAACTGTTAATATGATTTGATGAAGCATTTGGAAGCCAAAAATAGTATAGGTGATTTGAGGATTTATTGAAGAACCTTAAAAGGATATGGAAGTCAATGTTACAGTTGGTACTGAAATGATTCATCTTCTGGGGGTATTTTCATTAGCATACTATGTGACATTCAATTGGATGTTCAGTTCTGGCCAAATTATCCCCCAATGCCAATTTTGCCATTGTGTATTTTTCTTACATTGTTCATGTGCATTAGATTCAAACTTACTTCAAGTCTGCAGTAACTAAATGTGAGAATCATTAAACTTAGTATTCTGTTGAAGTGTCACTTACACATTCAGGTAAAGTTGGTTTTGTGTTTTGATAAACTATCAGAGTAGAAAATATTTGTAATCTTCTAAGGTTGCATGTATACGCTGTCTGAGATGGAAAAAAAATTTCCTGGCTAGGGTTTTTGACATTCTTCACTGAATCAATGCACATTTGATCTTTGCGGAAGGCATGTACTGTATAGACATTTATTGGGAATCCAATAATTACAGATTTTGCAAAGTGGAGTTTCTGGTGCTGAGGAAATCGTGCTGTCAAACATGCGGGTTGCACTTGACCGCATACTTTTGGACGTAGAGGTAATAGTGCTGCAGTTTCTCCTAACTGCTATTTACAGCCATGCAGTTTGTTTTGTGTTTATCCTTTCCTTGTACATAATATGGGTATGTTTCCAGGATCCTTTTGTCTTCTCACCCTATCACAAGGCCTTGCGAGAGCCTTTCGACTATTATATGTTTGGTCAGAATTATATTCGCCCTTTGATTGATTTTGGGTGAGTTTTCAAACATTTATATTTTGCTGGTTTTCTCTGCCATGGTAAATTAGTTTCAAATATGCATGCATCAGTGAGGAAATTGGTGGTTTTACTTTGAATACTCACTAGATAGAATTAAATGCATGTTTTCAGGAAAAGAATCTGGGCCTTCTGTTTGGTTTTTATCTTCTGTCATGAACAACTAGTCAATGATGACAAGCTTATTAAGTGAGATTCGCAATTTCTTTAGAGATTTGATGGGCATATATCAAAAGGGTAGTGCAAAAGGGAAGGATTACGTGTTTTAGTAGTTATGTTCCACTGGAAGCTCTAATAGAGAGTTTTTTCTTCATTACTCCACTTTAGTAATCCTGGGTCTTACTTTTCCACTTTTTCACCTCCCATATCTAGCATACATGAATCTTCTTTTATGTTGAGTATGCCCAGACCTTCTAAGAATACTTCCCGTGTTTACCCTCATGAGGTACTTTTGCACTATCCCTTGCAACTTCATTTCTCAATTTATCCATCACTATATGTCTAATCATCCATTTCGACATTGGTATCTCAGCTGCTATCATTTTGTTTGGATAGTGTTTCTTAATTACCATAGGTTTTTCATTGATCAGGATTGTTTTCAACTGCAAGTACCCAGTATTGAGCTTGACCATGATCTGAAAAGCTGAAGCTTGTGCTTTTCCCCTCATGTCTCTTGTACCCCAATGTCTATGTTACTGTTTAATCTGTATATCCCTTTTTTACCTTAATCAGATGTTATTTGGAATGCATATGTAGCTTAACTTTAACATTGGAGGACTGTTAAGTTTCAGCTAGTGATCTTTGTTTGTTCATGTGTTCTAGACTGTGATATTCTACTTTGTTTTCATTTTTAACTTAATGCTGTTAATTTTTACTGTAGAAACTCTTATGTTGGCAATATTTCTCTTTTTGCCGAAATTGAAGAGAAGCTCAAGCAGGTTGTCTAATTTTTTTCATTCATCTTTCTTTATTCTTGGTACTTGGCACTATACACAAATACATTGCAGGTCACCCATAATTTTTCCCGTTGCATGACTCAGGCTGAAACTATAAGAAATAGGAGGTGTTATCTCCAAACTGAAACGGACAGTTACATTTGGACATGCCTTCTAACTCTAATTAGTATTGAAGTTGCATGCATTAAACTTGTATAATGCAGCATCACTTCCAAGCAAGAACGAACTTGAGTTTCATACTGCTCAATGTTTTGGCATGAGGATTCCTTGATTGGAGTACTTTGTAAACGGTTTTGTTGTTTGAACAAAATAGATGTGGAATGTGTAACACAAAACTATTAATTTTCTTATGATGAACTGACATTAGTATTAAAATTTTGGTTCAAGTTTAGAAATTAGAATATTAATATCTATAAAATTCTAAATTTTGACTAATTTCTGATCCATGTTGCTTGCATAAAATATTGCCAATTAACACACAGCTTTGGTCTTGCAACCATAGATGCCAGTCTAGAGTGATGAAATATATAAACATTAGGAAAAACATTAGGTCAAATATTTTAAGCATGTTGCTTTTAACTTTGCTCTCACTATGTCAAATTATTTGCAATAAGTCAGTAAAAAATATAAATGAAAGCTGGTCCGAGACAATGGTGATGGTGAAAATTATTTTACTAGCCATTTAAACCTATTTATTGCATAAAGGCTTAAAAGCAGAAGGGCAATTGAGTCTGAAACAGTTGACCAAAATCCCCTGCATGATTTATTAGTAGTGATTGATTAGGGAATGGATCATTTTTTAATCATCATTTAATAGGCAAAGCCATTAGCTAAGCTAGTATGCCTACCCATGTCATGCGTTCTTTGATCAATCCTTCTTTATCTGAGCCTATATTGATCATGAAAATTGATGCATGATGGTAAATAATTTTTTGTTACTTGCAGGGTGATAATGTCGTATTGATATCAAACCACCAAACTGAAGCTGACCCAGCTGTCATTTCGCTGTTGCTTGAGAAAACCAACCCATATATCACTGAGACCTTGGTGACCCTTTTTATTTTTATTTATTTTTCCCTTTTCTCATGCTTAGTTGTTTGTGGCCGCCTGTAAATGCTTGCATAACCAAAGTTTTCCTGTACTGCAGACTTATGTTGCAGGAGACAGAGTAATCACAGATCCTCTTTGTAAACCATTTAGTATGGGCAGGTAGTGATGGAATCTCTGCTCATTTCGAACCATAATTTTCCCGATTGTCTTTCAGGTAAACGACCCACTGTTTATGCTCTTATCTGCAGGAATCTTATATGTGTATACTCCAAAAAGCACATGAATGATGCTCCTGAGCTTGTTGAGATGAAAAGAAAAGCAAATGCACGAAGTCTGAAGGAGATGGCTCTTCTTTTAAGGTACCTTGAATAATTATTCCTTTCTTATCAAGAGAATCATATACAAAATGCATGTGGAAGAAAAAGGTTTATGAATTTCTGAGACCGTATGCTTTGATCTTGATCTTGCTCTATTAGAACTTTTAGACTTATTCCTGTTGTTTGTGATCTGCCTCAGCTTTTTATAAATTTCAATACGATCATTCTTTATAAAATTCAATTGAATGTGGAAAATGGCTAATATTGTTAGGTGAGAACTAGGTGGTTAAAAGAAAGTTTAAATTCTGACCACTCTAAGTCTCATATATCTAATATTTTTCTGCTCTTAGATTACATTTAGAAAAGTTGTGTCCTTTGTATCATCAATTTCAATCTTCAAATTGTAAATCTTCTTATATCCTTTCTTGTTTTGGTTAGGAAGGTAGCTTGTAATTATAAGTACATATAATATTCCTCCGACTATATCAATCTTTGGCTACTGTCTTTTCATAAAGTTGGATAGTTCAATCTTCAGAAAATGAATGAAAGACACTGTAATCAGGTTTATGCCACTTAAATGACTTATTTTAACACAAAATTGAGCAATGTTTTCTCATTGAGCAATTTTACTTTTCTTTTCCCCCAAGAAAGGCAAAATCTTCATTCCAGAACTGACAATTTTACTGATTTTCACTGAGAAAGTAAAGCACTAGTTTCAAAGACGGGTACAAACAGGGGGAGTCCTATATAGAACTGAGCTTTAGTCAATTTATTGGTAATCAAGAACGACCAAATCAGGCTTGATGGACAAGAAGTTAATATTAAGTCCCCTTATACTTGAGGAAGCTCTAACTAGATGTCTTTCAGAAGGAGGCAGGAAGAATGGTTACAGGGAACATATTGAGCTAGGAAGAAAAATTCCTGAATGCCCTTGAATAGGTAATTCTGACAAAGTTTTTCTTATGAATATGGTCTAACAAAAATTACTTGCCATGATAGAATTCTTGCCAGTTTTTCCAAGTGATATTGAATGTGGTTGATATTCCCAAGAAATTAAATAGGAAGATGAAGATCAACTGAATAATGTCAAGTGTAAGCTCAAAATGCTACTCTTTCCTTCATCTACAGTGGCCATAAATAAACCAAAAGCCTATCATAACAGACTTCATCCTGCTCTTGAAGCAAGATAAAATGCTTCCAAGAAAATGTGACCGAACTAGTGCAACGTTTTTCAACTCACCCATAAGCCACCAACTTTTCCTGTTAGGTTGATGCATACAAAGTCTACAAAACCATACCAGGGAGTCTTTTGCTTGATTGCAGTCCTCATTTAGCCTCACTGAAAAACGGGAGACAGATTTATGCTGTCTGGTAAGACCATCAGGAATTAAGTGACAAGTCTTGACCTAGCCCTTGATGGTGAATGAGTATGATCCTCGTGGCCTCCAAGTGTAGTAAATCATGTGTGACTGACCTAGACCCAGCAGCAGAATCAGAACAAGTATAATTTGATAAGACAGCAGCTGAAGCTGACACTTATATTCGTTTCTCTTCCCAAAAAGGAAAAACAAAAGAAAAGAAAAAGAAAAATGCTCATTTCTCTTCAAAATTCTGCAGCCTAAACTTCACAGATTCACCCGCATCCAGTCTGCCCCGCCCTGGACCGCACTCTTCAAGCTTTGCAGGATTTGATTTGGTTGTCTGCCTTGGATGAGCTAATTTCTGCATCTGTGCTTGCCTCATGTTCCCAGTCACAAAAATATATCTTCTTTAGCAGCTCTTTGTAAATCCGAATGAAAGGTGCTGTGAGCGATCTGATTGGCTGGAGGTCCTTGAGTCTGTGAAGCACCAACTCCTTCATCAACTAGCGTCAATACTCCTGAGGTCAATTTGATGGTGCACAAGACTTTTGTCATTTGGATTCCTACTTGATAGCAATAAAGAGCTATTTCAGGTTCTTTGACTGAAGATAAACTTAATAAAAGATGGATTTGATTGTTTGGGGATTTCCATTGTATGTAATGATTCTACACTCTATAGGAGTGATATGAGATAGGTGAGAAAAGATAACAGGTGGAGCTAGGACTAGGCTCAGCAGTGAAAAAGAACTCAGGACTCAAATTCCTAAAGAAATTGCTCTATATTCTTACAGCTCACATTTTGTAACCTGAAGTTTAAGATAATTTTATTCCTTCCCTGAATGCTGGGCATGTTATTGGTTCAGTTTGAAGATGGTTTTCTGGATGGTGGAAATTGTGTTTCTTGGTAATGGTTTGAAGCTATTTTTTCATTGCATCTAGAATTCAGCTGCATCAGAAGATTGAAATAGAGATGCGCATCAGTGGACATAAAAAGAGTGTTCCTGTGAACTGTATCTTGTGTTTTCTGTTTCCATTTATTTGGTGTCTAAAGCTTTTTCCATTATAGGGGTGGGTCGCAGCTGGTGTGGATTGCACCCAGTGGAGGCAGGGACCGTCCTGATCTGCAAACTGAAGAATGGTATCCTGTGTGTATCTACTGCTCAATGAGATACATTACTTCATATCCCTTTCAGGGTGTCACATCCTTAATATTACATGTTTTGTCAAGTTTACTTTTACTTTCCAAACACTTGATTGTTGAGTAGATCAGTAATCAACTTTATTCTTGTGTTGTATTACGTGCATTTTTTTATATTGTTATCGTACTGATAATAAAGGGGTCAGGCACCCTTTGACTCCTCTTCAGTGGACAACATGAGAAGGCTTGTAGAAAATTCTAGTGTTCCAGGGCATATTTACCCTTTGGCCTTGTTGTGCTACGATATCATGCCCCCTCCTCGCCAGGTATGTCTTTGTCTGTCAGTTTCATGTGTAACTGGGATTTGGCTCTCAACCACAAAAATGAATTCTTCAGGTAGAGAAAGAGATCGGAGAGAAAAGAGTTGTCTCCTTCCATGGGGTTGCTATATCTGTAGCACCAGAAATGAACTTCCGTGAGATAACTTGTACATGTGAAAACCTAGAAGAGGTTGGTTCATGTTTATGCTTTTTCTTTGTCTTTCTCTGTCTTTTTGTTTTTTGTCTGATGGAGTGCTTGTCCTATTTTTAAGTATTCTGCTTCATTATATAGTAAGGGGTTGTTTGGTATCACTTCCAGTCTTTTTCTTGATGTTTTCTGCGTCCGGAAATTCTGTCTTCCTTTTTGTATGGTTTTGAAATGAGAAAATGCTGTTCTTATTAAAAGATGAAAAGAAATTCTTTTTGTAGCAATATGTTTTATTATTTGGGAAGCTGTTTTCAGGATGGTTGAAAGTAAGTTTTTTGTTTTTATGTCTTAGTTTAACATTATTCTGCAGTTCACTTTGTGTGACTGGCCTGCACACATTTGGCATCCTTTTGGTCCACTAGATGATATTGAACAACTGGGCTAGGATTCAATACACCAACAGGAATCGGTTGGGATCTTATTGCCCTATTGTTTTCCTTCTTTTTCTTGAGAGCAGTCCTTAGTTTTGAAATTTGAACTCGTTGAGTGCATTTAACAGTCTATCTTCTTTACCTGTACCAAGATCCCTTGGTTCTGTATGTAACTACCATTCACAAGCTTGTCAATATAACTACATCTTTCCTGAATGCTATCATCAACTACCAAAATGTTATAATCCTCATACTTAATGCACTTCACTTGGTTTAAGACTCTTCTTTTACTCTCTTAAAATTGAGATCTTATATGTGTCTTCCTTTTCTTAGTGACTAGGTCATCATATAGCTCCTAGCACACTTATGAGCGGGCTTCTTATATATAGATCATCAGAAAGTCTTCTTACTTTGACTCATTTGTGGGTTTCTTTAGCATTCTTGTTTTCTCATAACTTGCCATCTATGCCTTTTAATCCCAACACTAAATTTCTTTTCTTGGTGGTCCCTTATCTTTAGATTCTTCAAGGACCTGTATGGCTATTTTCTTGATAGCATTAGTTATTGCCTTCCGCATCGTACTAACTTATCTAAGTGTGGGTTTTGTGTGTACTCTAATTATTGATCTGCATGCCTAATAACAACATAAAGGCCCAATTGGATATGCCTCATCTATTAGATGGTACATGTGACTGCATATTTGCGTCCATTATGCATTGCTTGCTCCAGTAGCCATGCCCGTAGTTATAAAATTGTCTGTAAAACTAGTGGTTCAATTGTCTATAGTTAGCTTTGCTTTATGGCAGGCGAAGGAGGCGTATACACGAGCATTGTATAACTCTGTTACTGAGCAATACAATGTGCTGAAATCTGCTGTGCATGGGAAGCGTGGAAAGGAGGCATCAACTTCAAGTGTCTCTGTATCGCAACCATGGAAGTAATCGAAAGCCTTTTGCACATTCAGTAGTAGGTTTCTTCCTGTCTTGTGCTGACTGAGTTGAGTTAATATGTGGATGTTGAATCCTGATTAGATTATGCATGAAAAAAATTAGCCGCCTTGGTATATACTTCATCACAGTTAGCCCTCTTTTTTTGCAGGTTTACATTTAAAAAGCATAGTCTTACTCCTTAGCCATGACCAAGAAGGCAACATCAACTGTCATAAATACAACCATGCCGGTAAAAACCAAAGCGTTGTTTCTTGATAATGTGAAGAGGAGATGAAGGTCTTAGAGTTCTTTTCCTGTGCATGGCTTCTGCCAGAGGCTAGTAGGTTGAGTACAAGGACATGAGTCAATAGTCCACAGGAAGCTGTATTAGTTCACAAATTTGATGTATCTGGCTTCTTATTTTCAAGGTAAACGTCGCCAGCACATTTTATTTCTATGGTGATTCAGCGGTTTGCCGTTTGCTCGAGGCTTGCCTGGCTGCTACACTTGGGCTCGAAAGCCCGCTGGGCTGTTTCACTTGGCAGTGGACCAGCGCCACAGTGCCCTTTTGAGATGGTTTAAAAAATGATCTGATCGAATTCTGATCTGGACTGGAACCAAGTGACAGAAAACCAACAAAGCTGGAGGCTTGCACGAACACAAACACGATTACAAGTACAGGACATGAGTGGCCTAAAACTCGATGCAACTTTTTAGTCTTTACTTGCGTCGTTTTCTTTATAGATGCTTGTCTTGTTTTAGGAGAAGATTACGAGCACTTTTCCCACTGTAAGATCTTAATTCCCACTTTTCCAATTAATTTACCAATAAAGCCCACGTGACCTGGCGGGTTTACCCCTGCTTTCTCTTGGAATAGTAGGAATTAACTCACTAAACAATAAAAGAGTTGGATTAATTAATGCCTCTGTCCAATTTAGTTATTGTTGCATGCAAGACGGTTCGAATCATCTCACATTCTCGCACATTATTTTTCGTCGAGCATCCAGACTCCGACACCGACGCGGAGACACACTGAACACACACACACAGATATATTTAAAGGCAAGCGTCTTGGGAAGCAGCCGACTTTCCTTCAAGTATTGCCAAACTCTATAGCCTGTGTCTTATTGACGCAGAAACAATTTGCGAATTTTCTTTTAAGGGATCGGATATTGAACATTTAACCTACTAATAATAATCACAAACTTTTAAATATTGAGTTTAACTTTGGCTGTTACAATTTCCGAAACTAGGTATTTGGATAAAAGTTTAAAAAAAAAAAATAGTAACACACACACACACACGAAGAAGCTGATGATTAATGAGTGAACTTATTTTACTTTAGCCGTAAAAATTGAAAAAGGGTTTACTTTCTTGACGAAAAGAAGTGATTGTGTCGTCCACCATAATCTTTTTCATTCTAAAATGTTATGATTATGGTCGATAATCTTTAATTAAGTGATACTTAGGGTCAGTTTTCCCCTCGTAGACCCGATACGTAAAAAGCAAGTGCTTACATTCTGAAATATGATTGGCTATTTCTTGTTTTCTTATTGTTTTCAACCCCAACACGTTAATTATTGCTTTTTAGTAGTTTTTTTTTTTTGGTAGATTCGTTTGCTAAAACATCATCCGATATTTCGTGGAAAATGTTGAATGTCATGCACGATAATAATAATATGGACGGAGAACGCAATAATAATGTTTGCAAATTGTGCTTTGGGGAAAAAACAAAAATAAAAAGAAGAAGGAAAAGAAGAATAACTTTTCTACCCCACCTTTTCGAACCAAACCGCATCTCAACCAAACGAAACAACATCCACGTTTCCTATTTTTCCTTTTTTTTTTTTTTTAAGTTAGGGTAATTACGATAAATTTAAACTGCAATAATAGTGTGACAGCTGTTAGATAATTTAGAATACTAATTATTTCTTCATTTAAATGTGAGTTTGGAACTAAGCGGTTCAAAGTGTGAGAGAGCAAGAGCAGGAAAGCGAAAGTAATAGTAAGAAAGTGTCATATTTTAACACTTAAGTAGGTAAAAGTGTTATAAAAATAAGAGGAAGAGTGTCAGTTGAAAGTGGGATTGGGTGTGTGAAAACATGCAAACAATATCCAAAATAAAAGGATTATGTCACATAGGTTTAGAAGCGAGGTGTAGGTTTCAACTTTTAAGCAGATGAAATAAATTGTTTTTTGATAATTTGTCTTGAGGATGTTATATGTTCTTTAATTGTGAACGCCAATTTTTCTCCATTTAAATGTGTCCCTCAATTAAATAATTTAAAATATTAATTTTGTTTTCAATTTAAATGTAAATTTCTAAATTAAACTGTAGGCCAGTTTGTTTCAGCTTAATTTGAGTTGGTTAGTGCATTATTTATATTTGGGACGGATTAGATACACTTGTCAAAATTAACCCACTTGACTTTGGATGAAATTACCCATCTTACCACACAATATTTACATGCTTGCCAAGTCTTCCTTAATGCTCTAGATAATTCATTAAGGGGATGAGAGGGAAGAGGAGGAGAGAGTGAAGCATAAAAAATATAGGGGAGCCCATATTAAAAAATTGTTTGTGAGGGGTCATGTGGATAGATGAGAGTGGTCTCTCCTTCTCATTTCCTTCAGTTTTTTATCTAACCAAACAATGGAGAAAAGTGAATCACCCCTCCCTTTCCCTCCATTTCTCTCAATCCAAACAAGCTGTAAGAGTATCCACCACCCATGTTCTTCAACCTCACCCACTCTTGCCACCCTTGCTCCCACCTAGCTGATGCATGACTAGATCTATTTGAGCAAATCCGTCCTACCACAATCCACCTGTAACATATTTGTCCCCTTTCTCTATTATTGCATCCATAATTCAATACATAGGTGGACATCTTGGCCCAACTACCTGCAAAGGTTGTGGTTGGCCTTGTGCAAAGGTAAAGTGCTGCTGTCGTGGACTGGCAGCCGAAAATCCACTAGCTCTAAACGATGTCAAAGATTGCAGTGAGCCTCATTTGATTTTAATCATGATCAGCCTCTAGCACCATTGATGAATCAACATCCATCACTTTCCAACATGAATTCTAGCTCGAACTTTAAGATCAAAAGGGCGTGTATGGGAAGGTTGTGCAAGTATGGGCAATCAATGTTTTATAGATTTTAACCAAAGCCGAATAACCAAATTTTTAGTAATGTGTACTGATAACCAAATAAACCAAGTTGCAGGGGAAACCTGAAATAACTAAAAAGAAATTCAATTATTTTGGTTTTCAATTAGGATAATTGAATTGTATGCATCTACATTCGAAACCTCAAACATCAATCACGTATTCCAATTTAAATACATATTTCAATCAAATAACAAACATCCATAATCTATTCTAAATTTCAAATATACAACTAAAAGTGGTAACTGAAAATTGAAATTTCAGTTCTTTTGAGTAGAACCAAAATTTTATTCACCTTGTATGCACGGGCCTTATAACTAAGGTGGCAGAGCGGTTGTTACAGAAAGCTAAAGGTTAAACTCGTTCAAAGCAAAACAACTCATTTTTTATTTATATGACTGACACAACCCAAGTGCAAATAATGGAGGAGTTCGTTTCAATTTAATTGCATCAATCAGGTTCAATTAATTGTAGGCTGGGTTAGATTCTTCCCAAATCAAGATCCTATGTTCAAAATTGGCCCTAGATTTGGCCTTATTTACAAGGTGTGCCATAATTTCCTCCCAAGCTTTGTTCTCCTATCTTCTTTCTCTCGTCTTTCACTTAGACCGTAGCCCATAACCAACTCATTGAGCAACATCTTGGATTTGGGTTAAAATCACCCAAGAGTTCAGCAAGAGGCGTGTTGGATCGGGTGTGCCTCTACCATGTGCGTGATGATCCCATAGAGAAGTGCGCCGGCACGTCACTGTATGGCTCCGCCATAGTACTATTCTCTCAATCGGACGTACCACCAAACAATAAACATACTGATCTCGAAATCACTAGGTCCAAGATCGATGCTAGGCAGTGGATTCAAAAGGGTGATGAGCTCTTGTCGCTTGATGGTTAGTGGTATTCAATTGTCATCTGATCGAAAAAGAGAAGAGAGAAGACCGAAGCTTGGGAGGAAATATAATCAGTGAAATAACACTCTAAATAATGCCGTTGACCCCGCCTTTGGATTTAGTTGGTTAGAGTTGATGGGCAGAGAGGTGTTGGACCAAGCTTGGAGAAAAAAGTGGAGAAAACTAGTAGAGGATGTAAATAACACTGACCTAGGGGGCGTATAACGGCCCAAGTCCAGAACCGGTCAACAGAACACCTGCTCACACCACATGGGCTATCCTTTGTGAAAAGGATAAGCGCTAGGTACTTATGTTCTGGAATTGGAGCTTATATATCCACATAAGGTTTCCCACAATTCACCCATGTGGGACATGGGGGTGTTACAAACTCCCCCCTTATTGACCCCAACGTCCCCGTTGGGGTCAATCGAATTACTTGGTTCCCCGGACCAAGTAACCTCTCTAATCGGACTACTTAGCCCTTGGCCAAATAGCCTCTCGAATTCAGGATCAGTCCCGGTAGACGATGCATGTGCATACCCACCATGCCACATCATCGTGGTCCCGGGTAACCTCTCTAATCGGACTACTTAGCCCTTGGCCAAATAGCCTCTCGAATTCAGGATCAGTCCCGGTAGACGATGCATGTGCATACCCACCATGCCACATCATCGTGGTCCCGGGTCGGCTCTGATACCATATGTAACGACCCAAATCCAGAACTGGTCAACGGAACACCTGCCCACACCACATGGGCTATCATTTGGAAAAGGATAAGCGCTAGGTGCTTATGTTCTGGAGCTGGAGCCTATATATCCACATAAGGTTTCCCACAATTCAACCATGTGGGACATGGGGGTGTTACAAACTCCCCCCCTTATGTACTCAACGTCCCCGTTGGGGTCAATCGGATTACTTGGTTCCCTGGACCAAGTAACCTCTCTAATCGGACTACTTAGCCCCTGGCCAAGTAGCCTATCGAATCATGGCATTCTACTAAAAAAAGCTAAAATAAAATGAGCTACGGTCATGCATCAATTGGTTGTTGCATATGATTGATGTTTGTCATACACAAGATTGCATTAAGTAAAAGATTTGAAGAGTAAGATAAAATACGAGGCATGCAAGGTTGGTGACGAACCATATCTACATGACCTAACAAGCCGTAAATTTAGACGAGAGGTTCGGAACGGACGATTCGAACCCGAGAGGCATGTTAGGGTGGCGGCGGACCGTCCCTAGTCATGACCCGATATTGACATGGAGTATGGAGATATGATTTGTGCGCTGTCAGACCATAGCTGGCGAGGGACCATGCTTATGGCTGTTATCACGAGAGGCTCTACCTCGGCGTAGGTATCCCGAGAGGCTCTGGCTTGGTGGCATCCCTAGTGGCACTGCCTAAGAGTTATCCCGAGAGTGGGTGATGTACACACTCACCACCCTAGGTTCGTCCGACGGCATTTAAGTATTGGATTAAATGATCGATCAATAAGATATTATTTAATCGGTAAAAGGAATTATGCATATGCATGGTAGTTCAAGCATGCTAGTAGGAATTTGATATTGTTGTTATGATGTTGTATGGAATTGTTCTTTAATTAAATTGCTACAACTTAAAGTTTATTATTCGTTGTTGTTTGTTACGGGAATATTAGGACCCACGTGATGGGCCTGATACTTCCCCCTTACTGAGCAAGTTGTGCTCACCCCTCATTCTAACATGTTTTTCTTAGGTGAGTACTATGAGGAGACAGAGTACACTGAACCATATAATGAGGTTCAAGATGTGGAGCAGACTGAGTGAGGGTACGCTGTAGCCCCTCGAAAGTAGAACTGGCTGGGACTGGGTTTTAACTTTGTGTTATTTGATTTCTAAAGAAACATATGGTTTGTTTAAATTGACACATTATGCGCATATTAGTTTTCCTGGGATTGTCACTTAACTACTCTGATTTCATTTAATACTCTTATTGTTTGGAAAATAATTTAAATAAAATGTTTTACCTCATATTTCTTAAATTATTTTAATTAAATGCTTTATAATTCTGGGAATTTAAGATATCTTTTAAAATTAAGGTTCATAAAATTGGGGGCGTTACAGTTTGGTATCAGAGCCAGATTCGAGGAAGGCAGCGACCTCACTCAGTAAGTATGCTTCTTGTTTGTTTGCTAAGTTAGAGACCTTGGATAGGTTTCGAAAAGTTTCCATAATTGAGCATAATATATTAGCAAGTTTATAAACAAAAGTTAACAACTTGGCTTTCAATAAGGGGACTCGTAAAATAATATACCAATTAATTTAACGTCTAAAATGATATAGGAGTTACCTAGAGCCTCACCTAGTGTTATAAGTTAAAAGTTACTTCCAAAGTTGTTTAACTACGTTGGACTAAACCTTTTTCCTTTTTAGGTCATGGACCCACATGAGTACCCTGCCTTGGGTCTTGGGCGAGGCGCACAGGATGAGCCGCCATCTCATGGTCGAGGACGACCCCCACGAGGTCGAGGCCAGAATGCTCAAGTGCCTGGACAGGACATGCTGAATCATGGGCAACAAGCCCAGAATCTTGGTCAGCAGGCCAATGATGATCCATTGCGTCAGACAGTCATTGCCTTAGGCCAGTACTTTCAAAATTTGAATGAGCGGGAGCAGCAGCCTTATGCCCCGGCCAGATGTCAGCATAGGGCCGACCTACTTGAGCGGTTCAAGAGGCTAACTGGTGAGTATACTGGTGGGGTTAACCCTACCAAAGCTGAGGAGTGGATCAGGGCTTCGGAGAGGACATTTACAGCTTTGAGAATTCTAGAAGAGGACAAGGTGGACTTAGCTACCTTTAGCTTGGTTGAGGAGGCTCAGACATGGTGGGAGGCCACTCGACCAGGGGTTCCGAGAACTAAGGGTGGATATATCACTTGGGAGACATTCGTGCATACTTTCTATGGTCGTTACTTCTCTGAGGCCATGAGGGACAGAAAAGAGCAGGAGTTTCTTGCACTAGTACAGGGGAGCATGACAGTAGATCAGTACACAGCTAGATTTAATGCCTTGGCCCGCTATGCTGAGCACATTGTGGCACATGAACCAAGGAAAATCAAGAGGTATGTTAATGGTTTGCGTGACGAGCTGGCAGATAGGCTGATTATGCAAGAAATTGATACCTTTGAGAAGGCAGTATCCTTAGCTCAACGGGGTGAGGCAAGGATGCGAGATAAGCAACTATCTAGACCGCTTGACACGAGTCGAAGTTGCATGCCATCACAACCTACACATGCAGGCAGTTTCCGTCCTATACCACGGCCGATGCCTGCCCAGGGGCGAGGACATTTTGGCAGAGGTCAGCCAATCGATAGCAGAGCTACCCAACTACAGCTTAATGGGACAGGAGGGTCTACAGTGCGACCGGTTTTTCAGGGCCAGGGAGGGCCTAGATGTCAGACTTGTCATTTCTTTCACCCAATTGGAGGGCGGTGTGTGACCTGTTTCTACTGCCAGGAGATAGGGCATCTATCCAGGCAATGTCCTAAGAAGGACGCTCCACTAGCAGCACACGTTCCACCAGCAGCACCGGCAGGACCACCAACAAAGAAACCTCGTGTGGCAGGACGTGTTTACGCAGTGACAGCCGATGAGGCAGAGGATGCTCCAGGTGTGGTGCAAGGTACGCTGTTATTCATAGCTTTTAATTATAGCCTTTAATTTCAAGTTCATGGTAGTGGCATGCTTAGGTTAGTGATTGTTTGAATTGATCGTAGGTACTCTTTCTATTTCTGGGTTTCCTGCTAGAGTTCTTATAGACTCAGGGTCCACGCATTCTTTCATATCTCCTAGACTAGCAAATCAGTTAGGCATGCCTGTTAAAGAGCTTCCTTTCATACTAGTGGTTTCTACACCCTCAGACACTAGTATGAGTTCTACTCGTGTACTTCAATCTTGCTCGCTTTCTGTCGGAGGACGCAATTTAGACTCTGACCTCTTTGTGCTTGGGATATCTGAATTTGATTGTATTTTGGGCATGGATTGGCTACATCGCCACCATGCTAAAGTGGATTGCTATCAGAAGCTAGTTACTTTCTCCTTACCTGATGGGTCAGAAGTGCAATTTGTTGGGGATAAAAAGAGCTTCACTCCAATCTTAATTTCTAGCTTGCAAGCTAATAGATATCTCCGTCAAGGTGGTGTTGGCTATTTGGCTTATGTGCAGACAGATTCAGAGAAGCCTGAATCAGTAGCTGGTATTCCTATTGTGGAAGAATTTCCAGAAGTGTTTCCAGAGGAGTTACCTGGAATGCCACCTAGCCGGGATGTTGACTTCACCATTGATTTATTGCCAGGAACGACTCATATCTCTCAAGCACCTTACCGAATGGCTCCCTCAGAAATGGTGGAACTAAAAAGTCAATTACAGGAGCTTCTCGAAAAGGGGTTCATACGTCCAAGTACCTCACCTTGGTGTGCTCCTGTTTTATTCGTGAAGAAGAAAGATGGCAGCTTGAGGATGTGCATCGATTATCGACAGCTGAATTTGGTGACGATAAAGAATAAGTACCCTTTGCCTCGGATTGATGACCTGTTTGATCAGCTGAGGGGATCATCAGTGTTCTCCAAGATCGATTTGAGGTCTGGGTATTATTAACTGAAAATCAAAGAGGGAGATGTGTCAAAGACAGCATTCAGGACTCGTTATGGGCATTATGAGTTTTTAGTGATGCCCTTCGGGTTAACGAATGCACCCACAGCTTTCATGGGCCTAATGAATAGGGTGTTCCAACCATACCTAGATCAGTTTGTCATCGTTTTCATAGATGATATTCTGATTTACTCACCAGATGCTGAAAGCCATAGAGAACATTTGAGGATTGCACTTTAGACGTTGAAGAAGCATAAATTGTATGCAAAGCTGAGTAAGTGCGAGTTTTGGTTAAGTGCGAGTTTTGGTTGGACAGTGTCACCTTTTTAGGCCATGTGGTAACTAAGGAAGGAATTTCAGTGGATTCTAGTAAGGTTGAAGCTGTGGTGAACTGGCAACAACCGAAGATCGTGTCTGAGATTCAGAGTTTCTTGGGCTTGGTTGGGTATTATAGACGTTTTGTAGAAGGTTATTCAAAGCTGGCACGCCCTTTGACCCAACTGACTAAGAAGGATCAGCCATTCCACTGGACCGAGCAGTGCGAGAATAATTTTCAGGAGTTGAAGAAACGGTTAGTCTCTGCACCTATTCTTACTCTTTCTGATGGGCGAAGTCGTTTTGCAGTTTATACAGATGCATCACATCAGGGGCTTGGCTGTGTATTGATGCAGTCGGGAAAGGTGATCGCTTATGGGTCTAGGCAGTTGAAGCCTCATGAGCTTAATTACCCAACTCATGATCTGGAGTTGGCAGCTGTCATACATGCATTAAAGCTTTGGCGACATTATTTGTATGGAGAAGAGTTTGAGGTCTTCACTGATCATAAAAGCCTACAGTATCTATTGTCATAGAGGGAACTCAATAATCGACAGCGTCATTGGGTTGAATATCTCTCCGATTATAATTGCACTATTCAGTATCACCCAGGTAAAGCTAACCTAGTGGCTGATGCTTTTAGTAGAAAAACGGGTGCTAAACTGAATGCTATGGTGGTTTCAGAGTGGAAACTACTAGAGGAGTTTAGTCATATGAGCTTAGGTGTTCAAGTGAAGAGACCCCAGGTTCTCATGGCCAGTTTGCATATGGAGCCTACACTTGTGGCAAGGGTCAAGGAGGCGCAAAAGGAGGATCCACAATGCCAAGAATGGTCAGTTCTAGGGCAAAAAGGATTCAGTGTGGATGTGGATGGTACCCTAAAATTTCAAAATAGAATTGTTGTTCCCCAAGGTAATGAGGTGAAGTATGATGTTTTATCGGCGGCACATGCATCTCGGTTGACCATCCACCCGGGGGGCCCCAAGATGTACCATGATTTGAAGAAAAGCTTTTGGTGGAGTGGTATGAAGAAGGATATTGCAGAGTTTGTATCTAGATGTCTGACTTGTCAGAAGGTCAAAGTAGAACACCAGAGACCTGGAGGACTGCTACAGCCATTAGAGATTCCTCAATGGAAGTGGGATGACATTGCAATGGATTTCATAGTCGGGCTACCTGCCACTCGTCGTCGACATGATGCAATATGGGTTATAGTTGATCAGTTAACCAAGTCAGCCCACTTTTTGGCAATCCAAAAGACTTGGCCTGTAGCTAGATTAGCTAAATTATACATATCTGAGATAGTTCGTCTCCATGGAGTACCGAGGAGCATTGTTTCTGATAGGGATCCACGATTCACATCAAAGTTTTGGCAGGCTTTACAAGAACAGTTGGGCACTGTGACATTAATGAGCACCGCTTATCATCCACAGACAGATGGGCAGTCGGAGAGGACTATACAAACTATTGAGGATATGCTTAGAGCTTGTGCACTGGATTACAAGAACTCCTGGGATAATGACCTGCCACTAGTGGAGTTTGCTTATAATAATAGCTATCACTCCAGCATTCAGATGGCCCCATATGAGGCTTTGTATGGACGTAGTTGTCGTACTCTGGTGTGTTGGGAAGAAGTGGGCGACAGGCCTTTATTAGGACCAGATTTGGTACAACAAACTTCAGATAAGGTCAAAATAATCAAACAACGATTGGTAGCGGCTCAAGATAGGCAGCGAAGTTATGCAAACCAGAGGCGTCGTCCCTTGGAGTTTTCTGTTGGTGATCATGTGTTCCTAAAGGTGTCACCGACCAAGGGAGTTCAACGCTTTGGAGTGAGAGGAAAGTTAGCCCCGCGCTTTGTTGGACCTTTTGAAGTTTTAGAACGGGTTGGAGAGGTGGCTTATAGAGTAGCTTTACCACCTAACTTGGCTAGAATTCATAACGTGTTCCATGTGAGTAATATTCGAAAGTATCAGCCAGATCCAGCACATGTTATTCCGTGGGAGCCGTTGCAGTTACGCGAGGATTTGACTTACGTCGAGGAGCCTTTGGCCATTGTGGATCGTAGAGAAAAGGTTCTGCGCAGCAAAGTCATTCAACTGGTAAAGGTCATTTGGAATAATCATGGAGAGTAAGAAGCAACCTGGGAAGTTGAGGATGAGCTTCGAAAGAAGTATCCACAACTTTAAGGTACTTCTCAACACCCTCTTTCAAATTTGGGGACAAATTTCTTTTAAGGGGAGGAGGCTGTAATAACCCTAGAAATTAAGGAAAATAAAATTACCAAATTACCCTAAATTAAAAAAAAAAGTAAATAAAATAAATAAATAAAAATTAATTAATTAACATTTTGTCCTTAAGGGTATTTTTGTAATTTTACCTACCAATTTAGAAAATCAATATAAAATTTAGAATCTTGATCCTTAGATAATTCCTTTAGTGGTTATTAAGTCAAATTCCAAACCGGAAGCTCAAAGTCATTTTCTTTAGGCTAGGGGCATTTTTGTCATTTCCAACTAAGCATCGGATGGAAAATCTGGGAGCACCATTGGATTCTTCTCGCAAAAATGAGTCAAGAGAAATTTACCTCACTCAATTATGAATTCATTTGCTTAAGTTTCCCAAAATTTAGTCAACACGCGTGTAGAGTTTAAACCGGATTCGTGTTACCACAACATAGGATAATTTTTTTTCTCTTTCTTCCTCCAACCCTAATTTCTTTCTTATAAAACTATCCAGCCACAACACCTCCTGGAGTTAAAAAAAAAAAAAAACTAATTATCTCCTTGTCTCCATTTTTTCCTTAATTAAACCCCACGCACAGTAATACGTTCTATAACTCCTTTTCCTTCCATTTTTTTTATTCCTTGTTTCTATGCGATCAAGAGTCCGAATTGGGTTAGAAATTAGACCTATCTTTTCTTCTCACAATCACTTGCCGCTTCTTATTCTCTCATCCTTCAACAACTCACCACCATAAAAAAGAAAAAAATAGATTTTGGGAAAAAGGCAGGCCACCATCCTTTGGTCCTCTTCACGCCAGTTATTGTCTCGCTTATTCCTCCATCAAAACGGTGTAAGTACAGCCCTTTATGCTACAATTAATTTTTTATTCTAGATTATTAGAACAATAATTTTTGCCTAATCTTGCCTAGCTTCATTAAATTGGAGGAAAACCCCATCCGGACACCAAAATCTGATCCCACATGTACCGACGATTCCAAATTTGTTTGTGTAAGTCTAAATCCTTCTATATCTCTCTTTTAATTTTTTTTTCCTTTTCTTCCAGCACCTAAAGCCTTATATTTTTGCTGTAAATTCTTGGTAGATCATTGTTAATCCAAGTTTTGGGTTTTTGCACTCGTTTCCGGTGCAATCGGGTCCATACTTGCTCCTAAACCCCGGTAAGCCACCGTAGTCTTTTTAAAATTCTTTTGGCTGCCAATTTCAAATCTTACAGCCCTAACAATTATCTTATCTTTGCTGTCCATGTTGTTACAAAGGGTTAGAAAATCCTTACTTGAAGGTTTGGTGCTTCTTTGGACTCCCGGAGCGTCAGAGATCCCGAAAACACATCGGTAACCGAAATAAAAATTTTTTCCTTCCAAGATCAGTTTTTACAGCCATTAAATGAGCTTATAAGTTAGTGTGTGGCCGCTGTAATTTTTAGGATCAATATCAAGAAGGCTCCCGGCACGATCCCGAATAGGCACGAGGCCACCGAAGACACCCCGAGACCCTTTTTGCCCACTAGGTAAAATTTTGGCCTAGATGTTAAGAACATGAACCTTCCAAGTACCATTTAGGAAAATTTCTAAATTTTAGCATATTTTCTAATTTTCTACCTTACTAACATTTTGTAGGACCGTCCTAGGAAATCGCCCTCTTTCGCCGTATTATTCCGAACTAGGTAAGGGGGAAGAGCGGGTTAGTTCTCGTGGGCCCTCTTAGGCCCAAAATAAGCATCAACCCGAATAATAAATTTTAAGTAAACAATTGGGCTAAACAAAATCTTTAAATGCGTGGGCAACATGGGTAGGGTAATTAATTAGTTTTTCTAGAATTTTATTTTATTTTATTTTAGTTCTCTTCCATTGAGATGTAATTTTGGTTGGTTGGTTGTATGGTTGTAATGATGTGATGTATGATGTATGTTTGGCGCTAGTATCATACTAGGACCGCTTGTAACAAGAATTAAATTAGAAATATGTTAGGACCGCCTAAATAAACACCGTTAGTACCATGTTTAGGGCCGGCGAGACAAACACCGCTAGTACCATGTTTAGGGCCGACAAGCTCACTAGCAACATGATGAGATTGGAAGCAACCGTTAGTGGCATGTTAGGGCCGTAATAAATTATTATAAGCCGATAGATAAAGGATTAGGAGCGTAAATGCTAAATGACCAATTTAGAAAGAATTCACGAGAAATGAGATGAACATTTATCACAAATACACTTAAAAGATATCATTGATTGTCATGACATCATGTAACACTAAACTAAGATAACACGATAAAAGAAATAGGATGCACTAGAATCATGGCATTCTACTAAAAAGAGCTAAAATAAAATGAGCTACGGTCATGCATCAATTGGTTGTTGCATATGATTGATGTTTGTCATACACAAGATTGCATTAAGTAAAAGATTTGAGGAGTAAGATAAAACACGAGGCATGCAAGGTTGGTGACGAACCATATCTACATGACCTAACAAGCCGTAAATTTAGACGAGAGGTTCGGAACGGACGATTCGAACCCGAGAGGCATGTTAGGGTGGCGGCGGACCGTCCCTAGTCATGACCCGATATTGACACGGAGTATGGAGATATGATTTGTGCGCTGTCAGACCATAGCTGGCGAGGGACCATGCTTATGGCTGGTATCACGAGAGGCTCTACCTCGGCGTAGGTATCCCGAGAGGCTCTGGCTTGGTGGCATCCCTAGTGGCACTGCCTAAGAGTTATCCCGAGAGTGGGTGATGTACACACTCACCACCCTAGGTTCGTCCGACGGCATTTAAGTATTGGATTAATTGATCGATCAATAAGATATTATGTAATCGGTAAAAGGAATTATGCATATGCATGGTAGTTCAAGCATGCTAGTAGGACTTTGATATTGTTGTTATGATGTTGTATAGAATTGTTCTTTAATTAAATTGCTACAACTTAAAGTTTATTATTCGTTGTTGTTTGTTACGGGAATATTAGGACCCACGTGATGGGCCTGATACTTCCCCCTTACTGAGCAAGTTGTGCTCACCCCTCCTTCTAACATGTTTTTCTTAGGTGAGTACTATGAGGAGACAGAGTACACTGAACCATATAATGAGGTTCAAGATGTGGAGCAGACTGAGTGAGGGTACGCTGTAGCCCTTCGAAAGTAGAACTGGCTGTGACTGGGGTTCAACTTTGTGTTATTTGATTTCTAAAGAAACATATGGTTTGTTTAAATTGGCACATTATCCGCATATTAGTTTTCCTGGGATTGTCACTTAACTACTCTGATTTCATTTAATACTCTCATTGTTTGGAAAATAATTTAAATAAAATGTTTTACCTCATATTTCTTAAATTATTTTTAATTAAATGCTTTATAATTCTGGAAATTTAAGATATCTTTTAAAATTAAGGTTCATAAAATTGGGGGCGTTACAGGGCGTTTACACTTTCTTGTTTGACGGGTCTTATGACCTGCAAATGACCTGACTTCTACCTAGTAATAATATTAATTTATTTAATGTCAAACAAACTGCCCCAATGAGTAAACTAGATGAAATTAAGCTCAAGTGAATATGCTAACAATTGAAATAAATTGTATTTTCACCTTTACCCGAGTATTTATGTAATGTGACCTTAATTGAAAACGCTAAGCTCGACTACCAAATATTTTGACCGAAACATAACAACTTTTTGATTTTGTAAAAAGAATCTGCTTTTAATTGACTATTCATGTTGATCCAGGCCAACCACAGAGCAATCGGATGTGTAAGATTATATAGGTCGATATATGATCAGACAGAGTGGGCCGGCGGCAAAGCAAAGGCCTCTCCAGAAAAATCTTACGTGGCGCATGAAGCAACCGTAGGATCAGGAGGGTGCATTTGGAGCCGTCGGCTGGTGTTTCATCAAATAGCTGTTGACTTGTGGGTTGTGGCCAAAGCAGAAATGATGATTGGGATTGAACGTTTTACAAGTTACAGCATCAACATGCCAGCATCGAAGTCACGTGACGATTGACGGAAGTGGAATTGGCCATCTCAGCTCTCCCCTTAATGAAGTTGTTTAGATTCTTGCCAACACGAAGCAACAATTCACCTGAGGTCTTGTTTTGGGTCCCCTCTTGTGTTTCTGATGCAATGTTGCTGGGACGCCCTGTCTCTAGCTTTGCTGGGATAAGATCAACAATGGGAGGCTTTAATTGGAGAAACTATTAGTTTAGATACTAAAATGACAGAATCTGTGGAGTGTAGGCCATTGGCCAAAATGAAAAATTGTCTTGTAGCACAACACAGGGAGATTGAGTATTGAACCCCTCTGCACAGCTGACAGGCAATGAAGTCATGCACTTCTAAGAACTCACACACTCTCTCTCTCTGTCTCTCTCTTCAAGTTTAGGCTTTGAGAATTGGAAAGGTCCCAACTTTTCTCTCCCCATTTCTCAATGAAGTTGGGCTCTTTTGGCTCTTCTCTGTGGGGGGTTGATGGGTTGTTTGTTCTCTCACTTAGCTGCAAAATTTGCCTTCTTTCCTCCATCCCCAGCCACCTATCAGATCAACAAGTCTGAGAATGGAAAGCTCACTGTGCTTCCATCTTCAGCTTCCTCTCCTACTGTGGCCCTCCCTGTTCCTGAAGACACCTCCTTGGATGTTCTGTTGATTGACACAAAGTATGGGAACAAGATTGTGGCTTTTTTCCTCAAAAACCCTTATGCCCGCCTCACTCTGCTCTACTCACATGGCAATGCAGCCGACCTCGGCCAGCTTTATGACCTCTTTCTCCAGCTCAAGCTCAATCTTAGAGTTAATCTTATGGGGTCAGTTTTTTTTTTTTTTTGAAGTCTTTTCTTGTTTTTACTTCTTCTTCATCGTTTTCCTATATAAGTTTAAACTACAGTGATGTTTACTGCTCACCATTATCTGAAAAATTTCCTCTTCTGTTTGTTTTTTTTCTCTTTTGGGGGCGGGGGGGTTGTTTCTTGAAACGGCCGATTGAAGTCTTTGACTGTAAATTTCTGATATTTCTCTTTGGGGAAATTTACTCTACTTTTTTTTTTTTCACTGGGCTGGTACTTTGTAAAATCTATCATATCATTCTCTTAAAAACGTTCAAGCTTGATTTTGGACAGATTTTTCCGTTTCATTTCAATAGTTTGGTTCACGTGTTCACAGCTGATTAATCGTGTTTTTAGTTTCCAGGATTTGTTTTCAATTTCGTTTCAGAATGTGATTATGTTATGTAATTTTTTTGTATTAGCAG